>VHKM01000153.1:1200000-1637500 GCA_007210695.1 Neogobius melanostomus
CGTTAACCTCACAACAACAACGACGACATAGGAACGTTACAGTTTCACAAGTAACAAACATGGCTGATCTCATATTTCCCCTCGTCACTCAGAGCATTACACTAAACCTGAGCAGATACATTTCGCCGTCACCTCTTACACCCCCGACAAAGCGCGGCTGTGAGTGGACGATAGCGGAGCCTCTCCAGCTGGGCCTGACACATGAAAGGGGCGCGGAGGGGTGCGAGCGCGAGGCCAACAGAGACGTGCGCAGGACCCATGCTGTTCACAGCGGCAGGTGCAGGGAGCGTGTCGGGGAGCGGGCGGGGAAGGGGGGGTGTGGAGGGCAAGCCTCACTCGCAGAATCAAACTCCCATCCGCCAATGAGATGAGGCACGGCATGGGGCTCCACATGTGAAATTTCTGCTTGATTTTGCACTAACATGAGGGTTTTATGAAGAGCGACGGTGTTAGGGATTACAAAAGGCAGCGAAGACAAGATGGTGTGAAGTGGGAGTTCAGTGTTTGTGGTTGAATCTGCAAAATCTAGTTTAGTTAATGAAAGAAAGCAGACTGAAATTAAAAATCTTTTATTCAATAGATGGACATGCTAGATTGTAATGCTCTTTTATTGGACAGGGTTGATTTGAGGAGAAACTAGAAGGTCTTGGCTTTCAGATGGAGTCACGCTGGTATAGGCTGTAATCTCGCCTGTCAATACGCGTTGATATTTGAATATGTATAATTGGAGAAAATAACCCTAAACCTAACCCTAACATGGCAGATTACAGGTTAACACACAAGTTGGGAGCCTCTTTAACCCTTGTTGGGGCAACTAAAAATGCACTGATACTAAATTTACCGGTTTTTTTTTATTGTTGTTGTTTTTTGGTCGGTGGAGTATTTGGTGGATTAGGAGCTGATACAGGTCAATACTGTAGTTAGATTATAAACTGTTTGGAAGAATTAATTATTTTTGAGCGCATTGTTCGAGCGCAAATAGTTATGCTGATGGTTTCTTTTAACCTCTTAACCCCACCGTCCGTAACCAAGCGCATTTTCTTCAGTTCGGCATTACCCAAATCTAAAAGCTTCTTGACTGTCTCATTTGAAAGCTAAGACAAAACTGATTTAAACTTGTTAGTTGCGTTGTCGCCGTTTTTTTGTGTGTGTGGCTTTTTCTTTGCTTTTTTGTGATGTTTTTGTTGCTTTTTCATTGTGTTATTGTTGCATTTCATGTCACATTTTGTTGAATTTTGGCATGTTTTTGTTGCATTTTTTTTGGGTTGCTTTTTCATGTTTATTGTCGCTTTTCTGTCTTCTTGTCCAATCTGGACAAGAAGACAAAGTATAACTTAATAGGATAAAATTTACGGAAATCATGAACTTATCATTTGATAATTCTTAATACGTCATGATTTCATTATGATTGTGTCATTATGATGTAATTTATACTTCATGATTGTGAATATATCATTAGTTCTTCATTACTTCATTTTGATTGTGTCCCCTCAACTAAAGTAACGCATTGCCCTAAACATGTTAACTTTGTGTTCTTGTCCATAATTTGCAAGTAGATTTCGGCCATATGAGTCATGATGTTCATGCATGATCCTCATGATCATGATTGATTGATTGTTTCATTGCCGTTTTAGTGAATTCATGGTATTCTTATGTGATCCTCATGATCATGATAAATTATTAAGATTTTCATAATATACATTAGACGTTTAATCAGGAATAAAGTCATCCATGAACCAACATGCAATCATGTTTGTTCCTGAGAAGTCATGATTTAGTAATGCATGAAAGTATCATGAATTCATGCAAAAGTTCATGAAATCCTGCATGAACTCATGTACCATTATTATAAAGTGTTTCTGCACTTTTTTGTCAGCTGTTTTTTCTTTTGTCTACATCCTATAGGCCAGTGCAATGTCTCATTTGAAAGCTAAGTTGCAGTGCTGTCAACATTCCCTGTGACATTTGGAAGTAAACATAATGTACTATATCTTTGGTCAATAGGAGGAAAGACTCCACTCAGATCGATCGTGAATTGCCGGGGAATAGACTTTCCGTAGAATACTTGCTGCCGCTCCTCTTGCTGCAGCACATATTTTAGCTTAGGCACCGAAAGAAAGAAAACTTAAAATTAACATGTAAAACTAAATAGTGTCACACAGCATGTAACCAAGGGCAACCTCTTTTATTGGTTTTGGCGTTTCATCGTTTTCGTAAAGCAGGATCACTCACCGACGCTAACATTACCGACGTCTCCCCTGGGCTAGCATTCAAACAACCCCAAAAGAATAAAGAATTTGAAGTCTGGGGGTATATACGAAATTATAGCACATCAGCGTTGGGGAGAAGCATCTAACTTGAAGACTGGGCGTTGACAGACAGGAAGAAGATCTGTGCCTTTGATGAGACATAACAATATCCAAATCCCCCACCGCCTCTTATTTAAGTTACTGAGGACTCTAAAAAAAAAAAAAAAGGGAAGTTCTTCCAAAGTCGCTCAGAAGCCCGTGCGCTTTAGGTGAAGGCAGTAAGAATGAGAAGGATGGGGAGGGAGGAGGGGAGAGAAGATAATGTTTATGCATTAGATTTTTCAAAGCACTTTTTTCTGCAAGGAAATTCAGATTCAAAGGTGTACTTCTTGCAGGAAGATCTAAAGGATTCTTTCTCCCTCTCCCTGTTATTGCTTGAGTGACAAAGTCGGTGTGTAGCTTAACCAGGACTTTGTGTGCACATGGTAAAGGAGCGTGAGGAAGGGCCCTACGTAGCTACAGTATGCACAGAGATGTATTATATATAGTATTTTCTGTGCTCAGACGACATATTTAACATCAAAGCGAACAGAGGGGCTGGAGCATCACGACGGCGAGACGGTCTCATACAGCTGTGGTTAACCTGGCAGAGGGGTGAGCCGCGGTTTACTGACCTTTTAGGGACTGTCGGAATTGGCTGGATGTGATTTCAGGCCTTTTAAAGACTTCAGAGCCTCAATATCTATCAGAGTTGGAGAAGACAAGTGTCCGTGGATCACGTTTGATCATGAAAGGAAACTGTCTTTCTGTTTTGTACACACATTTAAAATGGTTGGATGACCTGTTATTATGAGGTGTGGCAATTTGAATTGTGTATTCGGTAATCTGAAATGATTATCATTGAAGTGCCAAACTACCTTTTTTCCGTCTTCCACCAGGAGGAGTCCGAGATCAAACCCAGACTATACAAAATGTCAAATGTGCTAAAATAGACCTGAGTTTGGACTAAATCATGACTAAACTCAATGTGAAGGTCTAAAACCACGAATATGCAGTAATTATAAAATTATGTCAAAACAGTCTAGATTTAAAAAGCTTCTTTTTAATCTTGTCATAAATAATATTGATTAAAAATGGTTTCAACTTATATAGTGCTTTTCCACCTACATTAGGCCCAAAGCCCTTTACAGCAAGGAACCACTCACCAATGTTTGCAGATACTGGAGGCAAATCGGGTGAAATGTCTTGCCCAAGGACACAACGACAGTGTGCATCTTCAGGAGGCAGGATTTGAACCCTGACCTTCCAATCATGAGACGACCCGCTCTACCATTTGCGCCACTTCGCCCCAAATTGTGAAATGTTACTGACCTCCAATTGCAAAGCCTATCAGAGAGTGAGGCGTCTGGGCTGGCAAGTCAGGGTTCACCCACATGACCTCCTGCCACCCTCGTCACACCCCTGGCCCTGACTATAGAAATCACAGAAATGCCTTTAGCTATCTGAGCCTGCTCCTACAAATGCACAGGCGCAATACTAACGTATGGGGAGGTATTTTTTGTCCTTCATGGCATTTATTTCTGTGGTTTCTTTATCATCAACATCTTATAAGATGATATTTAGTGGCTGTGTATCTGAGTTAGTATTGAGTTAGCATTTAGCTTATAGGACACTTTAAGACGCTAATTTGCATCTAAAGTAAAATCTCAAAAGGTCTGTACATTCATTAATGATAAGCTTTGACCTAAATGTGGTCGATGGGTTGACAACAGCTGAAAACATCTGGATCGTTCATAATTTCCATTGTTTGGTGGCTAATGCTATACGGCTGTTGGGAAAACACATTGAGCAGGCTAACGGACTAGCCTACTTGCTAACTGTCTGCATACGTTAGGATCGAATGCCGCTTCTCCTTTTTATTTCTATGGCGCTGGCTGACAGAGAATAAACCAGGGACATCTTGTAATGAGGCAAAAGTTCTATCATCTTTGCAATGATAAAACCTCAGTGAAAGTTGCTCAGTGTGTTTTGCGAGATTTATTGAAGTTGTGTGTAATATCTTCAATGAACAGGCTTTGAACCCAAAGTCAATTGAGTAATATTATCATAAAGACTTTAAGTTAAAACTTGAAAAGTTGTGAGGAAAAGCACTTTAAAGAGCTGCAGGAGCGGAGCTTGTGGTTGGTGGGATAGTTGCTGAGCACAGCACTGGTACATACGTGTGATTAAAAATTCAAATGAGCGCCTTTAGAATCGATGGAAGGCTTTGAGGTGCCGTAATGAGGCTG
This sequence comes from Neogobius melanostomus, assembly GCA_007210695.1. Classification (NCBI taxonomy): domain Eukaryota; kingdom Metazoa; phylum Chordata; class Actinopteri; order Gobiiformes; family Gobiidae; genus Neogobius; species Neogobius melanostomus. The sequence goes on from VHKM01000153.1 coordinate 1,204,538, forward strand.
ATATATGAAGTTTAAACATTGGAGCCGCTGGAAGTGCCACCGCAAAAAAGAGACACAGAATCACGCAGCGGGAGGAGGGGCAGAGGAGAGGGAGGGGGGAGATTTGTGGCTTTGATGAGAAAATCACTGTGGGGCACGACGGGGCGACTGGAGCCGCCTGGTACAGTATCTGAGATCAGGAGCACTTTAAGACCAGCTTTGAGATATCCAGTGTGTTTAAGCTCTCAGTCGTACAGGAACCAAGCATCACATGTTTGTTTTGTGGTGACTTCTCTTTTAGCACAAGGCTGCGGTAATCCCTTCACTCCCTCATGACAAACCCTCTTGAGGTGAGAGGTAAAATCATCAGACTACAGATGACTACTTTAGAACTTTATGCATATTGACCTTGTAGTGACCAAGCGGCTGTATGAATGGTCACATGGCGCCTTTACTTTCCATCACGGTGGTCTCAACAATGCTCCAGGATCAATTGTCTTGTAGGTTTTCTGGTGAGAGCAGTGAAAACCTTCCAAACAATTGATCCTGGAACGACCTATAGAGACCGCCTTTACTTTACCCATCAAAGGTAAAGGCGCCATGCTGACCACTCATACAGCTGCTTGGTCACTAACAAATATCAACTTTTTTTCCCCCACATAAAAAGTAGCATTATGCACCTTTAAAGTAGTGAGTGGAGTTTTTATTTTTTTCCATTCATGTAAATAACCTTAAAAAACTATATGTATAAATGTCATGAGTAAACTGTACACTCAAAACCAGGACAATTTTTCGGACCGTTTGATTCGTCGATTAAAAATTTGTTCCAAAATCAAGACATAGTTTACGGTGCACTTTTAAAACACGTCCATGTAACATTAATATTTCCAATATGACCAGCTAAACTAAGACACATTTCAGGACATGTTTGTAGATCCAAACTACAGGGTTGGCTTTTACTGAAGGCCAGGGTTGGGCCATATCGTATCGCATATCGTTATCGCGATATCATTTTTTGATATCGTTGTAATTTTTTATATCGTTGTGGACACTATATAATTTATTTTACGCTCAGCTCCACCAGAGCAGCATAAACACTGACTGTAGAACACGGGGACAGGTGCTTAAAAAGTCAAAGGAAATGAAGGATGTAAACTGCTTGAGTCGTAGTATGCCATTAAAAAAGAAAAGAAAGAAAAAATCAATGAATTAATCTTCCCAATCGCCATAAGGCTTGGATTTTGAAGTAATTGTCCATTGTCAATTATATCATCAAATATATTGTTATTGTGATATTTATTTTTCGTATCGTGATATAGATTTTAGGCCATACCTGCCCTATTAAAGCAGTACTAAGTAACTCTTGCCCCTAGAGGCCATAAGCGCAACAGCAGGTGTCGTAGCAAGTTACGATATTTTAACTTATTAAATGTCTTGGAGAGTAAATACTACGCTGACAGAAAAGGTGAAGGGAGAGAGGGGTGTTGTACATCCAGTTATACAATGGAAATAATTGTTTTCACTTATACTTGGCTGTAAATACTGTTTAAAGTGGCGCTATCCCGCAGTTAGCTTTGCCTGTTAGCCTGTTAGCTTCTTCTCCGTGATTCTATTAGTGTGTATTGGTTGCTCCGACCCGGTGGCAGTCAAGTTGCAAGCATGGTTTTCTGGCCAGAGACACCAGGGGGAGATGAAAGACCCCCCAATCATCCCATTAACACTTGTATTACCCCCAGAGGGACTACGGAAAGGATTTATTTAGGTAAACACGTTACTTAGTACTGCTTTAAATATAAATAAATCTGTTCAGAGGCTAATTGTTTGTTTTGTTCAACATTATATAATTACAGCCCATTGCACATTTACTTTAGCAAAAACTTCAAACCCTCTTCTACACTTTGCAAAAGGGACATCTACAAAGGAAAATCCACTTTTTGAAAACCTGCTCATATATTTACGTTTTTTTTGTCTCTCCGTTTTAAGCGCGTCGTTTACGGTGAGCGAGTCGGGGTTTGAGGACTTGCCACAGACAGTAGAGAGAGGCATTAGTCGTGTGACCACATATGGAGACACACACAGGCGCAAGCTGCTCCCGTCTCTCCGCGGGAGTCTAGTGTCACTTTGAACTCGCCTACCATTAAAAGCCCGACAGAGTTTTGAAGAGGCCTATTGAAAGAGAACCTGTGCATTTATGATGTAAATGTATTTTTTCCCAGTCCTTTCTTCTTCCCCCCCCTTTTTTATTTTATTTTGACAGCCTTTGAAATTTGTCATATGCACATCCAATTTAACAGCCAGAAAAGACTGCTTTGGCCCCTGTTTTTTTTTTTTCCTTTTGCGCAACAATCCATTTTCATATCAACTTGAAAGGAGCTGGCTGAATATTTTCGCTTGATTTTCTTTAATGCGATCATCAGTGTTGGCGGCTCACTGTGTTGGAGTTATAGTCTTTTAGTCGGGTAATTTCCTGTCAGATTTACGCTCTTAACCACTTCTTCAAAGGGGAAAAACAGGCCACAGCTCACAAGAACAACTCTGATGCTGCAATTTCTTCCACTTTACACCCGTGTTTTTGACCCGAATGTGTGGCACGGGGCAGTGGAGAAACATGACTTCGCAGCTGTCTACTGTCAATAAGTCTGGAGCAGTTTTATCTGTTGTCATAAATGGAGGCACGGTCCCCACCTGAATTTTCATTGAACAAGCAGTGGTTGAGCTATAGGCTTGCTCTTGCACCTCAAAAAAGGGTTCAATTCCGAGACAGTGTGTGGCCTTATACTGTATGTGGAGTTTAGGGTTCCCAGCCTTTTTCTCTCCATTACCCAAATTTTACCAGAACACATTGTCAATCGTGAACATCATTCTCAATATTTATTTACAGTCCTTATGAAGTTTGGCATCTCAAATTTAGGGTTTTGACACCCAGGTTGGGAATAATATAATTACTAACCCTCTCTAGGTTAGCCGTCTTGACCAAGACCCAGGGTGTGACTTCATATAGTGCGTTTGACAGGTTTTAATGCTTTTGAAAATAGATGGATAACATCTGTTGCAAGTTCATCAGTTGCATAATTGTCATCTTATTTCAGTGAAGCAGCAATTTACCCTGTGCATAACTTAAAGGGGGGGTATTATGTAAAATCGACTTTTTCAAGCTTTGTATCATTTGTATTATGTCATTCCCTCATTAAACACATGCCTGGAGTGTTGCCTTGGCTCATTCACATATTTTTGAGTAATCAGTAAAAACTTAGACGGCAGCCATTTTAGGTGTAGCTATGCCTCAGTCCTCCTAGGAACGCCCCCACCTCCTGGAGACGCCTCTGGACCTTTTATCACCAGCCAAGCCACCAACCACTGCTCCTCAGCTCAGCAGAGCCCCCTCCCCGCACAGTAGTGTTGTTTAGATGCCACAGCAGTGTGCTGAAGGGGGCGTGTCGGAAAGCTTCTTAAAGAGACAGAGGCCTATTTCAAGACGTTCAGTACAGCCATTTTGAGAGAGCAATTTTATTCAAGGCAGTTATTTTAATTTACTGCATATACAGACCAACAGAAGGTTACGTCATCATTGTAGTATGCTATAGACTGGTGCTATGTGATTGAAAAAAGCATAATACCCCCTCTTTAAAATTATCAACAACGCCGCCCAAGAAGTGACTTCCTGTTTCGATCCAGCACGCCAAAATAAAAGCACACAGCTCGTCTCATGGATTAGTTCAACAGGTACTTGCAACATTACAAGAATATAATTAAATACACACATTTTAAGTGTTTTGTCTGTTAATAGTTGGGCAGAAAAAAATTAACTAATGAACTGCTGAACTAATGAATAAGATGGTGCTTTTATTTTGGTGTGCTGGATCGAAACAGGAAGTCACTTTTTGGGCGGCGTTGCTGTGATTTGAAGTTGGGAGTTTGGAGTCAATTTTAATGAAAAGATGTTGGACAGAAAAGTAGTTTTTATTTGAATTTTTAAGCTGCTGACAGGAAGTGACATAGAAGAAGGTAACGTTCCATAGCAGTTTGACTCATTTCCCATTGACATAACATGGTCGGCACAGCAACAGTTTAAAAGTGTTTACCTTCTTCTATGTCACTTCCTGTCGGTGTCCAATAAGGAAGTGAAACTATAAACATCACAACAATGGCCAAACTAAAGAAATCTGGGGACAATCTTTACCAAAATCTTAAATATAATCGTGTTAACTATGTTTTAGCAAAAATTGTGTCTAATATGTGACTATGATACTTTCGAAACCAGGGAACCAAATTTCAGAAGCAATACCTATGGAAAATAATCAATACCTTGTAGTCATAAACTTTCTTTCTTTTTTAAGTAAGTGCGTGCTTTATTTATCATTGTATACAACAAAATGGTGTCCAGGTGCTGGTGGGTTAGTCCTGAGCCGCTGCGACTGAGCGCGCCGCCATTGTGGGCCAACATGACCAGCATGTTTTTGGAGGTAGGGAAACAGGAGTATTGCCTTAAGTGATCCTCTGAAACGGTGCTCCTGGGTTTGTCTCTGTTTCAGAGCATGGTGTCCTGCACTGGTAATTTCCTCCACCTCCTCCTTCCTCCTCCCCCTGCGCAGCTCCCTCCCCTCCCTCACTCCCTCCCTCCCCTTTATTTCAATTAAAATTGTATTTATTTTAAGTTCTGCTGTTCCAGTGGCATAACAAATATAAAAAGCATTAATGTATATGGCTTTCAGAAATTACGACAAATTAATTAATATTCACAAGAAAAAAAAACGGCAGTGATTTGGAATTGGTTTGTTATCCAACTGAAACTGAGCTGGTTTGGCACATCATCCCTAATGCAGATACTTCTTTGTATTTGAATAACTATAAATACTGTATATTGTATTGTATTATAGTGGAACATGTCTACATTCACACACTTCATCTCTTCTTGGTAAACACTGCAACATGAAACCCTTATGATATTTCAAAACACAGGAGGCTTTTTTGATCAATATTACTTACAGTTTGAGGAAACCTAAGATGCCTCTAATGGGTATAGGGCTGAGATGTTTGTGTATAAGCTCTCCATTCTACATAATTTAGTGATTATCGAGTGTGTAGAGAGGGGGAAAAAATCAATATTAGAAAAGATTTTGAATAGAGGACAGTGACCTGGATAAATATTTGATAGTCCGTGAATGTGTCTAAAGCGGAACTGCATCGGTGGACAGTTAAGACACGAGTGAAAGGGCGGGCCGGGACAGTGCAGCGGGACGGGGGGGGGGGGCGCGGGTGATTGATGTGGCTGTGTTTTTTTGGGAGGGGGGTCAGAACAGCTGGCAGCCGAATGAGATTGACTCGCTTTGCCACCTGTCACACACACAGGACCTGCATATTTAACATTAGTGCCACATGCAGGAGATGTGAAGGCGTTTGTATTGACCACAGTGTCAAACATTTTTATTCACGACTGCGGTTAAAGGGCACACACTGAGGAGACGGCGCAGGCTTTATTATTCATTACGCTCGCAATTTTCGAGTGCAGAGGACGGAGACGAACGTGCAGAACTACAGAAACATGCACACATTAAACAAAACAGCATTCTAGGGGCGGTCATGTATCCAGCCAGGTAATAGCAAGTGCAAGCTGGAGATCAGTATACAGCCATTTGTGGGCATGCTGCGCTTAAATTACCATCTGAAATGGCCTGTATTAGGGGCCCAAATGTAACTGAGACAATGCTGCACTGGGCCTGGGCAATTCATCGAAATCACAATCTCTTTTTTGGTCAATCTCAATAATCGTCATGGGGCTTTATAATCATCAGGTTTACTGCCAATACTGTGGCAGAAACGGCTCCTTTGGAAGTTTGGAGACAATTTTTGTGTGTTAAATAAAGGAAAGTGTTTGTTTTTGTTTGAGCTGATGTTTGTATGAAAGGTCTGTCTCAGTTCATGAATAAGCCACACGGATTCATTTTTAGTGTGAAATCATAAAATCGAATCGAGGTCGATCAATATTATGAGAAAACTAATCATGTATGTCCAGCACTACATATGCGGAAATAGGGCTGGGACGATACACTTTTGTCACGATACGATACGTATCACGATACTCAGGGGCCGATCCGATACATATTGTGATACAGTAAGTATTATGATAAGTGTTATGTTTATTTTAAAATGTGTAAAAAGATAACAGTCACGTGTTTAAAGTTATAAACCAAATGCCGTTTGACATTTATTGAAAGGGGGGTATTATGTAAAATTGACTTTTTCAAGCTTTATATCATGTTATTATGTCATTCCCTCATTAAACACATGCCTGGAGTGTTGCCTCGGCTCATTCGCATATTTTTAAGTAATCAGTAAAAACTTAGACGGCAGCCATTTTAGGTTTGGCTATGCCTCAGTCCTCCTAGGAACGCCCCCACCTCCTGGAGACGCCTCTGGACCTTTCGTCACCAGCCAAGCCACCAACCACTGCTCCTCAGCTCAGCAGAGCCCCCTCCCCACACAGTAGTGTTGTTTAGATGCCACAGCAGTGTGCTGAAGGGGGCGTGTCAGAAAGCTTCTTAAAGAGACAGAGGCCTATTTCAAGAGGTTCAGTACAGCCATTTTGAGAGAGCAATTTTATTCAAGGCAGTTATTTTAATTTACTGCATATACAGACCAACAGAAGGTTACGTCATCATTGTAGTATGCTATAGACTGGTGCTATGTGATTGAAAAAAGCATAATACCCCCTCTTTAAGTGTTTAGATTGAAAAGTGCATTAACACAAAATGTAACAAAGTGCTGTGTTACTGTTACTGGAAACAAAGGAGTGCAGGATAAAAATGCCTCCAAACACAAGTACTGAAAGTATTGCGATACTTGATAAAGTGTCATCAATACTTGGTATTTGCAGCACAAAATATCCGATCCGATATTTTGTCCCAGCCCTTGTAAGAGATGACTCTGCTGGTAATCCACTTTTGCCGGTGTTACTCGATTTGCACACGAGCAAACACTTGGGCGACAGTTGGTAGAGCGGGTCGTCTCATGATCGTAAGGTCGGGGGTTAGAATCCCAGCTCCTGAAGATGCAAACTGTCGTTGTGTCCTTGGGCAAGAAACTTCACTAACGTTGCCTCGAGTGTCTGCGTACATTGGTGTGTGAATGAGTGTAAAGCGCTTTGGGCCTGATGAAGGTAGAAAAGCGCTATACTATAAATTGAGACTATTTAACATTTACTACCCTTTTTTAATCACATCTTTGAGTAAAAAACGATGTGCCCGATGACACTGACGGCTGCGTTCTTGAAATTTAAAACATATCAAAAATGTGCTTCTGTTCAGTGTCCCATTATTTTCAAACAGTTCAAAAGTAGGACAGCGCCGCAATTCCGCAATGTTATTGAGCAACTTTGTCTCTTTGATGAGGATATATATAACATGATAACAGATTTTAATACTTAACAAACTTACCTATCACCATTCAGTGTGTACATTTTGTGTTATTTAAGCAGTCGAGGCCACAGACAATAAGCCTGGCCTTTTCATATGATCAAAGTCACAAAAACAAAACAAAACAAACAAAAAAACGGCGCACATCATTTGTGCCTTGAAGTGTCAGGTTTAGTTCTCGGAGCCTTATCTTGTGTTGTCCATGTATATAATGGTATATCGCTGGGACATTCTCTAAACAAGTACCGCTGCCCTTTCAGACACGAGATACCCATTAGAGTTCGTATTTCACTTCAGTGCTGGACCTCCCATAGGTTGAAGAAAGCTACTTTGGTGTCACATCCTTCAAGCATTCTCCCTCTCTTCCACACACCGTTGCGCCGTGCTGAGTTGTTGTGCCCGTCCGCCGGTGACAAGAGTCTTAATAAAGCCTAATACCTGCCGCGCATCCTCTCTCTGTTCCCCCGTCTCCCGCTGGCCCACTGTCTCAAGAGCGCGGTAATTTACTGTCACAGAACTCCTCAAAAACGGCCGCCACGCCGCGCGCCGAGGGGGAGCGGGAACCGAGGTATAACGCGCGCAACACCGTCAAAAGGGGAAGAGAAAAAAAACAACATTTCTACGTCTTCTGAGAAAAGTGGTAAAAAATAATAACAGGAGGAGGAGAGTGAGATAGACAGAAACTCAACAGGAGCAGCGGTACGTCCGGCTTTTGTGTAGGTTTTTCGGGAGGAAGACACAGCGAAAGGGGGTAAGAATTGCGAGGTGGTTGTCAACAGTTGAAGTCGGAGGCGCACCTGGCATCGCGCGACGGGGCTTTGATCAGTTGTCGAGTGAAAATCCCGCCACTGGATTAAAGGAGAGGGAGGGGGCACCAGGCTGGGAGTACAGACCGAGAACGGTGACGGCGGAAAGGAAAGCGGGGAAAGCTGAAGTATAGAATTTGCGCGTGCACGTTATACGCCGAGGTAAAACATTCAACCGGGGAATACTGTGTCTCTTAGTTTCTCCTGCTTGTCTTGTTTGTTTCTGTCAGCCAAACACAGCGTCTCACCTTTGCCTCTCCACCAGTCACTTCAAGCGTTTCAATACGCTCAATGTCATATATGCTTTCAGGGTTTGTCTGCTGTGACCCCGCCCTCCAATCAATGTCCACCCCAGCAGCCGAATCATCAGCCTTTTTAGCCTTTCCGTGTCCATATTCCATTAATGTCAAGGCCAAGGTCTACAGAGAATGATGCATAATGAATAACTAAGCTACACATGTTACTATTCACAACAAGTAAAGTATTGCTTTAATCAAGTGCATTTTCTCCAGTTCAGCTTTACCCATCCATCCATCTTCTTCCACTTTTCCGTTGCCGGGTCGTGGGGGCAGCTGTTGGAACTGCCCAAATCACATTGCACCAGCCCCTATGGCTCCTCTTGCAGATGGTGGGTCCAAGGATGGACGGCCTCTCGATTCTAACCGGGCCTGTTGGTCTCTCATAAGAGGCTTCTGAACCGCTCTTTAGGCTCTTTTCCACATGCAGGCGCGTGTCAGCCAAATGGCTCTTTCACCCGCTTTGTTGAGCTTTTCCATAACAAAGGCCAGTGCCAAACCGGTCTGACCAGGTACAGGTTTTGGGCCCGACCTCTGGCTGTGGCCAAAGCGGGCTAACCCATGTCTGATGTGACGTGAACAGACTGCTGGCCTCTGATTGGCAACAAGAGAGTGGACGGCCCTCACTATTGACACGCAGGTCATACGGATTTAATATTTCACAACATCATACCGCTGTGCTAAAAGGGGATTTTTGCCGATAATAGCATTTAGCCGCTGTTAGCGCAGCTTTAGCTGGTGTTAGCATAACATTTAGCTTACCTTCATAGTTCGTAGTTAGCAGTTTGTTTTCTGTTTTAATACAGCTTGGCTCCTCTGAATGATTCCATAACTCTCACCAGATGACAGCATTTGTCCACATTTGTTCTCATCGCGGCTCTAAAAACTTTTAATGACGATCTGTACAGCGTGTATGCGGCTGCACCCACAACAAATGCATGTGTGTGTGTGGTGGAAACAGAAAGGTCTGCGGGCCAGTGTCGATACGTGCACGTCAATCGAGGCTTGCGCGGCCGGTTCGCGCTATGTGGAACAACGCCTCAAGTCTGACACGTCACCTAGGACCTGTTTGTCATCGAAGACCCTACCAGGGGCACGGAGCCCCCAACAACAGAGCTCCAAGATCATTTGGGCGCTCAAACCCCTCCACCACGTTATGGTGGCGGTTCGAGGAGGGGCCAGTCCAGCTTTACCGAAATGTAAAAGTTTACACCCTATAGGCCAACGCCTCATTTGAAAGCTAAGACCTACAAAACTCATCTCAATGGATCTTTTCCTCGTGTTATCATTCACTTTTTGACCTATTTTTTTCCCATCACTTTTGTTGCGTTTGTGTCACACATTTTTCTCACTTTTCACTGCAGTTTTTATCACGTGTTTTCGCTCTTTTGTTGCGCTTTCATCTGCGTTTTAGTCTAATTTTTGACGCTATTTTGACACTTTTTTCAAGAAGCGTTCAGATTTGGTTAGTGCCAAACTGGAGAAAACGTGCTCGGGTTCAGGTGGGGTTAAGAGGTTAAGGCGAAGTAGGGTGTAGTTACTAAGTGCAACCAAATATATTTTCCCAAATAGAAAATATTCAGCACAATCCGGCATAACTTCTTGGTTGTTTTTTGAAGACTTCCATAGAAATGCATCTTCCGTAGTCGCTCTTGAAATCCCACCTTGTGTCATGTTTTTATTAGTGGTGGGACTCGCAATTAACCACATTTAAGCATCATTTATTTCGGGGCTGTATTTATGTTTTAGAGGTACGTTTTAGATGCTTCTTTGTATTTTCAGTGATGTCAGGCCTGTGTGATAATTTCAAACACTTCAAAGGCAACAGCAGTTTGATTTGCTGTGGAGAATGATCTTGTTCAATGAGTTTAACTGTGTGAATAAACAAGTTTGACAGTAAAATTGGTTTTGGCTTTACACCAACGTCTTGCAGGAATAAGGAAACTGAAAAAGTGTCTGTGCCGCTAAAGTAAAGTGTGATTCATTTCCAGTAATATTTTTAACCGCACTAAACCTTATGTAATTAATTAATCGTGATTAATCAAAAAAAAGTCCCGGCCCTATATAGTTTCTATTGATTTTCAAAATAGGCCTACACCAGCAAGAAGAGTTGTAGTCCCATTAAAGTTGTATTTTTTCATAATACTTAAAGTGCATATGACAGATTTTAATGCTCTTGAAAATATGACTTATTTAGATGGATTACATCAGTTGCATAGTTATCATTTTTTCAGTGAAGCAGCAATTTTAATGAAGTAATGTTGGGCAGAAAAGTTATTTTTATTGGAATTTTTAAGCTGCTGACAGGAAGTGACATAAAAGAAGGTAACATTCCATAGCAGTTTGACTCATTCATTTCCCATTGACTTAACATGGTTGCACGGCAACAGTTTAAAATTGTTTACCTTCTTCGATGTCACTTCCTGTCGGTGTCCAATAAGGAAGTGAAAACATAAACATCACAAAAATGCTCAAACTAACTGTGTTTGAGCAAAAATATGTCATATGCACTTTAAAGGGATAGTTCAGGATTTTTGACATAGGGCCTAATTTCCTAGTTATCCGGAATGTTGATTTCTGGAGATTTTTTTTAATTTTTATTCATGAAGAGTTTAGTGGAGCTAGTGCTAGGCTAGCGCATTTCTACGGTAACAGCTAGCCTGTATTAAAAACAGTCTGACCACTCCACAGTGCACCTGAGGCAAATCACTTACAGTATAACGCCAGACTAATGATATAAATGTCTGTGTTGATAGAATAATTTTAACCATTTTGCATTTAAAATAACTTATATTTGAGCAGAATCAGTTTCGTGGTTGTAAGCTAACGCAGCGGCGGAGTGATCTGCGAGAAAATAGTCCCTCAAAATGAGACAATTCATGTGATGTAAGGTCAGTTATATTTAAAAAATTATTCTATCGACACAGACATTTATATGGTTAGTCTGGGGTTATAAGTGATTTATCTCATGTGCACTGTGGAGTGGGTCAGACTGATTTTAATGCAGGCTAACTGATACCGTAGAAATACGCCAGCCTAGCACTAGCCTAGCGCAAGTAGACTCTTCAAATATAAGGACTGCATGAATTAAAAAATTATCAACAACACTCTGGATAACTAGGAAATGGGGCCCTATGTCAAAAATCCTGAAACATCCCTTTAATCCCCACCTGAACAGAGACATTTTCTCCAGTTTGGCTTTACCCAAATCGAAAAGCTTCTTTGAAAAAGTGTCAAATAGCGACAAAAATTAGGCAAAAACGAGGATGAAAATGCAACGTCGCAAAAAAAGTGACAAAAACAACAAATAAGCGACAAAAAGCGATGGAAAAAAATGTCAAAAAGTGACGACAACGCAAGGAAAAAACTCCATTTAGATGAGTTTTGTAGGTCTTAGCTTTCAAATGAGGCGTTACACTTGCCTCTAAGCCGTGACTTTATGGATTTGGGTAAAGCTGAACTGGAGAAAATGCTCTCGGTTAAAGCGGGGGTTAAGAGGTTAACAACAATCCTTAGTGCACCAATTTAAACGCTTATTCTCATCCTCTCACCAAATGATGTGCAGATGTCATCCTAAACCCCTACAGCATAATTTATCATCTGGGACTTTTCTCGTGGTCCCCCTCGTTGCCGTCTTTATGGCCTCTTTATGATTCCTGCTGTGGTGTGCAACAGGTGAACACCCCTCTCTAAATCTCTACCGTGAAAGTAACGCACTGGTTAAGACCCTCCTTTAAACACGCCGGGATGTCCAAGCTAAACTGTTAGCGATACCACGTTAACACTTAGCGTGGGATTCCCGACCGGGCCCCGTAGGTTTGAACGGTGGGAGCGACCTTGAGCGAAGCACCAGGAATTCCCTCCACTTGACAGCTGGCCCTGGCGGACACCCTTGACTTAGCGTGTGCTAATGCTGCCCGAGATGTTTGGTAGGAGCACCCGATGGCACGCTAATCTGTGCTATGTTTGCCACAAGGCTAAGTCAAGCTGTCCGTGCATGTGCAGAGGGCGCTGACAGCAGACACAGTTGTTCAGGCCACACTGGGGTGGTACCACATCAAAGAGCCCGGATCTTTCCCAGGTTTCAACTGGGTCTGTGCGCTGAGGGAGGCAGCTGCTGTACTGTGATGTCATCCTGGGGGGCAGTATTATTAATAGGCAGTAATTATGGGGCCGTATGGAAAATGATCAAAGCTGACAATGAGGTCTTGTACAGTGCACCATTGTTGCATGGCTGTATTGACTGAAGCAAATCTATTGTCAAGTATTTCAACTACTCCAGGGCTGCACAGTTGGAAAAATATCTAATTGAGATATATTTAACAAAGCACATTTTAAAGGTGCATTACGGCACTTTTTATGCGGTAAAATAAACTTGATATTTGTGTGTAACTGACCTTTTTGTGACCCAATGACTGAATGGGTGGTTAGCATGGCACTTACTTTCCATCACAGCGGCCACTACAACGCTCCAGGATCAATTGTTTAGTAGGTTTGCTGGTGAAAGGGTCAGTCAGCAGCGAAAATCTATCAGAAACTCTTAAAGCAATTGATCCTGGACCCACTGTGATGGAATGTAAAGGTGCCATGCTAAACAGGCTTTTCTGTCCCACAGAAAAGGTTCCATAATGTACCTTTAAACAAGATCAGGAGTGTTAATGCTTTAGAGAAGTCTGACATATAAACTTCTATAACACTGTTATACAGGTTTAAACTACAGCAGGTTTTATGAAAGACCCCACGAACACAGAATATTGCAGGTTGTTGTTGTGTTGGGCATATTCTATATTAGTAGTTACACTTTTAAAAAGTAATATGTGTTTGTATTACATATTACTGTTTCAAAAATGTAAATATTGGCAAAATATAAACTGAAAATATCAATGCCACTGATCAAAAGTGCAGTAAAAAAAACATTTTCCTTTGCTATGCCCATTCTCTTGTGTTTTGACTACGTTAGCTACACGCAAGATCTTATACACTAGTGTCCAACTTGATCTGGCATGCCACATTTTATTTGGGGAGGAGTTGGGCCTTTTTTGTTCATACATTAAAATGCGCTTGTAACTCGAGTTACTTGAATTGTAAGGACTAATCTATTATCGTATTTTCTTATATTCCTTAATTAATTAATTATATTCCATTGTTACTTTTGTATTACGTTACTTCTTAAAGTCTCTTGTTCCAACTATCCTCTATAGTGTTTTTTTTACACTGACCAGCAGATGGCAGCAGCTTCATTTTTTTACTCTTGCTGTTGAAGGCCACTGACCAACAACAGTCATTTATTGGATGTCAAACTATTTAAAAGTAGGATTTTGCGGCTACATACTGTAAAGGAGCCTTTGACTGATATATGGATATATCTGATGAAAGACTGTATTTATAAATAGTCTGTTTCAAAGATGGCAGTGGTGTTGTTTGAACTTGTCGTTGATGTTTTATGAACCCACTGTATTTCTCATCAAAGTTATTCAGAAATTCAGTTTGATTTTTGCATCTGTTGTTTTTGAAAGAAATGCGGTTGAGTTTGGGATAAAACTGTGTAATGTAAACATATGGCTGTAGCATCTGAAGACACAAACCACATCTGATCCCGAACGATACATCTGTGCGTGTTGTGAAGCAGTCAGACACTTTTCATCTAAATTTAATCCAAAGACAAACACTGCATCAAATATAAACCCATCTTCAGTCACACATTCAGAGGCTGCTTTAGGCCCACCTGCTTTCGTTATAGGACAGTGGGGCAAAGGGTAAATTAAGTTGGTCGCCTTTTGTACTATTACAGATTATCACAGTATCTCAGATTATATCACAGATTAGGGGTGGAGTCAACATTGCATATATATATATATATATATATATATATATATATATATATATATATCAAATTAAAAATGAAATGACAGCAACACATTTCAAAGACGTTGGAATAACTGATTAACTGGAGAAAAGTCTACATGCATCTTTTATGTTTACAGTAAATATAATGCAGCCTCCTCACAAATGATGTTGTTCCCTGTGTTTTTCCTAGTTTAAAGGGCCTATCTCACTGGAGTCTCCGCAACTTGGACTGATTGCACGCAGACAAAGGCCATTTCTCACCGGCCTGGAGACTAGTTTGAGACTAGAGTCGCCGTTAGTCATGCAGATATTTCGGAGACATCCCCTGGCAATAAGGCCGAGTCTCCAAGTGGCCTCGATGAAAACAAACAGATTCGATTTTAGCTAAGTCTCTGCATGGTCTCCGAGAGGTCTACACGGTCTCAAACAGTTGTGACAATGTTGCGAAAACACCATTTGTTGTCTTCAGCCTGTGAGACGTTTCTGTGACGTCCCTGCAATATCTCTGAGAGTCGTACAGAGTCTCTTTGAGATCTCCTTGGTGTCCTCCCAGAGACAATGCGGAGACCATGTGGAGACCTTTTTCAAGTCTCCATATTGTCTCCGCTGAAATCGAACCTGTTTTCACCAAGACTATCTGGAGACCTTATCTTCAGGGGACGTCTCGGAGACATTATTAAGGTAAACAAGTTACTTAGTTCTGATTTAACTGGGGACCTTTTCCTCATGTGGTGCGGCGACCATGGAGTGGAGAAGGGAGTTCAGGTCCAAATCAGTGAAAGTGTCTGGACTTTAAAACACAGAAGACCTCAATGGATTTATCCGTGTAATCAGTGTTGGGTAGTAGCAGAATACATGTAGATTACTAACTTTGAGTAACTATATTTCGGTAAAGTTAGGATTTCATTTGGGGGTGTTTAGAATGAAGTTACTTTCCTAAAATAAAAGGAACACATTACAGTACTCAATCATTACATTTCAGTTTCATATTCATAACAATAAGAGAATGAAAAGATCCAAACAGCTGGGGAAATGTTTAGCTCTATGTCGTTCTGGGCTTTGGGCATTTGCAAAGTGCTTTTTTTGCATTCCACATTAGTGGTAAATAACAGGCGTATAACAAGTTCAGCTGCATGTTTTTAATCCTATGTCGCTTTTATGCATGATTATAATGTAAATCAACATTAAACTATTCTAGTTGCTCTAATACTCTAATTGGGTAAAGTAATGGAAAAAGTTACACATTACATTATAAGGAAAGTATTGGGTATTCTGTAACTAAACACAATTTCAATGTTTTCACCCCAACACTGCATGTAATGTATTTCACAGTGCTCAAAGGAACAAGACACTGATCCACGTATTGATTTCAATGTGTGTGTGTGTTTTTCTAGAGTTGTTAAGCGTCTAGAAACCTGTCTGCTACTTGATATCAATTTGATATTAATGCCAATGTCGATCTCTTCATCTGGTTTGTGTATTTGCAGTAAAAGTTATTTGCAGTAAGTTAAAACAATAGATATTTTGTCTATCTATTGTTCTGTGCCAAATGGTGCTTAAGGATGAATGAATGATCTATTGTGCAATGATTTTATGATGTTGGAGAAATGTGTCCAGTAATGTTATTTTTGGTGCAACGATACAGTGCATTTCTCCTTTCTGAGGTCAATGTATATATTGTACGTTGTCCTTGTTCAAATAAATAAACTCTAAAACTCTACATGAATTCTGTGACCTCCAGAAGTCCTCTGCAGTCTGCCCCTCTCAGTTTCATGGGAACCTACCTTGGACTAATCCCTCTTTTGGTCACATGGTGAGGGCTTCCCCTAAACAAACCATGCGAGCTCTGAGGCCCGCTGCTCCTCAAGTGGGCTCCTGCATCTCTCCACCACGTCTCAAGCAAAACACCTCTCCCCTTTCTCCTCCGCCTTCTCATGCGCTCCACATAAAACAGGGTCCTGGCGTGAGGCAAATCCCACCTCTTTTATTCTTGGGGCCAGGGAAGGAGAAAGGAATGGGGTGTGGATAAGCAAGACCAGCAGGAGACTGTCAGGTTGACGAACAGAGATGACCCGTTTGGAAGTCGGGGGCCAGGCGGCAGAGCGGAGCTGGGGAAGGGTCAGAGTTTGGCAGTGGGACGGGGAGGGGGATGAAAAGAAACAGAGGTGGAGTGTATAACCACAAGCGGTAATGTTATCAAAGGTCACGCACTTCCTTACATGTATAGTGTGAATAATACTTGAGTCCACTGTGGTCTGAGGGCAGTGGCAAAACAGCTGGGAACAAAAGGAGAGTAGAAATGACCATCTATAGACTCAAATACGTATTGAAATGTGTAGCGGGACATAAGGCATAGGTGACCACAGACTGTGCTAAGAGTTAACCTAACTTATTCCTCTGACCTCGCACCCAGTATCCTGTTGCAGATGAGTTGTGAAGTTGATTTGTTGTGTGGGAGCTTAACATCTTAGGGTTTAGGGTAGAGTTGTTTTCTCCAATCATGCATATTAATCTCAAAGTGTATTTACAGAAGAGCTTACAGCCTATGCCAGTGTCATACCTCAATTGAAAGCCAAGACCTTCTAGTTTCTAAAAAAATACGGGAAAGATCTGTATGAGTGAAACACAACTTACATCACATTTGCCGTCCCTAACCCGAATCATAACCCTAAATCCTGATCGGGGGCACGGCAAGTAACAGGTTAATGCCAGCAACTGTAACACGACTGCACACAAGGATGCTGGGGAACTCATTAGAAAATCTTTTCAAGAGTTAATTCACTTTATTATAATGAATACATTTGAGAGGAACTTTGAATCCGACAATGTTAATCATAGCATTTTAAATGTCGGTGTGATGTACAGTTGTGTTCAGGCAAATGTCCCTGTCTCTTGATAGAAGTTCGCCCCCTGCTGCTGGCTAAATGAAACTGCAACGTTGTCTGAATGATGCAGAAATTCATTTTTTATTATCTTGAGTGTATACGGCTTGTTCTTTTTTTAAATTTATTTTCTCTCTTTTTTTGGTTTTATGTGGGAATGTGGGTATTTTTAATTATTACTTTTATTTTGTGAAATGCATATTATGCAAAGGAGACAGAAGACATTAAAAGGTGACACAGTACAACACACACAAGGTAGGACATGGAACAATATAACAGTATATTAAACAGGAATAATGTAAATATTCATGATGAGGGGGGGACTACAACTACTACAACTACTACTACCACTACTACCACCACCTGATGTAATTTATTAAATTATGTAGATATACTGAATTGGCCTCTGCATTAATAATAATAATAATAATGCATTAGTCTTATATAGCGCTTTTCCAGACGCTCAAAGTCGCTTTACAATTTGGTGCATTATTCATTCACTCCATACTCGGTGATGATAAGCGAGGCAACCAGTCTGCGCACATCAGCCACCACCACCAACCACTCACTCACTCACTACATTCGCTAGGCTTCCTGGTGTTACTGAACGGTCTCCCATCCAAGTACTAACCAGGCCCTACCCTGCTTAGCTTCCAAGGTCTGACGGGATTGGGCATCGCAAAGGCGGTATGACCACCGCATTATAAAAAGGCCTATCATAAATTGGTGTGTTTCACAGTCACACTGTTTATAATGTACCAGTTTGTTCTTTTGTAACTTCCCATTTCTGCTGCACCACTACGTGGTCTGTAAGAGTGAATTAAAGATGGCTTAAAAACATCTAGGTGTTATGTGCTGAGACAAATATAGCATGACGTGACAAAGTTGTTGATTATTCATTACTTCCCCACATATACACACTGACACACATTTTGTCTTTGTGGATGCTTTATTAGATAAGAAGGAAGGGCAAAAAGAAAAATGCAATGCTGCGAAGTTATGTTACACAACTTAAGTCAGGTAAAATTCTCTAACAAATATTTTAAATTTGCCAAAATGCGCCGTGTCATTTTCGTCAACATCGATGTGCAGTCAACATGCAGGTTTTTCTGCATAGACACGATCAGGGGTCGGCAAAACCTGGTCTGGGTGACACTGTGCCATTCAGAGGGTTTTGTTTGGAACACTGTAAAATATTTTGTAGCATCATGAATTAAACTGAACAATTTGAATAGTTGTAATTAAGGCTAGATTTGTATCTGTTGTTGAATCTATCTCTGAGGTATGACCTTTCCTAGTGGCACCCAAATAGTTTGCCGACCCCTGGGCTACATAATATTGAAGAAAGAGCAAAAGAGCAAGTACAGCAACTGGGCGGAAATGATTAAGTAATTCATGTCATGGTAACAGGCTACCCATTCACATTCTTCCCGAGCACCCCATTCCTGGTGTAGAAGCTGTTAACCAACGAGGAGCTGAGGGCGAGGGTATGTACTCCTGGCACTGTTCCCCTCCGAGGCTTGGCGCGCACTCAACGGTATAGGAGAAGAAGAAAGTCCCGTGATC
Organism: Neogobius melanostomus; assembly: GCA_007210695.1. Lineage (NCBI taxonomy): Eukaryota > Metazoa > Chordata > Actinopteri > Gobiiformes > Gobiidae > Neogobius > Neogobius melanostomus. The sequence goes on from VHKM01000153.1 coordinate 1,223,326, forward strand.
GAACGTGCACGAATCGGACACTTTCCCCTGACGCAAATCAAAGGAGCACTTTCCGAGCAGATCGCTGTTCCAGGCTGAATCTTCATCATAGACTTTAAACTCTAACTTGTTCACCATGTTTATGGTGATCGGGCCAAAGTTAAACCACTCTTTCCACCTCGGATTGTCATTGTCATCAATGATCTCTGTGCGTTTCACCTGTTTGTCGTAGGTCACCTCGACCGAACCGTCTGTCTCAGACCATTTGTCACCGTACAAGTTTTTGGCATAAAGGCTGTACACGCGAAGAGTAGCGCGACCTTTGCCAGCGGGGCAGCAGTTGGAGCGGATATTTTGGTTGTTATTGCACACGCAAGCGCAGGGATCTCTCGGATTAGATTTATGTCCGACTTTGCATTTCTCAGAGCACTTTTTAAACAGCGCGTTTTGCTTGATGTAGTTCTCGATTTCTTTCTTTATGCCAGATTTAGCTGTAAGACTGTCGGGTAAAATCGTGTGCAGTGGCCTGAGATTGTACTTGACCACATCAGGAGACGTTTTCAAACTTTCAAGCCACTTGTTGTAGACGGAAGGATCGGATTGACCAAACAAAACGTCTCCTCGCGATATCACTCCTCCTGAAGTCGTAGTCATTCGCTCTCTAAAAGAGCTGCCGAAGTTAAAATGGTGACCTAGCTTTTTGCTTTTAGCTCGGCAATGCTTGATCATAGCTTGGATGGAGGCTTTGCTCTGTACATTGGCTGAGGCTTCCACCGAGAGACAATCACTAACTTCAGATTCGGTGAGACGCTAATACTAGCCTCACACGTTTTGACAGAGGTGATGGCCTTTATCTCTCCACCCAGAACCACCTGTGTGATGTAATGTGTGCCGTATGTGTCGAGGAGGCTGCGGTACGATGGTGCTGATTTGGGAGAATGTGGGGGAAGAGAGTTCACAGCCGATAAGAAATCCTTGCTCACTGGTGGTTTTGATGACATCCTGTAACTGAAAAACAACAAATGAAAATGAGATTTGTTTTATTTATTTATTTTAAAGTAGTGATAAGGCAGTGGATATTTAGCTGGGACTGGTTTTTCGATTGTTTACGCCAGGGGAAATTAAATTTCACCAAGGTCCGAATGAAAAAAAAAAAAAAGGTCACACAAAGGTCTGGAACATACGGGGTTAATTCACGGTTATATGATGATTTTTAAGCCTTTTTTTAATCTATTGCTGTGATTTGAAAATTATACTATTAATTGACTCAAAACTTTAAATCATAACAACACCGCCCAAGAAGTGACTTCCTGTTTCGATCCGGCACACCAAAATAAAAGCACCATCTTATTCATTAGTTCAGCAGTTCATAAGTTCAACTTTCTTTCTGCCTAACTATTAACAGACAAAACACTTAAAATGTGTGTATTTAATTATATTCTTGTAATGTTGCAAGTACCTGCTGAACTAATCAATGAGACGAGCTGTGTGCTTTTATTTTGGCGTGCTGGATCAAAACAGGAAGTCACTTCTTGGGCGGCGTTGTTATGATTTGAAGTTATGCACAGAGTCAATTGAGTCCTGTTATTGCTTTTTTCGCGCTAAAAAACTTTTTTTGCTCCTGAATAGCAGAATGCATAGCCTCTATTATACAATGTGTGTTTCCCCCTTTGCTCAGTTCAACACACTGAGCCCTGCTTAGTCCTGGCTTAGGTTTAGTCCAGGCTCAGACCTGGTTTAGTCCTGGTTTAGTCCAGGCTCAGACCTGGTTTAGTCCTGGTTTAGTCCTGGTTCAGACCTGCTTTCTGCCGATCAGGAAACAGCCGCGATCGCACGTGCATATTTAATTAGGGTGTCCTCAGTTTTAAAACTTTAGCGAGCTGTAGGCCTATTTCAGTCATTCCGTGGCCGTTTCTAAAAACCGTAGTACAGCGGTTAGAGCTTGTGCTTCACAGCTAGAAGGTCCGGGGTTCGATTCCCACCTAAACAGGGTCTTTCTGTGTGGAGTTTGCATGTTCTCCCCGTGTCTGCGTAGGTTTTCTCCGGGTACTCCGGTTTCCCCTACCACTAAAAACATGGACAATAGGCCAGGATGAATGTGAGTGTGTTTGAGAGTGCGCATGGGGGACAACGGACGCAAATTAGCCCAAGGCTACAATCCGGTGTGGCTTGTTTACATGCATGAGACCCCTGTATGTTCATTAACATGCACTGTCCCGACCAAATAAACCAATAAATAAATAAAACCCTGCATATGCGCGGGTGTGCACACCTGACCGCAATCTTTCCTTCGCTGATCACACGTGTAGCAGAAAGCTGCGGACATCACGACACGCCCTCTGCCCACCTCCATTTGACCATAAAAGGCAATGCAAAGTGACTTATGAATGAGATTTCCCTAAACATGAGGCATGACACATGTTTTGAATATAAAGAAGAGCCTTAAGTGTCGGCTGTATTTGCCAATAGGAAGGTTTGGGTTTGCCAATAAAAACACGATCAACTGTGGGGCATTTCATTCATCCAAACCATTGCACACGCAGAAGCAGAGCTGTCTGTCCGGGTGGTGTGAGTGAGGAGAGGTCAGCGTCCGTGGTGTCTGAGGAGGGAGCGCGCAGTGGAGCCGCGGTGCCGGTGTGCACTGCGTTAAGACGGCCTCGTGTCTGAAGGGCATGTGACCCGAGCTTTGGACCTAAACCCAGTTGGTCAGACTTATGTCCAGAGATGAGTCAATTAAAGCACAGCGGGATCAATCCTGCTTCCCGTTTAAAAGGCTTCAGCGTCAGTGCACATACGCGCACAGGTACGAGCGTGCACGAGCGTGCACGTATATGCAACAAGTCGTTTTTCACAAATATCGTGTTAAGTTGCTCATTTCATTCTAATCTTTGTAATTTCTGATGAAAATAAAGTTCAAATGAACTATTTCAAAAGTGACCAAACATGACTTCCTCAAACTGTCCTCCCCTCGCTGCTTCCCTCGCCTCCCCGTCTCTCAGCAGTGTTTCTGAAAAGTGCGTACCTTGTACGGGAGCTATATAGTTTGCGTGGAGGAGCGCAATGTTTCACGTTCAGTTTGTTTTCTATAAATACCATCTTTTGCGCAGAGGAGTGGCTACGCAAAGTTTTGGCCTCATTTTGTGCGCAGCAAGTTTGATAAATGAGGCCCCTGGGCTGTAGTAGTTTACCGCTCTGCTGTCAGAGAGGGAGAGAAAGAGAGCACATGAAGCCGCTTGTCTGAGGTCTGAGGGGGTTTGTCGGAAAATAACCCTAATATTAACCATATCCCCTAACCTTAATTTGTGTCATGAAATCTCAAGTTTTCACAGCAGACTGTTCGTCCTGACGAGTCCTGAGCAAATGGGAAGATTTAATCACCTCATACAAATTGAAGAATTAGGAGCAAGTTACGGCACAATAGCGAAAGACTAAAAGCCAGTCCTGGCTAAATGTCCACTTCCTTTTTTAAAGCCAATTTGTTGACTTTGTGATACAAGCGCAATATTTGGCATAGCCTGAATGTTGCTTAGAACCTCAAAAAACCTTTACAAAGTTATTTTTTTAAATGTGCCACTTACCCATAGTAGCTGCAGTGCACCTCATGTTCGTAGAAGTTGTAGCGATCTTGTTTGGATTTCTGCATGGCAAACTTAGCCGCTCTGGAGTGGGACCCACCCAGCCCCAGCCCCACAGTCACAGACGGGTCTACCGGGATGTTGAGCCCGAGTTTCCAATTGTTGGTCACAGATGAAGTGGAGCCATTGACCAGGGTTTCAGCCGAGTCGTAAGTCGTACTGGAGACGCTCAAACTGCACTGAGGCAGCACCCTCCAGTCCAACACAGCCGCCGGGACCTTCTGCTTCTCTCTGCCCATGTAAACGTTGGGATAGAGTTTGCACGAACCGTTTCCAAGATCCCAGGTCTCAGTGTCAATGACGTACGCCCCTTTGCGCTCCATGGTGACGATGTCGAAACCCTCTCCTCCCAGGTTGTAGCCGGGCACCATGTGGGCTTTCTTGCACTCTTCGGGAGAACCATAGGTGACCGAGGATGTGCCACAGAGAGGAGCTAATGTGGCCAATAGGAGCAGGAGTTGACAGGTGTAGGCCATCTGTTGAGAATATATAATAGTCAAGCATATAGCAACTTTAGGATTTTAGGAGTCATTTACTTTTTACATTTACTTTTTACATTTTTTAGTCACACAGTATCCTACGTTTTACTTTTAGATAAATATCCATTTGAAGTAACACTTATGACTGGAATACGACTTTGTAAGTATACGCATTCAGGGCTTAAAGACAAACCTGTAAACTATAGATAATCTATTCACTCATTATTGGGGGAAAAGTGATTTAAATAGTTAGCATGTAAATATATATGTACAGTATATGTGTGTAACGGAGCGTCTAGACTTACCTTGGCGTGTACCAGTGAGCTCTGTCTCTTGTACCAAAAACGTGTCCAAATATAGTAATTAACTGCAGAGGTGGAGCTGTCTTCGTTCACTTCTGTTTTTTTTTTGTTTTTTTTCCAAACCTTTTCTAAATGACCATCGTACACAGGCCTGCAGCTGATCTAGGAGTTTGCAAAGACATGCCAAAATACTTTATAAATATATATAGATTAGATTGTGTAGATTTGGATTAGATTTGATTACAGATTGACATGGCAGGAAAGAACAAATGTTTGACCTGAAATGTGTCAATCACAATATAAAACCGTAAAAACAACATAAAAATAAATAAAGATTCTTGACTTCTTGAGCTGGTCCCCAGTGGAAGAGGCCTGAGTAATAAAGGCGTGCAGAGGAGAGGAGCTGCCCTTAGGATGTTCTGAAGGGTGTCCAGTGTGGCCCCGTCACGCCGCTCACTCAGAGTTGGGAGGGATGAGGATGGGATACCAATGATCCTGCAACACCTTTTCTGCACACACTCGAATTTGGCCTAGAGGCCCCTAGTGAGACCAAAACATACAGGACTGGCATACTCTGTTGGAGGACGTCCGAGGGGAGTCCAGCTCTTCTGGCCACACTGAGGTAAATATATCCTGGGGAGTGTTTTTGCAAGCATGTACATATGCGTCCCGGGATAAGTCAGATATTTGGACTCCGAGAAGCTTGAAGGTGGTGACTCTGCTCACTGCTTTATCACTGACTTCAGGAGGGAATGGGAGGCTCTCGTCTGGCACTGAGAAGCATGTTCTTTGTCTTTGACTGCCAGTGAAAACTCCTGACCCACGCATCCACAGAGTCCAGCACCCCTCTGCATCAGGCCGGGCAGTGATACTGAGGTAGCTCTTCACACTGAGCCATAGTGGACCCCTCACCTGCATCTCTGTCAAAAACAGGTAGTGGAGAACATTGATGTCTTCACCATTTGCTTCTTGTTTCTGTCTCCACATAAACCGTAAACCATAAAACCATAAACATAAACAGACTACACTTCTCTCATTTTCACAGCTCTTATTGAGGAAGTGAGTGGGAGTATGTGAAGAGCCTGCACTTACAGTAAAGTAATTTTTGATTATTTGTTTTTAAACCAATTTCAAAGAACAGCCTACAGTTAACGTGTATTGCTCTGTGTGGTAGTGAACTTTTTCACCACAGGGGGTCAGCCAAATATCAGGAGCTTCAGTTTGTTGCCTACAATCACTCCTACACTCATTTGTTATAAGGGGGGACATTTTCCTCCTGTAAAACGAGAGTTACGTATGTAACTACGGTTCTATGAATTCCCGGATGACCGCCAGAGGCGGTGCTGAAAGCACTGAATGTTCCCTTCGCGCATGCGTAGTTCGAGTAAGAATACCAACAACGTCACAAACCTGTGACCCTCGGATGGCCAATCAGAGGCTATATAGCCCGATGACTTCCGAGGCTCTGTTCCTACAAGACCTTCTCGCGCGAACGCAAGGATTCCGAGTGACAGAGAATCTCTGGCGCTCATCCGGGATTCATAGAACCGTAGTTACATACGTAACTCTCGTTCTATTTCATCCCTCCTGACCGCCAGAGGCGGTGCTGAAAGCACTGAATGACGAATACCAGCCAAGTCACGAGGAAACCCGACCACACACCTCACGGAGCGAACTCAGAGGATCCCCGAAGAAGTACAGCATCCAGAGACTGAGAAGCCGCCACATTCACTCTATAGAACCTGGTGAAGGTAGTGGAAGACGACCACGAAGCAGCATCACAGATGGCATCCAAAGGCATCCCCCGGAAGGCAGCCCATGATGTCGCCACACCCCTGGTAGAGTGGCACCTAACAGGAGACGGCAGGGGACGGTTCCCCGCCTTGTAAGCATGGGAAATCACATCCACAATCCAGTGGGACAGGCGCTGCTTTGAGAGAGCACAACCCAGCTTAGCACTCCCAAAACATACAAAAAGCTGGTCCGACTTACGTACACCCGCTGTGGCATCAATATATGCCCTCAATGCCCTAACAGGGCATAACAACTCCGAACCTGCACCCTCCCCTGCGGGCGAAGGCACAAACCGCACGAGCCGCACCGGCTGATTGCAGTGAAAACGAGACAATACCTTAGGGAGAAAGGCCATAACGTAACCCCTGAGCCATCAGGAGCCCACCTCAGGCACTCTGCACTAACAGACAGGGCATGTAACTCACCAACCCGCTTCGCTGAGGCAACGGCCAGTAAAAATGCCGTCTTCAGAGATACCCACCGCAAGTCAGCCCGCACCAACGGCTCAAAAGGAGGCAGACCCAAGGCCGACAGCACAAACGGAAGGTCCCACGGCGGCGTCCGTGGAGCCGCCGGCGGATGCAATCTCCGTGCGCCCCTAAGAAAGAGAGACACAAGCCGGTGACTCCCGACGGCAGCATTGCCGACATGAACATGGTGACATGATATTGCTGCGACATACACCTTAAGAGTGGAGGGAGTGCGCCCCATATCCAAAAGTGACTGTAAAAACTCCAAAATTGTAGAGACAGAACAAGAAACAGGATCTTTACCATGAGCAGTACACCAACGAGAGAACAGCGTCCATCTGTTGGAATACATCCGCTGCGTAGACGGCGCTCTGGCGTTCAGGATGGTCCGCCTGACAGGACCCGACATATCCGTCAGAGACCCCTCGGAATCCCCAGGGGCCACACCCACAGCCGCAGCCGATGGGGTCGGGATACCAGATCCTCCCGCCCAACTGAGAGAGAAGATCCACCCGGTCCGGAAGGCACCACGGCTGGCCGTGGCAAAGACTGTGCAGCAGCGGAAACCATGTCCGCGCTGGCCAAAACGGGGCCACCAACAACACCAGGTGACCCTCTTGGAGGACCATCTGAAGGGTTGGCATAATCAGAGGTAGCGGCGGGAAGGCGTACAGAAGCGTTCGAGGCCAGGGGTGAGCAAAGGCATCCTGGCCGAGGGAGCCCGGCTCCCTCAGGGAAAACCACAGAGGACAATGTGCCGTGTCCCGACTGGCAAAAAGGTCCACCCCTGCTTCGCCAAACAGGCCCCATATTGACCGTACCACCTCCAGGTGGAGGCGCCACTCCCCCGGAGGACATCCCTGACGCGAGAGGAAATCCGCAGACCGGTTCCTCTCCCCCGGTAGGTACACCGCCCGCAGGCTGGCCAGACGAGAGGCAGCCCATGTAAGGAGGTCCCGCGAAGCCGCCAGAAGCTCCGCTGACCTGGTGCCTCCCTGATGATTGACATGGTACACGGCGGTTGTGTTGTCTGATCGGACAAGCACATGCTTCCCCCTCAGATGAGGCAGAAAGCACCGTAGACCCAGGTGCACCGCACGAAGCTCGAGCACATTGATATGGTCGTTGCGCTCCCCTAAAGACCACAGACCGTGGGCCACCCTGTGCTGCCACACGGCCCCCAGCCCGTAGGGCAGGCATCTGTCGTAACCACCTCCCTGCGGGACACGACAACACCCATGGGCACCCCGCTGAGCATGTACTGTAGGCCTCGTTCCGCCATGGGACAAGGGCACACAGGCACCTCCACGACACGCGAAGCCTCCGACGCCTGTGTAGTTTGGGGTCTAAACGGACACTGTTCAACCATCGCTGAAACGACCGCAGATTGAGAAGACCGAAAGAGACAATATGGGACACTGAAGTCAGCATGCCCAGCAGTCTCAGAAACATGACATAAGGCAACAACCTCCCTAATCTGAACCGACGGAGTAGGAGGAGGATATTGCTGACCCGCGGAAGCGAGGGGCGAGCAAACATGGTGGACGCATCCAGGGTCATACCAATGAACGTCGCAGTCTGTGAGGGTATCAGACAACTCTTCTCCAGATTGACGGTGATTCCCAGCCGGGCAACGTGCGAAAGAACAAGGGTCGTGTGTCGAGCCACCAGCGCACGAGAGGGGCCGCAAACCAGCCAGTCGTCTATGTACGGCAAAACCTTCACCCCCTGGGACTGCAGGGGTGCCAGCGCTGCCGTCACAAAGCGTGTGAACACCCTTGGAGAGAGAGAGAGCCCGAAGGGGAGCACTCTGAACTGCCAACCTCGCCCCCGATATGCAAACCGGAGGAACCGCCTGTGCTGAGGTGAGATGGGGACATGAAAATAGGCGTCCTTGAGGTCTATGGAAGTGAACCATTCCCCCTCGCGGACTGACTGTACAACCTCTGCAGTGGTTAGCATATGGAACGGAAGCACCTTCAAGAACCGGTTCAGTCCCCGCAGATCCAAGATAGGGCGAAATCCGCCTGTTTTTTTCGGAACGAGGAAGTAATGAGAATAATAACCCCTGGGCTGCCGCAGAGGACTCACTTCCTCGATGGCACCTTTGGCCAGGAGGGCAGCCAACTCCTGATCTAGCGCTAAAGCTTTTGCCGGGTCGCTGATGATGGTCATTGCGACCCGACTTGAAAGAGGAGGCCGGCGTCGGAATTGCAGCCTGTACCCGTGGGTCAAGGTCGCAACCACCCATGGATCCAAGCCATGAGTAGCCCAGCAACTGAGCTGCTCGCTGGTGAAATATCCGACTGCCGGCCGAAGACCCTCATCTCCTAGCCCCCTGGCCCCGTGGGAACCTGGGGGTGCGACGGGGACGATCAAACGGCTGTGCCTGCCCCACTGGCGCATGGGCAGGTCCACGAAAATCCCTGTCCGGCCTCTGCTGGGTCACCTGCTGGCGAGAACCCTCGCTAACAGGAGAAAACCGAGGCAAAAACCGAGTCCTAGGGGGCGGCGGTCCCCTGGACCTGGGAGGTGGCATGGCCCTATTAAGGCCAGACAACTGCTGGCGGGTCTCCCGAGCCCGAATGGTCCTCTCAAGCGCCTCCAGTGCAGCCGGACCAAAAAGCACACCAGGTTCCACAGGAACACCCCGAAGAGTTCTACGGCACGCCTCCGTCAGGGGTGACTGCGCCAGCCATACCTGCCGACGAGCCTGGCACAAGAGAGACATCATTCGGCCAAGTTCCCGCTCAAAAGAGCGAATGCTTGCAGCGCAGCATCGCTAAAACCAACCGAGGCCGCAGGAGAGCTGCCCTCTGGCAATGACGCAGAAAGGGCAAACAGCAAATGAGCCAAGGAGTTCCCAAGGCGACCACCACGGGCGCCAGCATTTTAAGTCCTCGTCAGCAGATCGTCCGTGACACGACATTGGGGTCGTGGGCATCGAACAGTTGGGCGCAGTGCCTCCTCGGGAGAGACAATCAGGGAAGCAATGGCCGGCTCAACCGCAGGCATGCGCTCCAGCCCAGCCTGACTAGCACCCTGCATAGCCGCCAACGCTCTACCATCAGCCGAGAGGCGAGCAAAGGTAGTAGGTTCCCTCCAACATACATGTAACTCCCTCAGATACTCTTCAGAGGGTGGACGGTAAAGGTAGAAGGCGGCCGCCCCCGCCTAAAAAAGGCACTACCTGGGGCCTCCGCAGCTTGCTGCGGCATCTCCACCTGGAGGCTTTGTAGAGCCAACCGCAGGATAGACTGCATCGAATTATCCTCAGCCTCAGCCAACGAGCCCTGGTCAGAACTATGAGAGCCCGCCTCAGAACCCTACGACGCAGGATCCGCAAAGTCCTCAGAGAAACGAGATGCAGAAGCAGCCAGTGAAAGGACGTCATCCTCAGGGGGACGTCATGTTCAGGGGAAAGGACGGGCAAGGTCCGAGTAGACCGAGTGTCCTCTGACACGTTGTCCAACTGGCGAGCTTGAAACATGGATCTCATCTCAGCCAGTTCAGCCGACAGCCGCTCGACCTGCGAGGAGAGCGCCCTGTCCTGCGCAGCCTTCTTCTTAGGGGGAGCCGCCGCCGCTGCGGACACACTTTACGCTTTGAGTGCCTAGCAGGGGCAGGTGCAGCCCGCCATCTAGGGGTGGGCCACCGCCAGGGGTAATCTGAGCCAACCGGGCCATTCTCATTGCCCTAGACATGAAACTGCAATTCATGCACGGGTCATCAGACAGCCCCTCCCTCAGATGATCGGGCCCGAGACAGGCAGGACAGAGATCATGGCCATCATCAACCTGGAGTGAGGCACCACAGGCGACACAACAGTGAGCACCATCCATAGCTACGACTATAGAAGAAAAACGACAAAAGCGCCGTCTTGTGAGGAAGGACAAGAACACGCGCTAGGCCACGAACCGGGGGAAGGCGGCGCACACGCAGCCTACCGGGCCCAAAAGAAAAAATAAACAATACAACAATACCTTATACAGGCACTATGAGTATCACAGACTCACAAAAAATCACACCATAGGCTGGGGGAAGAGGCGCGCACGCGGTCTACACCAGCAGAGGCAAAAAAACAAAGTCACCAAAAACCCCAAGGTACTCACCAAGATTAACAAAAAAAGACCACGGTGAAATAGGTAGGGCCGTGGCGAAAACAGCATTCAGACGGGGGAGGACGAATGCTACACAGAAACCAGGCTAAACAGACATGCAAAGCCTATCTACCAATCGCCATAAGCTGGGGGAAGAGAGCGGCCACGCAGTCTACCCAGCAAAAGCGAGAGAGAGGGGTGAAAAAAAACAATACACGTACCTGAGATGAATAGCGTCGCAGCCCTTGGAGGGCGGAGACCCCGCTCCTCCGACAGCAGTCGCAAGGCTACCGGCAACGCACGTAGTACGAATGGAAAAATAGTAGAAGTGTGTACAAATAAGCTTAAATCCAAAGCAGTAGACACACCTGCAGTACCAACTGCGCGCGAGAAGAAAAAAGGAACAGAACCTCGGAAGTCATCGGGCTATATAGCCTCTGATTGGCCATCCGAGGGTCAAGGTTTGTGACGTTGTTGGTATTCTTACTCGAACTACGCATGCGCGAAGGGAACATTCAGTGCTTTCAGCACCGCCTCTGGCGGTCAGGAGGGATGAAATAGAACTGCGCACATCCACAAGGTTGAGGAACAGAAATAAGGAAAAGACAACTGCACGCGTCCTTCTATCTTCCAGTTAGGCTATGATCCCGCCTCTACATTGTTCTTTTTTTTTTTTTTTTTTTTTTTTAATTGAGTTTTATTTTACACAAAAAACATACAAAACCAACAGAGCTAACGACTCTGTTAAACAGGGTAAAACAAGACGACAGTTAAAGGAAGGGGACGTGCATACATTAATGGCTGGGGAGACCAAGACAACAAGAATGGACACGAAATTGCTTTAGATATTTGTCTTGTGTTTTCCATTAGGGTAAGAGACAGAGAGGGTAGATGAGGGTGAGTGTGCGTGTATGTGTGTGTGTGTGTGTGTGTGTGTGTTGTGTGTGCGTGTGCGCGTGCATTCAATAATATTGGTTATGGGAATTGCCATGGTGGGTGACAGAGGCTGGCGTTTAAGGAAAGGAAAATAAGCAAAAAATAAATACAATACAAATAAAAATAGTAAACAAAAACAGAAGGCAAACAACAACAACAAATAAATAAAATAAAAAAATAATAATAATAATAATCCACCCAACAATAATAATATTAATGATAATAATTTTAAATAGATAAGATCCAAGAGATGGGGGACAAATAAAGAGCAGAAGAAGAGGAAAGGAAGAAGCAAACAGAGAAATAGACAAACATACATACATATACATATAAACACATACCCATACATAAACACATACATATAAACATATTCCGGTCTCTTAGCCATTCCTCTTCTCTTTCCCCCTTTTTTATTATTTATTTTTTTTATTTATTTTATTTTATTTTATTATAATTTTTATTTATTGTTATTATTGGTAGTGACCGTATGGACCATGATTCCTAGTCGCACTCTAACCCTGAGGAGAGTGCGTACCGGGATAGCTCCAAAGCAACCCTCTCACTCCACTGGGGAGTTGGTCTGCCTCTACATTGTTCTAACCTTTACCAAATCCCTTTTCCTATAACTTTAACTTTTACCATAACCCTCTTCTATAACCTGAACCCTGAACTTAATCACTAATCCTAAAATATTGAAAAATACTGAAAAAACTAAATTTGGAGTGTCATCCAATGAGAATTCATGGGGGGTGGCTTATGGCTCAACTTTGAAGCTTTATAAATGTATAAATAGTTATCGTGTGTGTCCTTTATGCTGCTCCCCCTGGCACATGAATTTCCTTTGGGATTAGTGAAGTTTATGAGGCAGACAGCACAGCTTGCAATTTACAAGTTGAACAAATTGACATTTCCTTCATAAACTGAGCAGTACGCACAAGACAAAACACTTAAAATGTGTGTATTTAATTATATTCTAGTAATGTTACAAGTACCTGCTGAACTAATCAATGAGACGAGCTGTGTACCTTTATTTTGGCGTACTGGAATGAAACAGGAAGTCACTTCTTGGGCGGCGTTGTTATGATTTGAAGTTATGCACAGAGTCAATTGAGTCCTGTTATTGCTTTTTTGCGCTAAAAAATAGCAGAATGCATAGCCTCTATTATAGCCCATGTGCACAATGTGTGTTTCCCCCTTTGCTCAGTTCAACACACTGAGCCCTGCTTAGTCCAGACTCAGACCTGGTTTAGTCCTGGTTTAGTCAAGGTTCAGACCTGGTTTAGTCAAGGTTCAGACCTGCTCGCTGCCGATCAGGAAACAGTCACACTATTTGTGCATTACCAACCTAGGATCATAATGTGGCATGTAAATAGCGTCTGATATACAGTACATTATCTGATATGCATATAATATTGCATATTTAATTAAGGTGTCCTCAGTTTTAAAACTTTAGCGAGCTGTAGGCCTATTTCAGTCATTCCGTGGCTGTTTCTAAAAATCTAAAAAGTATTTCAAAGCTCAGAGGTATAGGACTTTCTCTGTTCATCTGGGCTGTAGTAGTTTACCGCTCTGCTGTCAGAGAGGGAGAGAAAGAGAGCACATGAAGCCGCTTGTCTGAGGTCTGAGGGGGTTGTCGGAAAATAACCCTAATATTAACCATATCCCCTAACCTTAATTTGTGTCATGAAATCTCAAGTTTTCACAGCAGACTGTTCGTCCTGACGAGTCCTGAGTAAATGGGAAGATTTAATCACCTCATACAAATTGAAGAATTTGGAGCAAGTTACGGCACAATAGCGAAAGACTAAAAGCCAGTCCTGGCTAAATGTCCACTTCCTTTTTTAAAGCCAATTTGTGACTTTGTGATACAAGCGCAATATTTGGCATAGCCTGAATGTTGCTTAGAACCTCAAAAGGCCTTTACAAAGTTATTTTTTTAAATGTGCCACTTACCCATAGTAGCTGCAGTGCACCTCATGTTCGTAGAAGTTGTAGCGATCTTGTTTGGATTTCTGCATGGCAAACTTAGCCGCTCTGGAGTGGGACCCACCCAGCCCCAGCCCCACAGTCACAGACGGGTCTACCGGGATGTTGAGCCCGAGTTCCAGTTGTGGTCACAGATGAAGTGGAGCCATTGACCAGGGTTTCAGCCGAGTCGTAAGTCGTACTGGAGACGCTCAAACTGCACTGAGGCAGCACTCTCCAGTCCAACACAGCCGCCGGGACCTTCTGCTTCTCTCTGCCCATGTAAACGTTGGGATAGAGTTTGCACGAACCGTTTCCAAGATCCCAGGTCTCAGTGTCAATGACGTACGCCCCTTTGCGCTCCATGGTGACGATGTCGAAACCCTCTCCTCCCAGGTTGTAGCCGGGCACCATGTGGGCTTTCTTGCACTCTTCGGGAGAACCATAGGTGACCGAGGATGTGCCACAGAGAGGAGCTAATGTGGCCAATAGGAGCAGGAGCTGACAGGTGTAGGCCATCTGTTGAGAATATATAATAGTCAAGCATATAGCAACTTTAGGATTTTAGGAGTCATTTACTTTTTACATTTACTTTTTACATTTTTTAGTCACACAGTATCCTACGTTTTACTTTTAGATAAATATCCATTTGAAGTAACACTTATGACTGGAATACGACTTTGTAAGTATACGCATTCAGGCTTAAAGACAAACCTGTAAGCTATAGATAATCTATTCACTCATTATTGGGGGAAAAGTGATTTAAATAGTTAGCATGTAATATATATGTACAGTATATGTGTGTAACGGAGCGTCTAGACTTACCTTGGCGTGTACCAGTGAGCTCTGTCTCTTGTACCAAAAACGTGTCCAAATATAGTAATTAACTGCAGAGGTGGAGCTGTCTTCGTTCACTTCTGTTTTTTTGTTTGTTTTTTCCAAACCTTTTCTAAATGACCATCGTACACAGGCCTGCAGCTGATCTAGGAGTTTGCAAGACATGCCAAAATACTTTATAAATATATATAGATTAGATTGTGTAGATTTGGATTAGATTTGATTACAGATTGACATGGCAGGAAAGAACAAATGTTTGACCTGAAATGTGTCAATCACAATATAAAACCGTAAAAACAACATAAAAATAAATAAAGATTCTTGACTTCTTGAGCTGGTCCCCAGTGGAAGAGCCTGAGTAATAAGGCGTGCAGAGGAGAGGAGCTGCCCTTAGGATGTTCTGAAGGGTGTCCAGTGTGGCCCCGTCACGCCGCTCACTCAGAGTTGGGAGGATGAGGATGGGATACCAATGATCCTGCAACACCTTTTCTGCACACACTCGAATTTGGCCGAGAGGCCCTAGTGAGACCAAAACATACAGGACTGGCATACTCTGTTGGAGGACGTCCGAGGGGAGTCCAGCTCTTCTGGCCACACTGAGGTAAATATATCCTGGGAGTGTTTTTGCAAGCATGTACATATGCGTCCCGGGATAAGTCAGATATTTGGACTCCGAGAAGCTTGAAGGTGGTGACTCTGCTCACTGCTTTATCACTGACTTCAGGAGGGAATGGGAGGCTCTCGTCTGGCACTGAGAAGCATGTTCTTTGTCTTTGACTGCCAGTGAAACTCCTGACCCCACGCATCCACAGAGTCCAGCACCCCTCTGCATCAGGCCGGGCAGTGATACTGAGGTAGCTCTTCACACTGAGCCATAGTGGACCCCTCACCTGCATCTCTGTCAAAGCCTTCAGTAACGGACCATGTTTTATTGACTAATGTTTTATAGACTATTATAATGTTTGTTGGGTTTTTTTTTTGTCACTGCTAACCTAAATGCTAATCAATGACATATTATGCCCAAGATAAAAATAATAATAATAATTCTGATTCAGACTTACTTTGGTTATAGAAGCGAATTTGTGTGAGTTATGAGTTATTTTTGCAGTAGAATCGTGTAATATTACTTTACACATTAAATTAGAAAGGACTTTATTGACCTGTGTGGCACAAAATCACCGTTATGGCATTGAATCACCAATTTCATAATAGAAGTATATTTATTCAGTTAAATTAAGTTCAGATCACAACACCATGAGAATCGTTTTACTTTTCTCGCATTTCTTAGAATATAACTTCATTGCAATAAAAACAGGTAGTGGAGAACATTGATGTCTTCACCATTTGCTTCTTGTTTCTGTCTCCACATAAACCGTAAACCATAAAACCATAAACATAAACAAACTACACTTCTCTCATTTTCACAGCTCTTATTGAGGAAGTGAGTGGGAGTATGTGAAGAGCCTGCACTTACAGTAAAGTAATTGTTGATTATTTGTTTTTAAACCAATTTCAAAGAACAGCCTACAGTTAACGTGTATTGCTCTGTGTGGTAGTGAACTTTTTCACCACAGGGGGTCAGCCAAATATCAGGAGCTTCAGTTTGTTGCCTACAATCACTCCTACACTCATTTGTTATAAGGGGGACATTTTCCTCTATAAAACTGCACATCCACAAGGTTTGAGGAACAGAAATAAGGAAAAGACAACTGCACGCGTCCTTCTATCTTCCAGTTAGGCTATGATCCCGCCTCTACATTGTTCTTTTTTTTATTTTTTTTATTTTTTTTATTGAGTTTTATTTTACACAAAAAACACACAAAACCAACAGAGCTAACGACTCTGTTAAACAGGGTAAAACAAGACGACAGTTAAAGGAAGGGGACGTGCATACATTAATGGCTGGGGAGACCAAGACAACAAGAATGGACACGAAATTGCTTTAGATATTTGTCTTGTGTTTTTCCATTAGGGTAAGCGACGGAGAGGGTAGATGAGGGTGAGTGTGCGTGTATGTGTGTGTGTGTGTGTGTGTGTTTGTGTGTGCGTGTGCGCGTGCATTTCAATAATATTGGTTATGGGAATTGCCATGGTGGGTGACAGAGGCTGGCGTTTAAGGAAAGGAAAATAAGCAAAAAATAAATACAAATACAAATACAAATAGTAAACAAAACAGAAGGCAAACAACAACAACAAAATAAATTAAAAAATAATAATAATAATAATAATCCACCCAACAATAATAATATTAATGATAATAATTTTAAATAGATAAGATCCAAGAGATGGGGACAAATAAAGATATAAACACATACCCATACATAAACACATACATATAAACATATTCCGGTCTCTTAGCCATTCCTCTTTCTCTTTCCCCCTTTTTATTATTTATTTTATTTTATTTTATTATTTTATTTTTTTAATTATAATTTTTATTTATTGTTATTATTGGTAGTGACCGTATGGACCATGATTCCTAGTCGCACTCTAACCCTGAGGAGAGTGCGTACCGGGATAGCTCCAAAGCAACCCTCTCACTCCACTGGGGAGTTGGTCTGCCTCTACATTGTTCTAACCTTTACCAAATCCCTTTTCCTATAACTTTAACTTTACCATAATCCTCTTCTATAACCTGAACCCTGAACTTAATCACTAATCCTAAAATATTGAAAAATACTGAAAAAACTAAATTTGGAGTGTCATCCAATGAGAATTCATGGGGGGGGGGTGGCTTATGAATTTCCTTTGGGATTAGTGAAGTTAATGAGGCAGACAGCACAGCTTGCAATTTACAAGTTGAACAAATTGACATTTTCCTTCATAAAACTGAGCAGGTACGCACATCCTCAAGGTTTAGGAACAGAAATAAGGAAAAGACAAGTAGACAGCACACGTCTTTCTATCTTTCTACATTGTTCCAACCTTAACCAAATCCCATTACAAACCTTAACCTTAACCATAAATTACCGCTTGTAAACTCCAAAAAAATGAATGGTATATCGCTTTATATTAAGGGCACCTTGTTAAGTAGTAATAAGATATTAATAAGCATTAATAATCTGTTTAGGGTTATGGGGTAGGGTTAGGGTTAGAGGAACCAGCCACCGTTTTCCACTGAGATATGTTCTTACCTGAGCTTAGACGAGTTGATGCGTTACTGTCTGGTCTTTACGCGTGCGCTCAGTCACGCAAAAAGACCAAGATGTTGTTAGCATTCAGCCTCTCCTCCTCTCCTCTATTGGGCCAAACTGGGGTAAGGTCAGAAGCGACCAAGCTCTTCCACGTTTCCCTATTTAAACACAGTTACGTAAAAAGTTACACAATCCAAGTATAGTCACACAAAATCAAACATGTCGATTTTCTAAGCGGATAAAAAGGGGAACTATAACGTCCATGCAGTAAAGTCAAAGTGCTCCTAAGTGTTATTACGACTGACAATAAGGTAAGATCATATCTCAGATTGAAATAACGGTGGCATATTCCTTTAAGGTTAGGATTAGGATTAGGGTTGGCCATGAATAACCATATTCGTGGCCTATTAACTACTAATGCTATTGATACCTTATTAATAGTTAACGAAAAGCCCTTAATATACAGCGTTACCAAATTGGTTTATTATTTTTAAATCTCACACCAAGAAAGTGAGCCTTCAGCCAATCACCAGACATGAACGTTTCCCTTTACCCCCCAAACTCTAAACCATTTTAGGGCGCCGTGTAATGGTCGCCTTGTGAGCTCACACTGCGCAAATGCATCGAAGAAAATTCCTAGTTGTGAACCTGTTCACTAACAATAGCTTGATCCCTAAACCTTTTTGAATTAATCTCTTATATATTTGGTCATACCGACTTTGCTATGCCCAATCCCGTCAGATCTTGGAAGCTAAGCAGGGAAGGGCCTGGTTAGTACTTGGATGGAGACCGTTTGGTAACACCAGGAAGCCTAGCGAATGTAATGAGTGAGTGAGTGGTAGGTGGTGGTCGGAGGGGCCGATGGCGCAGACTGGCTGCCTCGCTTCCGTCAGTCTACCCCAGGGCAGCTGTGGCTACAACAGTAGCTTACCACCACCAAGTATGGAGTGAATGAATAATGAGCTGTGAAGCGCTCTGGGTATCTTGAAAAGCGCTATACAAATCCAAGAGATTATTATATTATTATTATTATTATTATTATTATTTGCCAATAAATGCTTGAATGGTTTATGTATTACCAGAATATGATTTGTTACATTACTTTTTCTTTTCTTTTCACCAATATCAAGTGAACAACAACAGTGATAACAAATTATTACTATTCTACTACTACTACTACTACTACTACTACTACTACTACTACTACTACAGTACTGTTATGTGCCTGCAGATTAAAGCAAAATGATGAAGAATATTTATCATGAGCCATCTGCTTTTGTTTGTGAAGGTGTTCCTTTCCAATCCTTTATAATTTGCACAACTCACTTTAACCAACTGTAATGTGCAAGATTGTTTGTTGTCGCTCAGAACTTTAGGTCATAAGTTGAAAATGTAGGGCAGTTTGAAATGACACAATCATGATTCAGTTCAGCATTCACTGTTTACATAAAGCCATAATAAATCACTCTGATATAAAAACTTTTGGTTGAGGCCTTTCACAAGACTGCAACATGTACCCATATACTGCAGGTATTTACCAGAAACAGGAAGTCAGCTTCATGAGAATCGACAGTGGTTGCAAGATAACGTGTGTTTGCGTTCAGTTTTATTGCGGTCCTTTGCAGTTGTCTACGTCAAGACTGCAGCTTTATGCACCGAGCTCTGCAAAGGAAGTAGGTGGAGCTTGCTTGTCAGAGATGCAAAATAAATTCCAAGAGGTGCTATGATGGGGTTTCACAACAGGGTACAACAGGTATCCTCTGAATGAATTTGCACGCTGTTTTGTTTTATTTCTTGTTTTTTCTTCTTCTTCTTTTTTACATTACGGGACATACTTTTCCATTCAACAGCCAGATTACCCTTTTGGATTGTTTTTTTTCTTCAAAGTTCAAAAGTTGAGACATTTCCAGGAGACACATTTTGTGCCACTTTATGGAACAATGCCGGTCATCGTATTGGAGGCCCGAGATTTCACCAACCCATTCTTCTTGGTCCGTACGTGGGAAATCTTGTTCAGCTGCGTCACCTTCAGCCTGGTCGCCTCTTTGGATTTACGGAGCAAACCCAACCACCCGAGCTTTTGGACTTTCTGCATGTTCACGTGGTGCTTCTTCTTCTCCATCACCCTCCTCATCCATATCCTGAGCACCATTCAATTCCACAGCCTCCTGCCGATATCATGGAAGAACTTGATCGTCACCGTCGCCGTCCTGGGGGCTTCGATGTCCTTGAGCGCGGCGGTGATTTCCCATGGCTCGTGATGAAGCATCAGAACCCATCGGCTCGTGCCATCGCGGCTGCCACAACATCCTGCCTCACCTTCCTGGGATACGCGTTTGAATTCTGCATGTGCCGGCGCCAGCCCCAGGAGCAGAGGGGCTACATGGGGAGCAAACCCGGCCTGCTCAAGACTGTGCAGGTGTGGGAGGCTGCCTGATGATGCCCCTGGTCGTGGAGGCCATTCATCACATGCCGAGTGAATCACGCAGCTGGCAACTGTGGGTGTCTGTGGCTTCATACACAGCCTGTCTGCTTTGTCTCTATTGACACTAGTTGTGATTCTGGGTGATTTCGCAGCACGATGTTGTCTGCCGTTTGATCGATTTCTGGCTGGCTTTAGTTTGGTGGGGGTGTTTCTGCACATGGTGGCCACGGTGATCTGTTTTACAAAGCTGCTCCAACTCAAAGACCCAAAACACAACCTGCCTCAACACATTATAGATTGTTTATTTTGGAGACTATCGTGGCCAGTATTACCCTGTTGGCCTACACGGTGGATCTAGCCTTTTCAATAAAGCTGTTATGTGACAGGGGTCATTGATTAGATGATTCATGTTGTTCTCATTATGTTCAAACCTGAGATTAAATTAAAATGTTGAAACCTGAGAACTGAATTTTTCCTTGTCTCAAAAATTGTAACACACTCGACCTTTAAAATGTCGAGTCAAATTAAAAAAACCTTATTCGTAACAGAAAGGCCTTAAAGAGCATATGACGGGTTAACATCTGTTGTAACTATCATAATCATTTTTATTTCAGTGGAGCAGCAATTTCAGTGAAGAAATGTTAGGAATAAAAGAAGATGGACAACTCCTGTACGACTGAGAACTTGCACAGACGTTAGGAATAAAAGTTATTTTTATTTGAATTGTCAAGCTACTGACAGGAAATGGCATAGATAGAGGCGCACTAATCTCATTGCACTCAAAAATGTACATGAAAATAGAATGTTGTATATGTTTTTTTTTGTGTGTTAAGGGACTAGCGTCATGGACAGATTCAAAGATCAAGGACAGATTTACTTTTTCTACACAATTTTGCTTGTTTAGAGATTACTTTTTGCAGTGCAAGAATCAAGTTAAAGCAGCAAACAGCTTATCGAATAAAATCTACTTCATGGCTTTAAATTAGGGCCGGGACTCGATTAAAAAAAATTAATCTAATTAATTAGAGGCTTTGTAATTAATTAATCGAAATTAATCGCATATAAATATTTGACCTGAGAACAGTGAGAAGTAAGTTTTTCATAAGGATTCTTAGTATACCATTGAATAATGACTGAATACATAAGCTTTAGCAACAAAATATTGTTTATTTTTGTTCAACCAAGTCCAACAGACCAGTGCAATATTGCCATTAATTGTGCGTCTGCAGGAAAAAAGGAAACTGAAGTGTGGAAAGCAAAGTGTGATTAATTTCGATTAATATTTTTAATCGCACTAAACCTCATGTAATTAATTAATCGCAATTAATCGAAAAAAGTCCCGGCCCTACTTTAAATCAGAAGGGAATGGGTGGAGCAGCTTCAGGCTAATTTGGCTTTACAAATGTATGAAAGCTATCTTGTGTATAATAACTAGAAATAGTAGGTCTGTGCTAATTAATTTGCTGTCTTATCCCTTTCCTCTGATCAACTACTTTGTTCAAATCAATTCCCCTTTGAACAATAAACTTAATTTCAGTCATTGAAAAAAAAGAAGAAAAAAAAGTTGGCTCACTCACTGACATAACATGGTTGGCACGGCAACTGTTTACAATTGTTTGCCTCTGTCCTGTCGAGAAGGGTCTGGATGTAGCAAGGCGGAGCTCCAGGAAATGACGTCTACGCTAGTTTAAACTAATCGAAACTAACCCTAATCCTAACCTCAAGGACAGTGGTGTGTACGAAAGCTGTTTTACTGAAATTAACTTACATAAATGTCGCGGGGAAAAAAGTAGAGCTGACATCATTTCCTGTGGAGAATTGGAGCTCCACTGATCATGTGCCTCTCCACTTGCTGCATCCAGATGCTCTTGGTCCTGTCAGTGTCCAAAAAGGAAGTGAATAAACGTCACAAAAGTGGTCAAAGAAAGTTGTGCATATTTTTTTGACAAAATCTTAAATATAATTGTGTTAATGATGTTTTATGGTTAAGAATGGATTTGGATGATGACCTTACTTATCTAAATCTCATATTTGGCTGCATGCCTTTAGTCTACATCCCCATGCCGAGCTGGAGACGTCCCCACTCCCAGTAAAGTTAAAGTCTGGTCTTAGGAGAGGTGAGCCGATCACTGCAAAGACACATGTTTGTTTGTTTGTTTGTTTGTTTGTTTGTTTGTTTGTTTGTTCATCTTTTAGGTATTTTTCAACCATAAAAATATCTCCAATAATTCTTTTTGGGGGGTGAAATGTTATGTGTTGTGGCTTTAAAGTAGTAAGACACTCACAAACTATAGAGATTATGTGTACGATGTAATTACAAAGCAACAGCCAGAATTCTGAATACGTGCCTTAAAATGTATTTAGTGACATATTCTGTTACTTTGTCCAATCAGAGTACTGTATTCTGAATACTTAGAATACTTTCACATTGATATGCATAATACTCAGTTACTCCCCAACACTGACAACAGCATGGATGGCAGGTACATTTGAGTGGACACCCTGCAATGTTATTCTTTGACCTGCCATTCAATGTGCAATGTTCTATTTCCACTTAGATTTAAAACGTGCATGCCCTCTATTAGAAGGTAAAATGTGACTAATGTTATATTGCTTCCCCTGTAGAAGAGATACACATTTCTACAAGAACAAAAAAAATACACTCACCTAAAGGATTATTAGGAACACCATACTAATACTGTGTTTGACCCCCTTTCGCCTTCAGAACTGCCTTAATTCTACGTGGCATTGATTCAACAAGGTGCTGAAAGCATTCTTTAGAAATGTTGGCCCATATTGATAGGATAGCATCTTGCAGTTGATGGAGATTTGTGGGATGCACATCCAGGGCACGAAGCTCCCGTTCCACCACATCCCAAAGATGCTCTATTGGGTTGAGATCTGGTGACTGTGGGGCCATTGTAGTACAGTGAACTCATTGTCATGTTCAAGAAACCAATTGAAATGATTGGAGCTTTGTGACCTGGTGCATTATCCTGCTGGAAGTAGCCATCAGAGGATGGGTACATGGTGGTCATAAAGGGACATGATCAGAAACAATGCTCAGGTAGTTTGTGGCATTTAAACGATGCCCAATTGGCACTAAGGGCCTAAAGTGTGCCAAGAAAACATCCCCCACACCATTACACCACCACCACCAGCCTGCACAGTGGTAACAAGGCATGATGGATCCATGTTCTCATTCTGTTTACGCCAAATTCTGACTCTACCATCTGAATGTCTCAACAGAAATCGAGACTCATCAGACCAGGCAACATTTTTCCGGTCTTCAACTGTCCAATTTTGGTGAGCTCGTGCAAATTGTAGCCTCTTTTTCCTACTGTATTTGTAGTGGAGATGAGTGGTACCCGGTGGGGTCTTCTGCTGTTGTAGCCCATCCGCCTCAAGGTTGTGCATGTTGTGGCTTCACAAATGCTTGCTCCATACCTCAGTTGTAACGAGTGGTCAAAGTTGCTCTTCTATCAGCTTGAATCAGTCGGCCCATTCTCCTCTGACCTCTAGCATCAACAAGGCATTTGGCCCACAGGACTGCCGCATACTGGATTTGTTTCCCTTTTCACACCATTCTTTGTAAACCCTAGAAATGGTTGTGCGTGAAAATCCCAGTAACTGAGCAGATTGTGAAATACTCAGACCGGCCCGTCTGGCACCAACAACCATGCCACGCTCAAAATTGCTTAAATCACCTTTCTTTCCCATTCTGACATTCAGTTTGGAGTTCAGGAGATTGTCTTGACCAGGACCACACCCCTAAATGCATTGAAGCAACTGCTATGTGATTGTTTAGATAATTGCATTAATGTGAAATTGAACAGGTGTTCCTAATAATCCTTTAGGTGAGTGTATATATATATATATATATATATATATATATATATATATATATATTTGCTTTAATGAATTTACCTTCTTCGGTAGTTCCACTTGGTCTACACTAGATGGCAACAGAGCTCTCTTACTTACAAATCTTTATTTTCACCCTATTGAGAAAGATGTTTTATTGAGTTGGTTATATGATATTTACATCCTAGATAGAGCAGATGGAGCACACATTTCAGGGGTGAGCGAATCCAAATATATTACCTGACTAAATGATTCCTACACTAACCCCATAAGTTTATTTATTTATTTATTTTTGGTATTTTTCATATATTCTCTCCCTTTTACAGTCTCGATCCCCTGTTTCTCACCGACCATAATATACATAATATAACCCATATTATTTACATATTACACTGTTTACATTGTCACATCTGCCTCATCTGCTCCAGGCGCGTGCAGTCGATCCCCGAAACGTTGCTCGCTCCTCGCTCCGCTGTTAGCAACAACCCCCGAAGCTCCATTACTTTCCCCTGAACAGATTCCTGCGTTTTGGCTTCAAGGAACTGGCCGCGGATGAGTTTTAGCCACTGTCAACAGGCTTTGGGGGAGAAACGAGCCGCGGGAACAACTTGGTAGGAAGAGCAAGTGTCGTCAATAATCGGGCAGTCTCCAGGGAAACTCGACTTCAACTGTTTCGGTGCGGGGATAACTCGTTTGTACGCCATTTTTCCAGCCGATATGTACTTCTTCTCCCCACACGGTAAGCGCCACACTTCTTCTCTTGTTGTTGGGCATCGCTTTATCTGCGTGACCAGAAGCGGCGTGGACTTTAAAACGTCCACGTTGTGCGTAGCTTTCTCCCCTTCCCTCTGGGGATTACGACAGCGCTACTTTTGTTGTGTGTGTCAAATGCCACAGCTGCCAATGTGTTTTTGTAAGCTTCACTTGCATCACAAGACAGGCTGGTTTACGAGTTCGTTCGAGGTGTGACGAGACCTTAAACTGCAGTATTTAGTTAGTTAGACATCTTTTCCCCGGTTCCAAAGTGGACTAGTCGTCTCTAGTCGCGCGTCATGGTGCGTCTAAACGAAGCGAAACACTTTCTGTGGCTGTTTATTTCCACGTTTTCACGCCTGAATTCACTTGCTTTGTCACTGATTTGTGCTCTAGCATCTCTTCCTGAGCTCCGGGGGGACATGTGAAACTTGACTCTGCCGCCCCAGACAGATGCGAGTCCCGGGCTGGATTGAATGGCACTGAGGAGACAAGGTAAGCACTTTGCCAGTAAATTGGAACTGCTTATTGATCCCGTTCCCAGAGTTACTAACGACCTCGGTCAAAGTCTGAGAGAGGAGAGGGGGGAGAGAGAAATTACCTGCATTTATTTTCCTGTTAGTGAAAACACCAACATTAGCAGAACAACCAAGTGAAAGCGCTTAGAGGACGGTGACCACCATGGCCCATATCTAAACAGTGTTATCATCTGAGGAGATGGCTTTTTAATATGGGGCTGATTACTTTGCACTTTACCTTGGTACATTATTCATTACAATCCATTCTTTATACACAATAGAGTATACATTGAGCCGGGACAACTAAGTAACTTTCCTGAGTGCTGTTGAATTAGTCTCCAAAGATCAATACTTATAGATTTGTACGATTTTTTTTTTGTTTTGTTTTGTTTTGTTCCAGTGCCAGTTTTCCGTACTCACGTTTTTAACGTTACTCACGTTTTTCGCTTCTCTTGGGTTTTTTTCATATCTGTAGTTCGTTTCACTTTTTACCGACCTTTTAATGGTATCCAGTAGGGCTGCACAATATGTCGCAAAAAAATATTGTATCGTGATATTAGGTGATGCAATATCTAGCCACTATATATCGCAACATCACTAAAGTCTTCATCTGACTGAGAGCGACACATTTATTTACAAACTCAGCCAAAAACAAACAATGCATTGAACTTATAAATGTGTGTAAAAGTTCAGTTTTAGTTAAAAAAAAATGTAGTAACTTAGTTTAATTTTAGTCTTGTTTTGGTTCTGATGTAGCCCTTCTTTAAAGAGGGGTATTATGCTTTTTTCAATCACATAGCACCAGTCTATAGCATACTACAATGATGACGTAACCTTCTGTTGGTCTGTATATGCGGTAAATTAAAATAACTGCCTTGAATAAAATTGCTCTCTCAAAATGGCTGTACTGAACGTCTTGAAATAGGCCTCTGTCTCTTTAAGAAGCTTTCCGACACGCCCCCTTCAGCACACTGCTGTGGCATCTAAACAACACTACTGTGCGGGGAGGGGGCTCTGCTGAGCTGAGGAGCAGTGGTTGGTGGCTTGGCTGGTGACGAAAGGTCCAGAGGCGTCTCCAGGAGTGGGGGCGTTCCTAGGAGGACTGAGGCATAGCAACACCTAAAATGGCTGCCGTCTAAGTTTTTACTGATTACTCAAAAATATGTGAATGAGCCAAGGCAACACTCCAGGCATGTGTTTAATGAGGGAATGACATAATAACATGATATAAAGCTTGAAAAAGTCGATTTTACATAATACCCCCCCTTTAAAGGGACAAGAGGCAAGTTGACATTTTATACTCACTACTGCCACCTCAGGTATTACGTGTAACTGCAGTCTCTATATTAAGCTCGTGCATGACGGCAATTCAGACCCGAAGTAACAACTTTTTGAGTGACAGTGCAGGATATTAGAGGCAGTTGTGGTGAACAGGTCTGGGCTCATTCTACACATTAGGACATTGCTGGAACATAATTTTTGCATTTTTAAACTCTGTATAGTCCCTTTAAGTCTTCTTTTGACATAATTGCTGAAAAACGAGTTACTTAAGATTTGTGTTTAATCAGAGTGGATCATATCGTGTTGCATTGTTTGAGTGAAATATCGCAATCATATCGTTAGCGCAATATTGCACTGCCATATCGCATATCTCAAGTTACTTCCAGCCATAATTGCAAGTTCTTATTGTCATGTTATTAGCTTCTATTTGCTGAGATTGTGTTTGTTAGATAGATTTGGAATCTGTTTTTATGCACTTTGGTGTTTCATATTTGGCATAGATTAATAATATTGCTCTGGTTACAATCTTGCATATAATCACTTGAACTTTAAGAAAATAAAGACTCAAAAAATGTCTTCTCCTTGGAAAAGTAGCCTGCGGTCAGACCTTATAATTATGTGTCCACAACAAATAGACTAATATGTTCCAAGCCGTTGTGGCTGTCATGCACCTTTTTCGAAGAAATACTGTTTGCCTGCAGTGTTTGGTATCAACAGAAGTGAGCAGTTTTTCAAGTTCCCTTTTTAACCTCGAGCTGCATTAAACATTAAAAACTATTTGTACAGTCTTATTTTAAGTTTTATAACCTTACATCAAAGTACTCTCTTCCATGACAACAAACTGGACTGGAGCGCACACAGATTACAAGGATATGTTTTTACTTTGGACAACTCGCTGTAAATCTCACTGTGTAACATTAAGAGAATAGTTCCAGTATATGAAACTATTTATGCAAACAAAACAAAAGTCATATGTGACCTTTGGTGACCCAGCAGCTGTATGAGTGGTTAGAATAGGGCAAGGGTCACAAATTAAAGTTCACCAAGGTCCGAAATGGAAAAAAAAAAGGTCAAGCAAAGGTCCAGAACATACGGGTTAATTCATCAGGATTATATCAGGATTTATCTATTTTGTGATTGAAAATTGTGCAATCAATTGAATCCTGTTATTGTTTTTTTGCTTTAAAAATAACTTTTGGCTCCTAAATAGCAGAGTGCATAGGCTACTTTAGCCTCTGTTATACACAATGTGCACATAATATATGACAGTGATGTGTTTGTTTGCTCAGTTCAACACACTGAGCCCTGTTTAGTCCAGGTTTAGTCCTGGCTTAGTCCAGGTTTATTCCTGGTTCTGACCTGCTTACTGCCGATCAGGAAACAGCCGCGCTATTTGCTCATTACGACCGCGCGTGCATATTTAATAGGGCGTCCTCTGCTTTTGTTTTTAGCGAGCCATATTTCAGTCATTCCGAAACTGTTTTTAAAAATGTAAAAAGTATCATAGAGCTAAGATGTAGGACTTTCTCTTTCTGTTCTTCTGGGCTGTAGTTTATCGCTCTGGTGCAGTCAGAGAGAGAGAGAGAGAGAGAGCACACGGCCGCTCGTCTGAGGGGATTCAGGGTTGGGTCCAAAGTTCGGATCCAAGGTTCGGGTCCGGATGGGCTGGTGCATGGGTCCCGATCCGGACCGAGGTCCTCCGTTTAGTGACCTCTGGCATAGGGGCTTAACCTTGTCATTGGCACAGCCTTCTTTACTCTAAAGACTACCCTCACTTCATTTGTCTGCATGAAAAGTGCATCCATGTGCGTGACTGGGAGGGTTTATTGAACATTGGTAGTGATTGTAGGTTCACACAGAGTTGAAAGCTCACAGACATCATTATGAATGTCAGAAACCAAAGTGATAATTCGCTGAAATAGTTTCCACAGTCTCATTCCATCATGAAGTGTGTTATGTTGGTGTTTCAGTGTAACTTTTATTGTCTAATAATGTAAGCGGTGGTCTTGGTTGCTGTTATGTTTAATATTTTTTGGAAGAGTAGTGATGTAACTGTGGTTGTCTTTCAGTGGTAGGCTTTTATATTGTGTGTACTTTGTTTTTGAACTGTGTTGTGAAGCACTTTGTGGCTTTTTGTCTGTGAAAGGTGCTATATAAATAAAGGTTACTTACAAGTAACAGAGGAATGATTTTAAATGCAGGATTTGAGCTTACAACGTGTTCTTCAGAACAAATGCATATTGTTTTTATAGACTGATTCAGACCCTATCAACGGCATTCACCAAAACCTTTATTGTGTTGCTTTAAACTATGTATCTTTTCTTTGACTAAAGTATAAAGCAAGTCACATAATTAGTTGTGAAACCACACTTTTTTAAAATTTAAGATAATGGTTTTTTGGGGGGTTCATTTTTGTCAATATCTTAGCGACTTTCACATCCTATGGGTGAAGGCACATCAATCAATATGAATAATACTAAAAGTGGTTGTCTTCTTATGTGGAAATCGCCTTAACTGGTCATTTATCAGCAATAACTGCAATCTATTCACAATAAATACTTCAGGACAAACAGAATCTCCTGTCACCTCCTATGGGTGTGCCAGTCCAATACTCAGCTGCTGTGGAGTGTTTTGACTCAAAACAATGAATGTAATCGCCCTGAAGTAACTTAAACTCCTTCTGTATGTGAATTTGTATCGATGTGCATTATTCAGTATCATTGCCCAAATCTGTACTGTGTAGGTATCGATATTCTGATACTACTGTATGAATGCTAGAGCAGAAAAAAGCTTGCTGAAACCATAGCATGGCTGTGGACGGCAGGAAAGCAAGAGGTCCGAGGCACACTTTAGGTTCATAGATTTTACTGTATGTGCTACATGGAGGATATTTCATGAAACACATTTAAAGTAAGTCATAACATGATGACTATAGACGATAGGTATAGCTAAGGTGAGATTTTTCGTAGAGGCCTGTCTTGCATCAAGACTGTTCCAGACTTTAGCTGCATAAAACTACAAGACCACTACCTCCTGATTGACAACATGGTTCGTTACACCTGTGTCTTTAGAAGAACGTGATACTAACTTGACACCTCGCTCCAACGCCATCCCAGAAGCCCCATGACAAATCCTTTTTGCCTGTGGCGGCGCAAAACCTCATTTGTGACATCTGACATATAACCACTTGAGCGCTGTTCTTTCTGATTACTTCAGAACTGTAAACATTAAGCCGTTACAGCCAGTTTTTTGATACTGCCTTGTAGAAGCTCCATGTACTTGTAAAATCCTCTGACACGACCTGACGGCTCGGAGACGGAGGTGGAGGCGTGGAGTAACGGGTGTGATGAAGGAAGGTGTCACTCGTCAGACGGCAGAGGAGGCGAGGGCAAATCCAAGTGAATGTAACTCTTCATGGAATAGAATTGAGCCCTTGGTGCCTCTTTATCACGCATAAAAGCACTGACTGACTGATTATAGTTTATTCTATTAACTAATAATATATTATAAAATGTCCTTTGTTTTGTATCTTATTCCTTGAGAGAACAGGGCACTTATGAAATAGTCTTCTTGTGCTTCATTGGACCTTTTCCCTTATGATTTTAATGTTTTTGCAATGCAGTGAGACTGGTATTATCACTCTTTTATTCCATTCATTTCCTTGTGACCTCTTCCCTTATTGAACGACATGCTTATCATGCATGGCCTACTACACCCCTGTTGACTATGCACCTGTTAGTTGCACTGACTCACTTTGTGGCTGTGTCCAGGTTTTTTGGCACGTCTGACCAGTCTGAGCTTTTGTTTCGCCTTTTGATTTATTGCTTATTATATTTGATATTATTATTATACTTTATTTTTTCTTTCTAGCTGCAATATGTTTCTTGTTAAGTCCCGTTAATAAATCAGCTTATAGGGTTGAAAAATGGCAACTCAAATTCGCTATGTTTTCTTACCTCTTTATTCATATTATTAAATTGACGTAAAATAGTTTAGACTACTTGAAACATTAAAGTGCATATGACAGGTTTTAATGCCTCTTGAAAATATGACTTATTCAGATGGATAACATCAGTTGCAGGTAATGATTATCATTTTATTTCCGTAAAGCAGCAATTCAATTTGGTTCAGGTGACATCACAACGTTGTAAAGAGCCTATGTTTTAAAGCCAAGGCGGAGGGCAAATGAAATTTCCATGCTGGTAACCATAGTAACGCTCAAAATGCAGATTTCTAGTCTTAGTTTATTGTTAATATCTCTGTAATCCTGGGCCAATTCACATGAAATAAAAATGTCTCAAAGTTCAAAGTCATCTCTTTAGCACAAATGAACCATGGTCTAATTATTTCCTCATAAAGGCGTCAAAGTGGAGACAAAATTCAAAATCGTGTTTGTGATGTTGGTAGGGCTGATTAATCGACAACTAATCGATTATTAAAATAGTCGACAAATAGTAGAGCAAAAATGACAAATGTAGTATTTTTGATGAAAACCTGCTTTGTGTTTTGTACATTGTAAATTTCATGAATATCTGTCTGTGTTTCATCCAATCAGACAGCAGAATTAGCGCTAAGAGCCTCTAACAAACATTTACTTTAAGTTTCCTCCATCAACACGTCCTCAAGCAGCGCCACTTTAGCTTTAATTTATAACATTTAAAGAAAAGAAAAAAATTCCTACACCATTCACAGCCAAGCGATTAATTGATTAATCGTTAAAATAATCAATAGATACTGACCAACAGCCCTAGATGTTGGTCAGTAGAAAGGACTTTCAGCCATAAGCCATTACTATCAAATAACAATCATGGAAAACATTTGGACATTTTCTTTTGGAAATTTCTTTCAAAAACTGTTTCACTCCCATAGAGTTGTATTGGCACCTGCTCCGACTGAAATAGAATTCTAGAACGTGAAGGCGACATATTTAATGAAGAAATGTTGGGAAGAAAAGTGATTTTATTTGAATTTTTAAGCTGCTGACAGGAAGTGACATAGAAGTAAAGTTCCATAGCAGTTTGACTCATTTCCCATTGACATAACATAGTTGCACGGCAACCGTTTAAAATCATTTGCCTCTATCTATGTCACTTCCTGTCATTGTATAACAAGGAAGTGAAACTATAATCACAAAATAGTTTAAAAAAATCTATATATTTATTTATTTTTAAATATCATTGTGTTAACTGTGTTTTAGCAAACAATTGTCTAAGTGTCATATGCACTTTATTTATTCCAAACTTTAACCCATGTTTGCAATGTTTTTATTTGAAGGGAAATGGTTCATACGAGCTGGTTTTGCAGAAAGCCGTCTTTGTTCACACACAATTATATTGTTAGATGTGATCTCCGTGCCTCAATGAAAATGACCCCGCCTGTCTAGATTGTAAACTGCTGACCTCCTTTGTTGCCAGGGAGAAAGAAAGAAAAAGGAAAAGTTTGCTCTCCACATTCTGACAGAGCATTCAACTTGAGTAAGAGTTGAGTTTAGGTTCGGTAAATGCTTTGTTGAGCCGCTCATGTAACACAAAACTGGGCTTTCTCTCTTCAAAGTGCTTTTTGATTGAATTATGTAACTGTGGTTAGAGCTGCAGGGGTTCAGCTCGCACTCGCTACAATCAGACATCTGTTAGTGTCTGCATCCATGCTCAGAACTGGGTGGCTAATTGGAATTCATTTGGGACCCTGGAGTTATCCTAATTTGACACGGTTTCTAATGTAAAAAGCCGCCCACGGTCACATGAGGTGATTATCATTAACAGGGTCAAGCCCTTTGTTGGGCATGTGATGCTGTCTGGATTTCACAAGTCCAGGCCAATAATAGTGAGTGCCTTTTTGAAACTTGTAAAGTTATAAAAACCTGTTGTGTAAAAGAGCTGAATAACAGGGTTAGCAGGTCAAAACATACTTCATGAAGCAGAATATTTTTATTCTTCACGAAGGTTTTTAGATTGCTTAAAAATGTGTAATAATTTTATTTTTCTTCTAATTGCAACCGTTCAAATTGTGAATCAATTGAAATGAAGTGCTGTTCATTGATTCAAATGTATTATTATACATACTTGGATCAACCTTTTCAATGAACCTCACAGTGCTGTGGGTTTGGTTCAGTTAAGGGACTGTCACAATTGGCGCACTATTGACCGCATGAAAAGGTGTGAATCGCAGTTGGATCATCAGTCGCAGCTGAATGTGATGCATGCACAAAGTTCAGTGGAGGTCGATCACCATTCTCGCAGGCCGCTAAGCTCGCGAGAATGGTGAAAGATAAATCGTCTCAGTCGCGCAGATGGTGAGAGACTGGTGAGCGCCGCTATCAGTCTCGTGTGCGATTCCTGCTGTAGGTAATATAGGCTGGACGCTGTTTCCTCTTCCCCCGTTTGGTCTTCACCTACCTTTTTTTACTTTCGCGGCGTTGGTCTTCCTGGGTGGCATCTTGTCCACTTGTCCCTTCGAAGTTTAGCGTGGAAGACGAGGAGGACGTCTGCATGCTTTGACGTATGACCGGCAGCAGTGACGCACGGCTGTCCGCACCACCACCCGCAATCAATGTCTGTGGCCCGTGAAACACTCGCTCACCAGCCGCTCACCATTCGCTTTCTTCCTTGCACCACTCTCATTTGGACACTATCCAAATTAACCGCATCCAGTCGCAGCCCGTACTCTATTGTGACTGAGATTTCTTAAAAGTCTATATTGCGATCTTTGCGGCTGATGGCAATTTCAATTTTGGCGCAGAACAAATGGGGGACAAAATTGCTGCGGTCAATACGCTAATTGTGACGGGCTCTTTTAGACATGCTTTAACTACAAATTAGTTTTGTATAGTAGAGGTGGTAGAGTCGCCAATATACTCTACCCATCTCTGCTCAAGTAAGAGTAACATTACTTAGAAATAATTTTACTCAAGTACAATTAAAGCAGAACTAAGTAACTCATGCCCCTAGAGGCCATAAGCGCCTCTGCAGGTGTCGTAGCATGTTGCGTTTTTGTTTTTACTTAATTGTCCGTGAGAGTAAATACTACGCAGACGGAAAAGACACAGGGATATTGTACATTGTGCCACAACTCAATGACACAATGGAGATAATTTTTTTCACTCAAACTTGGCCATAAACACTGCTAAAGTGGCGCTAGCCCACACTTAGCTTTGCCCGTTAGCCTGTTAGCTAGCTTCTTCTTCGTGATTCTATTAGCATGTATTGCGCCTCTGACCCAGAGGGACTACGAAAAGGATTTATTAAGGTAAACAAGTGACTTAGTTCTTTAAAGAATGGTGACCCAAATAATTATAAATAATTAATAAATAGTGCAAAAGTACTTGGAGACAATGCTACTTGATTACTATGAGTACTGAGAACTGTTGAGTGTAAAAGCCTGATTTAGGTTTCAATTTAGGTTTGTGACACAAATTATGAAAAACAAACTTTTAATGATGTGAAACTCCTGATATCCTCTGCAATAATAACAACCATTTCTGAGCTGTCAGATGTGTCACGCTGCCTGCTGCTCCTGCTTCAGCTGCAGACTACGGTGGCCTGTCAGTGCCACCCTTCAGAGCACGGCAGCCCGAAGTGTGTCAGACTCAAACGCAGAGATCAGGTGAAGGTGGGAACGTGTGTAAATATAGCACAACTATAAATAATGGCTTCAGACCCACTTCAAAACTGAGGCAGCTCTTTTTTTTTTTTTTCTTATTACGAAAACAACCAACACCACAAACCAAGCCACATTTGTGAATTTATTGATTTAATTTCAAAGGGAAGAAAGGCATTTTATCACGTTTAAATTTAGATATTCCCTCATCCAGTAACAATGCGGCGCCATTCATGTTTTTCCCTTGAAGCCACATCTCAAAAGCCCTTTAAACATAGTATTCAGGATTACTTTAGTATCCTCCTCTTTGATACCAATAATTCTAACTTTAATACTTGTTTACCCCCAGTGCATTTTCTTCAGTTCCAATTTACCCAAATCTAATAATAATAATAATGCCTAACACTTGTATTGCGCTTTACAAGCCTGTATTACCAAGTTTCTCAAAGCGCTACACTGTCGTCTTTATTATAAGTATACTCCATACTCGTGGTGGTAAGCTACTATAGTAGCCACAGCTGCCCTGGGGTAGACAGCAAGATAGGCCAGTCTAACACCTCATTTGAAAGCTAAGACCTACAAACCTATCTAAACTGATCTTTTTCCTTGCATTGTTGCCGTCTTGTCATCGGATTTTTGCCACTTTTTTGTCACCTTTTTTTTGTCGCTCCTTTGTTACTATTTCTGGGGCTCTTTATATTGTGTTTTCGACTCATTTTTGTCACTTTTCATATTTTTGTCACCTTTTTGTTGTTTTTGTAGCTTTTTTTTGTCAATTTTTCATCTGATTTTTTTCCAGTTTTTTGTTGCATTTTTTATTGTGTTTTTGCCACTTTTTCATTGTTTTTTTCTTCATTTTTATTGCATTTTTGTCACATTTTTGTAATTTTTTTGTCACTTTTTTCGCTACCTTTTTGTTGCATTTCTCATCCTTATCTTGTTTTTGTCGTGATTTTGACACTGATTTAGGTAATGCCATACTGGAGAAAATGTGCTCGGTTCAGGTCGGGGTAAAGCGCTTAATACTACTTAAAGTTTATGGTACAATGTCTTAATGGAGTTTGACAACACCGTCTAATAACGTCTTGGCCCGGGCATGATTTGGAAAAAGTACTTACAATTAATGTTCTGCAATCAAGATTCCCTTCACAGTGAGTGCACTTCACGTGTCCAACAATGCTTCGCGAAGACCTAGTGTTGTTACAATCTTTAACTAAACAGGGTGCATTGAGGCAGATTTCATTTTGTTCTGCACCTGTGCCCCAGCATGAACTGCCCCAAACATGAATAAAGATCGTCTTGTTGACAATGTTGCGTATTGAATTTAGTGAAGGGTGCATTGTTTACTGTGAACGTCCTGTGTCGCAGTATCCACAAGCTTTGACAGGGCTATTTGTTGCTTGTGTGCTGTAGACTTAATTGCCGTCTATGATCCGGTTCAATAAATGTCATGTCTCTAGAGTTTCTGTGGAGCCCTATAGTTTATTAGACCACTTCCTTGTGGCAGTTTGCTCGGTCACATGCACCCCACGAGCCAGTATTATTGTAACCTTTAACAGTTAAGCCACACTCCACAGTATGATTAAGAAACACAGCTGTTTGAGTGATGAGAATATATTTGTCTTGTTTCATATTCTCATCAAAATGTGCTTTAATAAGTAACGACAGATTAAGTAAGGAATTATTTAATGCCACACACAGGGTCTAGGATGGTAGGGATGTGTATAGTCCAGGTGGAAAATCAGAGGAGCGCGAGAATAATACTATGAGTAGGTCTGGGTACGTACTGTATAAAAAAAAGTGTACTTTAATGATGATTTCCTATATTAGAATATGTGTCATCTTACCAGAAAACAGAACAACAAAAACTTGGTCTCTAAAGATGTAATATTTTGTTGTTGTCTGCTTTTGATACTTTTATATTTTGATACCAGTAGTACCTAAACCTTTTATAGATACTATACTGGTATTGTTTAACGGTGCCCGGGCCTATGAGATTTCAACAAACAAGGCATTTCTGTGTATCAGATAATGAGGTGTGGTGATAGTCAGTGGACATCTGCAGCCACAAAGTCAGGACTTTAACATTTGCATCTACAGGGAGACGTATGTAAATTTACAACGGTCACTGTTCGTGCATGGCCAACAGTGCACGATCATTAACAATGATATCATGTTTTTCTCTTGGTAAATAATGTCCTTTTTTTTATTGGTTTGGTAGCATTTTTGTTTTGTTTTCCCATAACCATAGTGTTTGAAAACATTATAGAGCAATATAAGACTATTAGCTCTACACATTACACATCTCACTCCCTTTATCATTGATAATCCACAATACCAGGAGGATTAATAACCACACACAAAAAAACATATTGCTGAGTTGTTGTTTTTTTTTCTTCAGTCTGGTTAGTGGACAAAATTCAACCCACAGTGATCTCGGCGCTTTGTCATCTGCTCCAGCCCGTTTCACCAGTTTGTCCGCATTCTTGGAACAGATCTGTTTTGTTTCTGTTGTTGTTGTTGTCCCACAAGTCTACAGGGACATTTCTTACGCTGTTCTCCCACATACCTCAGGGACATTGTCTGCGTTTTAGCCTTGCTTTGCTTCATACCTTACCCCTAGCCATCTGCCGAGGGAATACCATCTGGCTACACGTCACATAATTCTGTTTACCTTCAGTGAGTTTCAGTGAATAAGTGGGTGGGTCCAATTTCTTGAGCTTGCCATTTTTGATTGAAGTGGGTTTGGCATGTGTCGTGCTACTATTGGTATGTTCTGGTTGCTTCACTGTCCAAAGATTGATGACGCAATATTTAGTAAATTTAGTAGCAAGTCTCTGACCATGTTTTCCCATGTTTTGTAAGATATAGTATTATCCTGCAGTGAAGACCGTCTGGTATATCATGTTAGTAAGTGCTTTATTTGTCATTGTACAACCAAATTGTGTTCAGGTGTTAGTCCTGAGCCGCTGCCACTGAGGGCCAACCTGACCAGCATGTTTAGGGGAAACCGTAGCACCTGGAGGAAACCTGGCGGACTGCCTTCAGTGCTCCCCTGATCCTCTGAAACGGTGCACCGCCTCCTGGGTTTGTCCTTGTTTCAGAGCGTGGTGTCCTGCACTGGTCAGCTCCGCATCCGCCTTCCTCTTTCTCCTGCGCACCTCCGCTCCACAAGTCTTTCACCATCTTCTGGGAAGAGCTTAGCAGTTCATCTGTTTTATTCTCCAGTGAACGTCCATTAGCCAGAACACAAGTAGGGATAGAAGGCATGTGTGGCTTAGCTGTGAGTCTTGCCCGGATACCTCCTCGTTTGTCGCTCTTTTGTTTCCTCTTGTGACGCCTCCACTGTGCTGCAGGTGTGGGGGCTCTTGGTTCCTCTTCAGTGTTTCAAAAGAAGAAATGTGTAGGTCTCAAATGTCTTTCGCTCATAAACTAGCGGTTTGTTCACTTTTAAAAAGCTGCTTTCTTCAGAACCATCATGGACTCTGCAGTAAAAAAAAAAATCCACCGAACTCCACAAAAACACGACAAAGACATCCAGTAAAATAATGTGGAACACAGAAACCTCAAATACAGGCAATGTAGTATACGTATATAGTATATGTAGTATAATGTGTAATCCTTTCTTAGCTATAAATTGCCTTTTAACTTTTGTTTGTGGACTGACTTCTTCTCTCGCGTTTGGCTGTGAGACTCTTTTGTAAGTCATTTGCCAAAGTGTGAGTGTAAGCACAGAGAAAGCCATTATTAGGGCAAATAAGTAGCAGGATATGATGTGGGGCTTGTTGTAATCCCTCACTAGGCAACCTGGATGCGGCGAAGTGCTGAGGGATCGTCTCATTTCTTCCACTGGGAACACAACAAGACAGTGCAATGAGCTTACGTTTCATGCGAATAGAATATCATAGCATCTTGTTAGAATCATAGCATTGATTTGAAGCCTTGCAGCTGATGACATTTGACTCTTTTTTTTTTTTTTTGGGGGGGGGGGGGAATGATAACGGCCTGCATTGGTGTACAGTAATGGCTGAAAGTAGAAAGCTGAATGACTTGCAAAAATAGCTGTGCTTTGTAGCTGGTGAGCTGTGAATGTTGAAACAGGAAATTATACTCAGTTTTGTAGATGTGATCATGTGTGAAAATGACTTCTCAGATCACCCGATTCAATACTAAATGTCAGTTAACTTGATAAAAAGAAAATAATCAAAAAGATGGATGGTTAAGTTATTTCTGTTAAAATGTTATATTTAGTATCAGTAAGTTAATCTTATGATTCACCCGTTTTTGTGGTATACAAATTATGCATTGCACCCGCTTTGGCTTTTACAAAACTAATATTAGTAAGAAGTGAACCTAATCTTGCTAATAATAAAGCTACTGTATACCATACATAGAAGACACTGTCCTTTCTGGCTTCCTTGAACTGTTTGGAAAGTTGTTTTCATTTGATTCAACATCATCATTTCCTCACACAGATGACACATTGAGTGGACATGTGGTCGAGGTCAGAAGGCGGGCACTTAGTCATGCTGTTTGGAGGACGCTGTTTTGGAGGAAGCAATATTTCTCAAGCCTTTTAGAAAACTGTTGGAATTTACGTGAAATCGGGAAATCACGTATGAGCTGGAAATGTGTCTCCTTAAAGTGTATATGCTTATGCTTGTGAAAAGACTTATTGAGATGGAGTTAAGTAATAATTATAATTTATTTCAGTGAAGCAGCAAATTAATGAAGAATTGTTGGGAAGAAAAGTTATTTTGATTTGAATTTTTAAGCTACTGACAGGAAGTGACATAGATGGCGGTAAAGGTCTAACAGTTTGACTCATTTACCATTGACATAACGGGGTCAGCACAGCAACAGTTTAAAATTGTTTGCCTCTATCTATGTCACTTCCTGTCAGTGTCCAATAAGGAAGTGAAACTAAACATCACAAAAATGGGAAAACTGAAGAAAACAGGGTAAAATTATTAGAAAAATCTTAAATATAATCGTGTTATCTATGTTTTCACAAAATTGACTCTGTGCATAACTTTAAATCATAACAACGCTGCCCAAGAAGTGACTTCCTGTTTCGATCCAGCACGGCAAAATAAAAGCACCATCTTATTCATTAGTTCCGCAGTTCATTAGTTCAACTTTCTTTCTGCCTAACTATTAACAGACAAAACACTTAAAAATGTGTGTATTTAATTATATTCTTGTAATGCTGCAAGTACCTGCTGAACTAATCAATGAGACGAGCTGTGTGCTTTTATTTTGGTGTGCTGGATCAAAACAGGAAGTCACTTCTTGGGCGGCGTTGTTATGATTTGAAGTTATACACGGAGTCAATTGTGTCAAATGTGTCATGTGCACTTTAAGTTGAAATATGACAATTTATTTTTAAACAGTAGTAAGATGATGAGGGAGAAAAAAAAGAGTAAATAGAGTTTAATCATTATCTAAATCAAATAACTTTTTTTTTTCCAAGTAACATCCTAGATTAGTTTTTCGGTTAAATATCGACTGCAAACGTAAGACTTGGCGCCTTCTATAATTATTAGCTTCTTGATCTCCAAGTCTCTCACTGTCGTTGGAAACCGCTGTGACACAGTGAACACAGTGAGTGCTTTGTGTTGCTATATTCACTGGGATGGATTGGACGCCCGAGGCATGTTGCGTCTGCTCGCCGTAATTCTATCATACATTTTATCTTCATTCAAAACACCACTTGGTCCATTAACAGACTCGTGTGTGGAAATGGGAAGTCCATGTGTTGTGGTGGACAGCCCAGTAAACGGGGCAGAGGTGATGGGCTGATTCCCCTCGACCTCGTGTCAATGAACCGGCGTGTTGACTCTGAGGCAGGGTGAACTTGCGTCATCTTTCCCGTTGTCTAGATACGGCCTGAGAAATGTGTTGAAAAGTTATGCCCCTGTCATTTTCTTCTTATGGGTACTGCTTCTACAATAGATTATCTTGTTCATGCCCAAGAAAGTTCATTACTTTACTTAGTTACATTTACTTGGGTATTTTTTTCAGTATTATTGTACTTTTAAGAGACGTTTCATCAGCACTCTTTTGTTAATGTTTTACTAACATTTGTACGTTTTTCTTATTGAGATGTTTTTGGTAATGTGATTATTGAACATGAACTTTAAGGATTTCCATCATCATGTGTGACCAAAGGCAGGAAACAAAGTACTATTCTTTCAAATGGATATGAAACCCGACTGGACTTGCATTCCACCTATTAGTAAGTTTGTTTTGTCTGTCCGTGCAGCCATATTTCACACTTTCACACTACAAAATATATTTATTAATGTCCACATTTTTGGAGGTAAAAAAAACAGGCTTTCCGTTGCTTTTTGTTGTTTGTAAAAAAAAAAAGGCTTGATTAAGGAATAGTCCCTAACCAAGCCTCGTAAAACTCTCTAATAGCTTATCCGTCAGCTCCTACTGTTTACTCTTAGCCTACAGTCAGTAGCATGGGCTAAGCCTGCACTTTGGATAACTGCAAAAGTTTTGCATTTTTTACAGTTTTAACGTGCACTGTGCTAACCTCACAATGTTTGTTCCTGTAGAGTCGAAACAGATGCAGCTGCTTTTTTCTCACTTAGAAGCCTGATGCAGTGTTACTTGTAGGACTGGGTACGATTAAACGAGTCTGGGGTCGAAATAAAAGGTTTAGGTGCTACTGGTATTGAAAACCAGATACCGAAAAGAAATATTTTTATATTGAAGTTTTGATGCTGTTCATCAAATAAAAAATTTTAAAAAGCGAAACACAAGTTGAAAAAAATTATAACAAATTGGGAAAAATGGAAAAAAATTGGAATAACAAGTGGGAAAATTGGGGTAAATTTGGGAAACATTTTGATAAAATTGGGAAACAACTTTGATTTGGGGCACACACAAAAAAGAAAGAAAAGAAAAGACAAAATTGGGGGAAAACACAATTTGGAAAAATTGGAGGAAATTCATGGAAAAAAATATTGAAAATTTGGGGGAATTAAGAAAAAACTTTGAAAGTGTTTTCTGCCCTTTTTTTTAGTTAAAGGAAGTTTCTTGGTTGTTTTCCCTCAAACAAATTATATAAATGCAAAAGAAATTAAATGGAAGGAAAAGGAATAAATTCACATTATTAATCTGTTTTATGGCATTTATATGACAAATTATTTAGTATAGGCATCGAAAAAAGTATCGTTCAGGTATCGGTATCATTAAAGTACGAGTATCGAAAAAATGTAACTGTAGCCAGCCCTAGTCACTTGGGAATTAACCGTGCACTAAATTTACACTGCTTCCAAAATGACGTGAATAAAAATCGTGTTTTTGTTGGCGCAGTGTGAAACATGATCATTTGTCATTTTGTCGTTGCACTGGTGTTTCATTATGTAACGATGCATCATAATAAATCCATTTCATTATCTACTACCTCTGTTCCAGTTTCCCCGATGTCCTGTTTGTTGCTTTCTTACATGGCGATATTCATAAAAACATGTCATGGGATCTAATAACTGGATTAGCCATTGTTGCTGCGGCTTTCGATGTAATGTAGTTGCCATATAATGTATGAGACCAATCGGAGGCTATTAAAAGCTTGCTTCAGTTGGCGTCACCTTTAATTGCTACCGACTGAGCCGCCCAATTTGTGAATATTTTAGCATGCATTGTGGGAGGTATTTATGGCACGTCAGCAGGTGGTGAATAGGCTTCCGGCTGCTCATCACGTTGTGTGTGTTAGTAGTCATTAGATGCCTGATTGCTCACGGCTGGTGTGAGTATGTGTAAATGCCGCCCACACACATCAACCATATTCGACTTATTTAGTAGACAAGATATTATCTGTGACATCATCTTTGGCTTTGACAGTAGATTAGGGCTGAACGATTTCTGAAAAGGATCTTATTGAGTATAAATTCTTAAAACAGGGGGCTTTAGGACATGCCTGTATAAAGAAATTTTAGTTTCTTTATACATCTGTAGATTAGAGGTCGACCGATATGGGATTTTCCAATTCAGATTTTTTGGGAGATTTGTTTGTAAAAACATAAATGCTTGACCACTCCAGTAGTTGTCGATTTTATTTTATTCCTTTTAGGTTATTCAATCATAGTATCTGTCCCAGCTTTGATTAGTTGCCGTTAGCATTAGCATACATTGCTAGCCGTGGCGATCAAAATATAATTACGGCGATTAAAACTAACTCAGCGATTGAGTTCTGTCCTTACAAATGACACGCAGCATGTCCATATTCACTGAGGTTTAGTGAAACTTGTGTTTAACAGTCATTGAGTTGCCTTGTGTACGAAATGCGCAATATAAATGAACATGCCTTGCCTTGCTAACGAGTTTTCATCGCAATGTTTCTCTGTTCCCCTGAGGCCTAAGGAGTTGTGGGGGGACTCGTTTAAAAGCCTTGTCCAATGCAGAAAACGCAAAGTATCTATCACTTTCGGTCCTGGAGATATCGGCTTTTATTGTCATTAGATCGGCCGATAGCCGATATTGTAAAATCCCCAAATATCAGCCCGTTATGTCGGTCGACCTCTACTGTAGATGCCTCAAATCTGACAGTGGCGCACATGGTAGAGCGTGTTTTTTTCATGATCGGGGGTTCGAATCCCAGCTCCTGACGGTGCACATTGACGTTGTGTCCTTGGGCAAGACACTTCCCCACCTTGCCTCCAGTGTCTGCGTACAGTGTTGTATGAATGGGAGTCCGAATGGGTGACTGGTTTTCTGGCTGTAATGTGCTTTGGGCCCAATAAAGGTAGAAAAGTGCTATACGTTGAGACCATTTACCATTAGTTCATATTTTAACATATAAAAGTCATTAAAAAATTCTCCAAAGGTTACTGTTATCAATTTGTTGTTGCTTTGCTGCAACTTATGTAATCACTCTCTCTTTTCCTCTTCTTTTTTTATTTACAGACGTCATCTGACTGCGATGACTGGCCGGCCTCCTAGCTATGCAGAGAGCGCCCAGTCCACAAGCAAACAGCCAAACGCCGGGGCTCCCAAGCTCCAGGCTCAACAATGCCCATCCAGGGAAACCTTCGCCATCCACTTCTCTGCTCCGGCGAACGATAAAGAGGAAG
The DNA here is from genome assembly GCA_007210695.1 of Neogobius melanostomus. Classification (NCBI taxonomy): domain Eukaryota; kingdom Metazoa; phylum Chordata; class Actinopteri; order Gobiiformes; family Gobiidae; genus Neogobius; species Neogobius melanostomus. Next base: position 1,266,480 of record VHKM01000153.1, read on the forward strand.
AGGATGGCGAGATATACATGACAAAGGTGTCTGCTACCTCATCCGCTCAGGACGACGCCAATATTGTGGCGGGTTTGGAGGTGAGCGAGGAGATGTTTGAAGATGATGCGCAGGACCTGCCGGCAGGCGGGGCCGTCAGTCCACAACCACCAGGACTTTTGACGAATTCTAAACCAACTTCACCGCCTGTGTCCCGCAGTGACGGGCAAAAAGCCACCAGTTCGTCTCCCTCGAAATCTCTGAGCTTTCCCACAAGTGACAAACCGTTCCTGAGCCTGGTCAAGTCTCTCTCCTCCGACGTCGAGCCCAAAGATGGCGCCTCGTCGTCCTCCTCCTCTTCTTCAATCAGACACCGACACCTAAAAAACCTGGTCAAGTCTTTCTCTTCCGACACTTCATCCCAGGACCAACCTTCCTCTTCCACCTCCCGTCTGTCCGAACCTCGCCTCAACCTGCAACTTTTCAAGCAGTTCACTCAGTCGCGCTTTCCCACAGCCTCTTTCGGGACACTGGGCGACTCCAAAACGGCGCCCGCCTCGCCTATGACCTCCCCAGAAAACCGTGGCTTCTTCAAAGTGGGGGAAGTCGAGGCGAGGATCGAGGACACCAAACGGCGCCTTTCCGAGGCCATCGCCGAGCCTCTCCAGTTGTTGACAAAAATGATGGATGAAAAAAGTGTTAGCATCGGCGGTAGCATTTATCGACCGAAACAAGGGCTCTCCTCCAGTGCCTCTGAACTCTCGTACCTATCTTCACTGAATGGCCAGCTCGAGAGTAACAACAACAATTGCATCAAAGAGGAAGAAGGCACTGAATTGGAAGCTGAAAGTCCCAATAGCGCACCCATAAGTTTGGCCGAATCCCCGAGTTCTTCATTTCTGACACTAAAAGTCCCACTAAAACCTCTTATCTGTCGATGTCTGCTCTGGCTAAACAGGAAGACGAAGAATTTTGTATTTTAACGACTGAGGATTTTGAGACGTGCACGGACACAGACGGAGGAGACCAAACTGAGGATACCAAAGTGCCCTTAGCGGTAGCACCGAGCCAGGAAGTGACGATGAATCTGAATGTATTGAGCCAGCACAAAGCGTACCACATTATACGTTAATATTCCTGACTTTACTGGTCTACGGTTACTTTGTGTTGCCTTGGCCCTCTTATGTCGGGGGAGTACTGCTTGGGATTGGACTGGGTTTTTTCTTGGCTATGGGAGCGGTGTGGCTCACCGGGCCGAAGTCATCCAGCCGCTTACGGTACTCCAAGCCGCGGATAAAGTTGGACATTAAACAACCGGAAATTTACAAAGTGAGTATTTTTTTGGAGTTGTTGTTGATATTAAATTGAAAAGTGTATTGTATTGACTCCACCAATTTCTCACCTGTTAACTTAATGTAGGTTAGAATGTGCTCTAATACAAGAAAATAAGATGAAGATTTTTATTTTATTTTATCGAGAATTACAGGGACTGCACATTAAAGGCTTTTTACAAACAAAAGAGAACATTTTAAATTGTTAGTTGTGGTTCAACAATGGGGCGAGGAACTTGCTTCACTATGGTCCTCATAGAACACCAAGTATCATACCGGTATCGGGGGGAGAATTAACGGTACCCGACCCATAGATATAATATACAAGAGATAGCTGGTGTTTCATTCCACCCCCTCGGGACCATTACTGTGAATGGGGCGGAATGGAACACCGGCTATCTCTTGTATATTATATCTATGGGTTAAAAACTAGGGCTGGGTACCGTTTATTTTTTTTCAACGGTACTTGGTTTTCAATACTGATACCTGAATGACCAATTTGCAGTGGCCCTCAGCCTTCTTGCTGAATTGGTACACATTATCAGAGACGGTCCTTTTCATTTGAAATGCAATAATTCTACACAATTCTAACCTAACTAACATTTTATTGTGAGCCAGAGCTTGCATGAAGGTTTTAAGCATAAATAAAGATGTGGAGCACAATTTAAACGTCTGCTAGTCGAAGGTTTTGCGGGACTAACCACCGATCTATGCCCCGGGTATGGTTTACCCGTGTACGCTTTAATATGCGGACCCCCATGAAAAATGTTTGGACACCCCTGGTCTAGAACCAGAAAACAGAATAATAATGTGTGGAAGATTTGCAGATTTACAATATCGGGTTCATCTCCAGTGTCAAATGTGTGAAAAGGGGATATAATTTGGGGGGGAAATATTTATGTGTAAAAATAGGGAATAAATTGGGTGAAAAAAATTGAGGAAAATATTAGCAATTTAAAAAATTAGGGGAATAAATGGGGCAGAAATAAGAAAAAGGAAATTGAAAAAAATATATTTTTTTTTTGGTACCTGCACACGATACTTTCATTTATTCGATACCAATAGTACCTAAACTTTTTTTCCGATAGCATACTGGAATCATTTAGCTGTACCCAGCTCTAGTCCAAACTCGTTCTTATCATCCCAGTTCTTCATTTATGAATATGTTTCATAACTTTCGGGAACAACAGTAATAAAACAATAGGACATGACTTGCCTGCGAGCTCACAATCAATAAAAAGCCTTTATAATTGGCTGCACAAAGAGCTTTCATAGTATACTGATGGACAAAGCTAATTGTATTCCACTCTTAGAAAAAAAAAATCACCTTTTAACTTGATCATTACCGTATTGTTCACATGGCAAAAGCTTATAGTCTAAAATGAAAGTGTCTGCTGTGTGAGAAGTGCCTTTAAACACATGTTTTGACCTGTTTGATTATATCTCAAGCTATGTCGTTTCAAAAAGTGTCAACATTACTCAAGTTTATGGATGTGAATTTTAAACCAAGATTAATGGCAGGTTTGCAAAACTAATCCCTGGCCTAAAATGATCATATTCAACATTCTTACACACATTTTCTTCATAACAATTGTATTAGCTGCACTGTATCTGAAACTCAAGGTTACATTTCTGCTCTTAGGGCTGGATGAATGAGATCTCCAACTACGACCCCGAAACGTACCACGCCACACTTACGCACTCTGTGTTTGTCCGGTTGGAGGGCTCCACCATCCGCCTGTCCAAACCCAACCACAACATCTCCAGGAGAGCCGCGCACAACAACTCCAAACCTGACGTCATCTTCATCAGCCAGAAAATCTACGACCTCACCTCAAGCAAAGTAAGACGACACATAGTTTCGCTGCTGTTGTATTGTTTTTCACAATGACAACTAGACAACTTGGTGTGCAGGTTATATCGGTAATTGAATGTTTTAGTGTTGATAGGAAGAAAACTGCGCTATGCAACTTTTTATGTTTAAAAAAAAAGTCGATATTCGTGCGTATTTGACTTTTCAGTGACCTACTGTAGTGGCTCTCTGGATGCTTCAGAATCAATTTTATTTCCAGTTTTTTTTAGGATTTCTGGTAGGTTTACGGAATTAAATGTATGCGTAACCATGGAGATGGTTTAGTCAGCAGTGAAAACCTACCATAAATCCTAAAAACAATTGATCCTGAAGCGTCTTTGGGCCACCGTGATGGTAAGTAAAGGCGCTAAGCTATAACCACTAGAGCAGCCACTAGGTCACTGAAAGGTCAAATACACACAAATATCAACTTTTTATTTTTTAACTATAAAAAGTTGCATAGTGCACCTTTTTAAAGTGCATATGATACATTAGACTACATTTTCACAAATACGTAGTTAACACCATTACATTCAAGATTCATGTTAAAATCTGGCAAAAAAATACCTTTTTATTTTGGAAAAGAGAAACACTTCCGCATTAGCCATGGAGCACCGGAAGTGACGTAGAACGAAACTGAAAATTGTTAACAGTTGCTGAAAGCCATTGAAGTCAATGGGATAATTTGTCCAAATAAACTGCAAACTGTCTCTCTCCCACAAACATTTAGCGAACCACAACTATATCATCATAAACCTGTGACAAAATGTGACAGGCTAAGGACCAACGATAAGAATGAATGTTGAGCTCTGACATTTAAAAAGGTCTTGATGCAATGAATGGAGATCAGCGCTGATAACGCAAAGAAGCTAGCAGGCTAAAGCTAACTAGCCTGCCGGCTGCTAGCAGATTCATTCAGGATTAGTTTGTTTACATCGCACCACTTTTATGTTGTGCTTTGCATTAACGGGAGAGCAATTCGCTCATGGTAGAGATGTAAAATGACAGTTGCCTCTACACTGTAGCACACAGTAGCCAAAGCTAACGCCAGGAGACATCTTCACGGCTTACAAATGCAGAACAAAGGCTCACAAACACAAACTGATCCATCAGATCAAGTCTGTAGAATGAAATCACACGTGGATCTGTACCGTGACGCTGCCATAAACAGCAGGATTTGACTCTGGAAATAAAAACACCGCTAGCATCCGTTAGCATGCGGCCACACACCGTCTGTAGCCTGATATTGACAAACATCGGTCGTAGCCACTCTCCTTGAACCATTGCACACTGTAGACAGAGCAGCTCACGATTTTACAAACCTCATGTTGTGTCAAGTGACATCTAAAGATCTTAGACAAAAGTAAATCGCACAGTGAACACCAGCCCTAAGAAGCTAACCACCACAAAGCAGCAGTATCTTATAGCCAACTGTTGATTCACTAAACATGCAGAAAAACTAAAACTTGCAGTACTCACCAAACGCAGACATGGCTCTTCCATTGTGTGAAAGCCTTCAATAGTCCTCAAAGTATCCCATAAATAATGTCCAAGTTTTGGAAAACATCGGCTCCTTAGCCACTGGGTAGGCCAGCCACTGCTGCACACGCAGCTAAAATATCCATCCTGGTATAGATATGGAAAAGCGTAATCGTCCCGCAGGCAAAATAAAGTCCTTGTGTGCACAGATAAACTCCTGATATTCCGCTGTTCCTCAAAATGCTGATGCACGTGGTCCTGTCAGCATGGTGGCTGTTTTTGTTTTGATGCAGGCGGCGCAAAGTCAAGGAGGAGCTTGTTTCCTGCATGGAACCAACTTCTTATAAATATATTAAAAAGAAACTAAATAAGTTGCATTTTTAAGCAAACGTTTAATGAATGCAAAGAATTGTATAAACATTATAAAATAAAACGAGCTACACCTTAGCTGAAGAAAACTGAACCAGAAGTGCATTTATACAAATACTGGCTGACTCCACACAGACAATAACTTATTTATTGAAGTAAACTGCCATTGCAGTTTAATATAAATATAGCTAGTCATAAAATCTGATCAAGAATATACGAAAAAAGACTGTCAAATACGTACAAAAAAGAGCGCCATCTGCTGTATTTTTAGTGCACCTACCTTCTTCTACGTCAGCACTGAAGAGCGTTCTACTGTTGCTAAGAGTTGCTAAGGACATTTTCCTGTTATATTAACCACAGTTTTGACTTTTTAATCATACTTTCTCCACAAGCTAATATTTTATGGGTGTAAAACTGTGATATTTTCCTTAACACAGGTATTATCCCACCAAATAAAGAATAATTATAAAAACTTGTCATATGCACTTTAAATTTGTTGAAACATTTGAAATTTGAACAACTAAAATGATCAAATGAATCCCATCCATTTCAGGTTGTAGAGGTTTAATCTACTGGGTTTCCTGTTCATTTGCAGAGGACATTTATTGCAGCTGTTGCCATTTGCTTAAAGCCACACCGCGTAAAATTTTACTCAATAAATAAAATTGAAATTCAAACTTATATTTTATGACTGATATTTTCATCATTGAAAAATGCCTCATAAATGTACAAACAAGCATGTGCTTTTTCTGTGAGCAAAAGCACATGATCATAACTTTACCGGTAGTGGGTACGTCTCTAGCTCGTCTCCATGGAGATGTTCACTAAAGGCAACAGAATTTGAGGTTGGGTTCTCATCCAAATCCATTCTTTGATTACCCACTGCAAAAATAGTATTTTCTTTGTTGAGCCGGTCATTGGGAACATGTTTTGTAATAATGGCAACAGTATAGTCCAAAATGTTGCGCAGTGTACCTTTTAATGCAGCCATTCAATTTGAAAATGAAAATCAATTACTGTTCTTCACATTCTCCAATACTGTTTGAATACAATAAATGTATTCACAAATGGGTCTTCTCAATTCTCCACAGGTACATCTAGTGCCTCAAGGCCTGGCCAGAAAGAGAGTTTGGAACAAAAATACCCCATCTGTATTGAACTTGGGAAGCAGGAGGACTTTATGTCACGGAGTGAAAGGGACACGTGGGAGTCCCAGGAGAATTCACCCGCAAAAGACAAAACGGACGGGCCAGGAAATGTGTCCACCTCTCAGAGCGTCACTCTGTATCTGTTTGGAAGAACGGGGCGAGAGAAGGAGGAGTGGTGCCAGCGTTTTCAACAAGCCTCCAAGCACAAAGTCCACTTGAAGAAATCTGCCAGCGTTACTGTGTTTAAAAGTATGTCGACTTTTTATGGCATTTCCTTACTGACATTTGTTGTATTGTCTTACTCATTTTGCAAACAATTGCAACTGAACCAAGAATTGATTATTGATTTAAACCAGCAGTTGATTAAATACAAATTCCTCATCTGTTCTTGCTAAATGCAGCTGGGGGCGGGCACAGTCGCAGTGGAAGTCGCAGCAGTCTGGATGACGCTCTGTTGACCCAGTCCAGGCCAAAAGATTCCTCCACATCCACAGCATCTGCAGCCGGCAGTGCCAAAACCTCTCCTTTCCTCGACTACAGTGTATACATGGCCAACCTCCTGCCAAACCAAGAGGCTGTCAGCCCCGCCTCAGTCTGCTGCTCCTCCCTGCAAAGTCCCATGAGCAGTCCTGGTGCAGACAAGAAGGTATAATATTTCCAATTTCATAATTTCCACCAGATTATATTTCACTTGTTGTTTTTTTATGTGGTCAAAAACATGGACTTTTACATTCTATGGAGAGGTGTTTTTGGTAGGTTTACTGAGTTCTAAACTAAGCGTACCGTATTTTTCGCACCATTAGGCGCACCTGATTATAAGGCGCATTATCAATGATAATGTTTATTTCCATAAATAAGGCGCACCGGAATACAAGGCACATTAATTAATGCTGGTTTACCTGTAAACAAAGGCACGACGCAGTACCCAGCCAGAAATTGATACATAGAGCGCACCGGGATATAAGGCACACTGTTAAAATTAAAGGCTTTTATGTGCGCCTTTGTATAGTGCGAAAAATACGGTAATATTGCTTTGCAGGCCAGAAGTTAAAGGGACTATACACGGAGTTTAAAATTAAGTATTTTCCTCCACCTACATATTCCAGCAATGTCCTGATGTGTAGAATGAGCCCAGACCTATTGACCACAACTGCATCTAAAATCCTGCACGGTCACTCAAAAAGTTGTTAATTTGAGTCTGAATTGCCGTCATGCACGAGCTTAATATAGAAACTGCAGTTGCGCGTAAGACCTGAGGTGGCAGTAGTGAATATAAAAAATGACCAACTTGCATCTAGTCCCTTTAAAGAAATTAATGTACCGAAAAAATCTCATATTTTTGGATCCAAGTGTTGATGCTGTTGGTCCAGGGACAGCATGAATAGAATAGAATAGAATAGAATATAGTTTGTATTGTCTACCGAGGTAGAAATTCACCGACACATAAAAACACAAGACTAGGGACAATACAAACATGCCCAGTAGAAAAAAAAAATACCCAAGAAAATTAAAACAGAAAAAATATTACAGAACAGCTCAAAAGGAAGTGACTTTTCCCAATTACTTTTTCTTATTTTTACCAATATTTTTCTCATTTTCCCCCTAATTTTTGCTCATTTTTTTATGCTAAAATGTCTCCTATTCCCATTTTTCCTCATCTCACCCCCTCCATTTATTCCCATTTTTCCCCAAAAAATTATTCCTCATTTTTCACACATTTCTTGACATTTGAGATGAACCCAATATTGTAAATTTGCAGATCTTCCACACATGATTGTTCCGTTTTCTGGTTCTAGATGACAAATATTTTAGTATATAGGTATCGATAAAAGGATCGTTCAGGTATTGGAACCGAAAACCAAGTATCGTTAAAAGTATTGGTATCGGAAAAAAAAAATGTAACGGTACCCAGCCTTAGTCCTGATTTCTGACTTTGCTGGTCACGCATTATATAGTACTAGTTTATTGTTGAACTCTGCTTTTAGTGATTCTGAATGCCTTTCTGACACCTCTAGTTGTGGTAAATGGTGGTTGGCACAGATGTGTGTTAACATCTTATTTTTACAGAAATAAAAAGTGGACTCTGGTGTGGTCTCTCCAATTAGTGACAAACTCGACATCTTAATTCTACTGTATGTTCTTAATTATATGAGCAAAGACACGGACAGCGCTCCTAATATAACAGGGCTTGTGTTGTGTAAGTACGCGGTGTTCCTTTTAGCATAAAGAAGAACAGTCTGTACCTGAATGTCTATTGCAAGGACATGTATTTATTCATACACTTGATGCAGCACTGATGTTCCCCTGTGCCGTGTTTAGCTCCCCAGCTCCAGCCCGTCCCCTCAGGAGCAGCCCGCGGGAGGGAGGAGGACGACCCTGTGGCCTGGATTAACGCCGCTCTCGGGCGCCTCTTCTGGGACTTTTTAAGGGAACCCTACTGGACCGACCTTGTGTCAAAGAAGATTCAGATGAAACTGAGTAAAATACGAGTGAGTGGTTTGTTGTTTTTTGACAGAGAAAATGCTTAACTTAACATTAACCTCTTAACCACCACCTGAACCGAGTTTCTCCAGTTTGGCTGTACCCAAATCTTAACACTTCTTGAAAAAAAGCGCCAAAATAGCGCCGACAACCAGGATGAAAGTACAACAAAAATATAATTAAAAAGTAATGAAAAAGAGACACAAAAAGCCACATAAACGCGACAAAAAAGTGACCAAAAAGCAACAAAAATACAATCAAAAAGTGGCTTCAACCCGACAAAAAAACCCATCAAAAAGCAATGAAGAAAAAGCAACAAAAGAACTACGAAAACAAGACAAAAAAAGAGACAAACACAACAAATGCTTCAATAACGTGGCAACTACGCGACAAAAAAAGTTATCAGTTTTGTAGGTCTTAGCTAATGAGGCGTTACACTGGCCTATAGTCTGGAAGCTTTTAGATTTGGGTCAAACTGAACTGGAGAAAATGTGCTCGGTTAAAGTGGTTAAAAGAGGTTAAAGGCCTTAAACTTTATTTCATTTTTCACAACGGTGTCCTTTGTTACTTCGTATAATGTATATACTTTTCTCTTGGCCCATTATGGTTATCCCTTTTTTCCCAGTTGCCTTACTTCATGAATGAGCTGACCCTGACGGAACTGGACATGGGCTCCTCCACTCCCAGAATCCTCAGGAGCTCCAAACCCTACGTCGATTACCAAGGCAAGTCTCTGTCCCCCTGCGGCACTGGTCACGTGTGAGCCGTCGGTTAGCTATGTCCACACAAGAGATAAGAAAGATAAACGCATTGTAATACCAGCTTATCGGGTTTTCCCCTTGTGTCGCTTCCAAAGATCAAGAGGTAAGATCCGATGGACAGCCCAGAGCCTTGATGAAGTACTAAACACAGACTCGGCCGGTCTGCAAAGGCTGATTCTGTACTTCTGTACTCGGTAACGGAGACTATATCCTCCTATGACCAAGAATCTTCCACTCACTTTTCTAAATATGATTTACTGTCCATCAGGCTGGGAAATAACACACTTACTCTTGCTCAGATTGCAAGGCGGTGGTACCCCTGGGGTTAGGGAAACATGCGTGTGAGTTGAGGCCTCTTGATTAGGAGCTCTTATTGAAAATTTAAAATAAGTTTCAAAGGTTGACTACGTTGTGGAAATAATACACGAACTCGCAGAAGTAGCGGCGATCGCATTTATTTAAGATGCCGCAAAACACGAATTCTGAAAGGCCACATGCTGCTTTCATAGCTCTTTCCAGGGTTTCATTAAGAGTCATTAAAAGAATTGTGCCAAAATCAAGGCTTTAAATGACATTTAAAAAGCATTAAATTGGATTTAAACTGGCATTAAATCTAAATTTATTGGAAAATTATGACATTGCTCAAAAATGTTTATTGTGTAAGTTCATCAAAAATACCAAAGTGATGATCTAAAACGTGTTCAGCTGCAGTTTTGGCTGAAAGGACCACTTTATTTTATTTTATGTTTTTATTTTATTTTTTTTGCCAAAAAGTTGTTCATTTTGTCCAATTCTATCTCCTCTGTTTGATGAACTGTTTGCTTATTTTATTTATTATGCCTGCAAAAACCCTGTTTTTCCCCATATCTCTCGCAAGCTCAGAGTTTACAGAGCCTTATATAGTTGACAGACCAAACAAAAACAAATGCATCGTCCAGCTGTGCTAAAGCTTACAGCGTCTGGGTCAAATTAACTTTAAACATAACAAGGTTAAAAACAAAATGACTGAAATATATCACAATAACTCCACATCATGGTTACTACTGACCACATTTTAAATGAAAGGTTTTTGTTTTATATTCTGATTAAAGTGATAGTCTGTAAGTTAAACGTTTTACAAATGTAATAGATTAAGTATAATTGTCCGCTTGGGCCTGCCATTTGAAGTAATTTAAAATAATCATATTTTTGTAAAGCCCCTCCCTTTGCCCGATCCCAGCAAATAATCAGAATCTCCGTTGCCATAGCTTTGACCAATGAGACAAGCTTTTTCCGTTCCCGTCCATCACATGCACAGGGATCGAGGAGGGGCTTTCAGGTCCAATCAGGAGCGAGGGCGAGGGAATCTGATTGTGTTTTTTTTTGTTTTTTTATCATTCCCTCTCTCTCCTCATTTTGCAATCTTACAGACTATCACTTTAAATTGGTGCGTTTTATGCTCATGAGTTGCCACATCGTTGATTAGCTTCCATCATTCTTTTATTCCCTTAGTGTTTTCAGTAATTGTGCATCAGCCATTACAACATACAGTAGATTTTATTGTGCAAACAAAACACAAATCTGTAGTTGTGAAACGCAAGTGATTCTCATATTAGTGTATCTGTTCTCATCTCACTCTCTCAAAGGTTAATGCTCCTGGATCTGTTAATGTTTTATTTGTTTTATCACAATACTATTACTTTTTTCCCAGGGCAGAGGGGCACTCCCGAATAGAACCAGTGACGGACTTTAACCTCTTGGAAAGCTCATAATGGCCCATAAAAACACATTTTCTCCCTCATAGCTCACATCGTGAAAACACTAAATGCATTGTCCTGTGTGGGGTGGGGTGGGGCGTGGGGGGGTCAGTGAACATAAGCACTTTAGGAGGTTATCTGCGGATCAGCCTGAGCTACGATTTGCTCAGAGCGGTTGCACAACTTCAACGGCTTTCAACCTACTCTGCTCTAGATTGTGATTGTGCCATTTTTAGACTCACTTTTGTTCTTTACACATAAATCACACGTCAGCTTTCCTCTCGTGTACAGTTACGCGCTCCTCCTTACTGCTCCGTCTTCCCCTTTTCGCTCCTCTGTGCTTCTGCTTCCTGCAGTGAATGGCACTCTCACATATCTCCGACAGCAAGGATTGATTGCACCTCCAACAGAGACGGAAGCGGCATTTCCTGGCACAATTTCTTGCCAAAACAAATTCCACTAAAGACGAGCCCTCATGTTCTGCTGATGCGAGAAGGTTGATTGATAATCAGTCAATGGATTGTTCATAGATGTTGAGGGTTATGGAGGAATAATTAGCTGTATAGGAGACTATAGGCAACTGACCACTGGTATAAGTTTCTGTACCGTGTTGAAATGGTTTTGGTAACACAGCACTGTACTGGCCAGCTTTCCATTAACTTAAATTAGGTGGAAATTCATCAATATCTTTCTCTATTAATTTGAAATTACATAATTAATCCTAATTCTGTGTTTGGCCAGAAGCACCTCCCTTTACACTCAAGCATTTACTTGTCATATTTCAGTCTCTGGAAGACATTTTATATGGCTTTACCCCTGTAATCTAATAGGTTGTTTATCATTCGTTAGTATTGTAGGAAAAATACTATTTTTATCCTTTATGATGTCGCTGTATTTTGTGCAGTACCCTGTGGTTGTAGTGAGGGGTGGGAGCCTCATGATTTGATACGATACGCAATACGTGGCTCACGATAACGATAACCTCACGATACGCCGATACAACAGTAATTGATATATTCTCCCCCCCAAAATTAAACATGCTATATATTCAGAATAAATGATCCCTGACTTACGGAAAATATGTGTATAGATCTGTCAGTGGCATCACTTCATTTACATTTAAATAGGGCAAGGCAAGTTTATTTGTAGAGCACAATTCATACACGAGGCAATTCAAAGTGCTTCACAGATGCAGAAAAAATTACAAGAAAACGGATAAAATCAATCAATAAAACATCAACATAAAGTTAATCAATTACAGTAAAAGGCAAGAGTGCAGATAAAATACTTTCAGTTTTCATATGCACGGGTAAAAAGAGCTGTTTTCAGCCTGGATTTGAACATTGTCAGAGTTGAGGCCTGTCTCACATCCTCATGAAGACTGTTCCAGATTTTAGCTGCATGAAACTGAAACGCAGCCTCACCGTGTTTATTATTGACTCTGGGAACCACCAGGAGACCCCTCCCTGAAGTTCTCAGGGCCCGAGATGGTTCATACGGCTCTAACATGTCAGAGATGTACTTTGGTGCTAAACCATGAAAAGACTTGTACACAAGCAGAGCTGTTTTAAATTCTATTCTCTGAGTGACAGGAAGCCAGTGCAGAGACCGGAGCACTGGACTAATGTGGTCGTATTTCCTGGTTCTTGTCAGGACTCGAGCAGCAGCGTTCTGGATGTTCTGCAGCTCTAACAGCTCGTTTAGAAAGGCCAGTGAGCAGGCCGTTACAGTAGTCTAACCTGCTGGAGACAAATGCATGGATGAGTCTCTCTAAGTCTGGTTTTGACACTATTCCTCTGATCTTAGCAATATTCTTCAGATGGTAAAAAGCTGATGATGTTATTGCTTTGATGTGGCTGTTTAAGTTCAGGTCTGAGTCCATGATTACTCCTAGATTTCTAACCTGATTTTTTGGTTTCAGAGCGAGAGACTCAAGGTGACTGATAACACTTTGTCTTTGTGTCTGTGGGCCAAAGACAATGATCTCAGTTTTGTCTGAATTTAGTTGGAGAAAGTTGTTTTGCATCCACAAACTGATCTGTTCGATGCAGTGACCGAGTGTATCTACAGGCCCATGTTCACCTGCCGTCAGTGACACATAGATCTGAGTGTCATCTGCGTAGTTGTGGTACGACACATTGTTGCTGTTTATTAGCCGACCCAATGGAAGCATGTACAGGTTGAATAAGAGGGGTCCCAAGATTGACCCCTGGGGGACTCCACAGGTCATGGAAATTTTGTCTGAGACACAGTTGCCAATTTCGACAAAGTGCGTCCTATCCTCGAGATGGGACTTGAACCAGTTTAGAGCAGTACCAGAGATTCCCACCCAGTTTTCTAACCTGTGAAGTAAGATCCTGTGGTCCACTGTGTCAAAGGCAGCGCTCAGGTCCAGCAGAACTGAGACCTTACCTGCGTTGGTGTTCATACGGATATCATTTGTCACCTTGATCAGAGCTGTCTCAGTGCTGTGGTGGGGCCTAAATCCTGACTGGAAAGTATCAAACACATTGTCAGATAGGAGAAAGTAAGTGAGCTGTTGATATATTACTTTCTCTAGGACTTTTCCTAAAAACGGTAGGTTTGATATGGGCCGGTAGTTGTTCAGTACCTTGGGATCAAGGCTGCTCTTCTTTAGAAGAGGCTTAATGACCGCGGTTTTCAAGGCCTTTGGAAATGCTCCAGTCTCAAATGAGATGTTAACTAACTGAACATGTTGTGGTAACAAGCTGGTCAGCACAGACTTCAGAAATCTAGTGGGTAATTCATCAAGGCAGCATGTACATGAACTCAGACCGGAGATGACCTCTTTGATTGTTTTGCCAGTAACAGGAGTGAAATGTGTCAGCTCAAGGTGTCTAGCTGGTGGCAGGGTTGGTATTTGTGTTGTGGAAATTATGCCATTTTTTATGCCTTGGACTTTGTCATAAAAAAATATTGCAAACTCATTGCACTTAGATGTAGAGATTAGTTCTAAGGGCAGTGAAACTGGAGGGTTAGTTAATCTGTTTACTGTGGAAAACAGAACACGAGAATTGTTTCTGCAGTTTGCGATGATTTTAGAGAAGTACTTCTCCCTTTCTCCACGCAAAATCTTGTTGAACTCACAAAGCACTTCTTTGTATATCTCACAATGAACCTGGAGCTTTGACTTGCGCCATTTCCTTTCGGCTTTTCGGCACTCCCTTTTCTGTGCCCTGACCGAATGTTCAAATACTATTTTAAATACTATTGAAATAGTCCTATTTAAACAGGAATGAATCAACCACAAATGAATCGTATTTATTCTTGACCGTTATTCACCTTTTTCTGCCCCGCCCACTTTTGCCTCTTCTTGCCACGGATCGGCCCTTTCTTTGTTCTGACACATCCGGTAGAGCGCGGAGTCCGTTCATTAAGCGGAGACAGAGGGAAAATGTTTGCCACTAAAATCTGACGTTTAGTAGATTGATTTGTGTAAAATGTCTAATGTTCACTTGCACCAACATGTCAACACTGCACCGTCTCTCTGCGTGGCCTAAAATTGACTTTGTGTTCGTGTAGAACTGATTTTTATCTCGACTTCTCCAGTCCCATGTTAACTTATAGGAGAGAAGAGGAATTGGCCTCTATTGACATCGGCCATTAATATATCAGTATCGTATCTTCCTGCAAAATATCGCAATATATCGCAAAATCATTATAATATGTGTGTACAATTATAAGGAATACCCATTTTACCAAGAAAGCAAAAGTGCTTTTCAAACTTTACCCTTTGTAATGAAGGTTAATAGATGTGTGGCTGCTTATACACCATCTTCTCTCATCTCTCATACTCTGTAAAACAATCGTACTTGTGTTCCATCCTGTGGCAGCAACCTCAGGGCGTCTTGTGTTCAGGCTCACCTTGCATTACCCAGCAGATCAATGAAGCTTTCCCAGCGGAGAACCGTTGTCATTAAATGTTTTTTCTACTTTTCCCCTTGGTTTCTATTCTAAATGTCAATACGCCGGGGTCTTATTAATCAGCTTGTATGACTCACACGGCTGTCTTCACCACGCGGCTCTATTCTCATTGTGCAAATGTGCAATTGTCCTTTGTCCAACAGCTTGTACAGAGGATTGCTTTTTAGGGAGATATTTTCCACAATGGTGTTAGATTATTCATTTGTACAGTATCTTTTCCAGTGAGTGTCTTCTGCCTCCTAGTGGTAAATGGGCAGAAAGAGTATCTACAGTAAGATAGAAAAATATATTTAACCTCTTGCCCACCCGCCAATAACCCAGCGCTTTTTCTCCAGTTCAGCTTTACCAAATCTAACAGCTTCTCGGCTGGAGAGAAACAGTGTAATGCCTTATTTGAAAGCTAAGACCTACAAAACTGGTCCTAATTTTTGTTGTTGCGTAGTCGCCGTGTTTTTGTCACGTTTTTGTCGTGTTGTTAATTTTCTGGCACGTTCTGGTCGCTCTGTTGTTGCCTCATTTTTGCCACTTATTTTGTGCCTTTTTTTTTTGGTTGCGTTTTCTTCCTTGTTTTTGTCGCTATAGTGACACTTTTTCAAGAAGCTTTTAGATTTGGGTAAAGCCAAACTGGAGAACAGACCCACCCGCCTGAACCAAGTGCATTTTCCCAAGTTCGGCTTTACCAAATCTAGAAGCTTCTCGACTGCAGAGCAACAGTGTAACGCCTCATTTGAAAGCCAAGACCGACTGAACGGATTCTTACTTTTTTGTCACGTTGTCGCCACGTTTTGTTGATATTTTGATGCTTTTTTTTTTAAGCTTTTAGATTTGGGTAAGGCCAAACAGGAGAAAATGTGCTCGGTTCAGTTGGGGGTTAAGAGGTTCAGTACCGTACACACAAGTGTTGGTCAGTTTTAGCCCTGTTTATGCACTATAAAGGACGATTTAGCTGAGTATGTTATCTTACTACTTACTATAAAAATAAAGGCTCTATACCAGATTTGTGTTATGTTTATAAATAATAGTTGAGACGCACACATTTTGTTTTGATCCAAACTCATTCTTCACTTTCCTAATGCATTTCTCACTTCCCAATTCTTCACAGGCATGAGTTTATTTTACTATATGAGGAAGGACAAAACTAATTTTAATGTGCAACTAGAAAAAAGGTATTGGGCTTTTTAAACTGCAGATAAGCGCTCTAACTATCAATAATCTCAAATGGGTTTATGCGGAGATCCTTGCACTCTTACAATTCTATTTATGTTTAAGCTATTGAGAGAGCTGAATGCCTTCTTGTTTCGTAACTGTGCGTTTGCCCTGTGTGCCCGCAGGTTTGTGGTTTGATCTGGACGTTTCCTACAGCGGGTCGTTCCTGATGACCCTGGAAACCAAGATGAACCTGATCCGTTTGGGGAAAGAGGGGGAGAGCCTGCGCGTCGGGGAGCCTGGAAAAGACGGGTTAGAACTCCTGCTGTTTCACCCTGCCCTGAACCCCCCTCCCCCTTCTCTCACTCTCTCTGCTCTGTGCGATATCTGTGATGTGAAGATGCTTTACTTCCTGTTGCAGATTCATTTGTTTATCTATCTTTTGTCCTCTGTATTTTCCGCCTTCTGGATTTATGTCTTAACACGGATGTCTTTGGGTCCGTTTCTGGTGAGTGACTTTTGATAAACTTCCTATTTTTCCACTACTAATTTAATCATTTTCCTTCACATTTAAAGGATCTGTATCATGTTATTTTAGCCATTCCAAAGTAAACTATAGGCATATATATGATATATTGTACCTTTATCACTATGGAGTACTCATATTTCTCTCACAAATGAGTATTTTCTGGGGGTATTTTCCAAACCCGGAAGACAAGATGCTTCGATTCAGTTAACTCCGCCCCTCTCTCCGCTCATTCCACATTTACAGTATTATAAATATAAATATCACTGCAAAAACATTGACATTATCGTTGGGTAAGAAAAAGAACAGGCGGTGTAGGTTAGAAAGAGCTCAGTCTTCACAAACATGACTTCTGTTCGGATCCTCCGGGGGTGCGTTTGTTTACTCTCCCGGGACAGCACAGAGACTTACTGTTTGTTTTTTTTGGGGTTTTTTTTTTTTTCTTTCTTACAACAGAAATAATGAAAAAGCTGTTTTATAAATTAAAATCAGGCCGTAAGGCATTACATTACAGAGGTCTGGCCCTTCCTGTTTGACACTATGATGTAAAATACGTCAGAGTGTCACAACTCAGTCGTTTTCCAGGAGAGGGCAGAGCAGCTGCTCAGAGAGCAGGATTCAGGAGGATTACTTAGAACTGCGTGAATGAAGCCAAAAAACGCTTTGGGGTGTTTTTGATAAGGAAATAGTATAACAACATGGTTAAAAACAGTCGATTTTGCATGATATAGGACCTTTAACAGACAATTCTTAACCTCTCTCCCTCACCTAAACTGAGCACATTTTCTCCAGTTTAGCTTCACCCAAATCTAAAAACTTCTGGGGGAAAAAAGCATCAAAATAGTGACGAAAACGAGGATGAAAATGTGACCAGAGCGACAAAAACATGCCAGAAAAGCAACAATAACACAAAACAACGGGGAAAAAAGTGATGACAAAGCACGGAAAAAGCCACAAAAGAGCAATAAAAAAGTGACAAATAACATAATAATTTGTAATGTGGAAAAAATTAGCAATATTTGACAACTCTTTGGAATACTCCAATCACGATTTTCATTAAATAATCATCATTAAATAATTTCACCACCGTGTGTTTTATGTTAAATTTAAACAAAAATGTGAATTGACTTAAATCAGGACCGAAACGAGGCTAAAATGTAATTCACTTCTTCACTACAACTGAACCTTTGCACATGTTTACGTTACAGTTTTTGCGTTTTTGTGTTTGGCTGCTACGTTACTAAAAATATGTCTATTAGTCAGATGTGGAAGACCTCCATGATTTTGTGAAAATGCATCTTTACAACCATATTTCAAATACTGTTGAACATACTGGAAATATGTATCAACAACACTTTTCATGTGTGCTGCAGCCATTGTTCCAGCCTTTACTACACATCTGTTGGTCACGTTTTGTGTGAAAGCACATGTTATGATGCCGTAACTGGTGTTTGTGCGTTTTAGGTACAGACCTCGGACTTACTGTTTGGCTGACAGCGATGAGGAATCATCTAGTGCTGGTTCATCAGATGAAGAGGACACCTCTGAGCTTTCAAATGAAGCCACGGGAGCTGAGGGGTGAGCTGGAGAAAACAAAATACTGGGGGAAATCTGAATTTAATTGTTGTCAAAAACATAGAAAACCACAGTGCATTGAATGTCAGAAGTGATCCAAATTTAAATTGCAAAATAAAATGCTATGTTTTTGGAATTTACAGTTTCATTGGAGGCCACAAACCAAGCAAAATCATGCGGTTTGTTGATAAGATCACCAAGTCCAAGTACTTCCAGAAGGCAACAGAGACAGAGTTCATCAAAAAGAAGATGGAGGAGGTTTCTAACACGCCTCTACTGCTGACCGTGGAACTACAGGAAGTCAGAGGAAAACTGGCCGTCAATATCCCCCTCCTCCCACTGATAGGATATGGTGAGCAATGGGATTTACTGTTTGTCACACAGACTGTCTTCAGCGCCCTCTGCTGGTGGTTTTCATACACTGTTGCTGTTCCCTTTCTGTCTAGGTATGGATTCAGGACACCGCCTAACCTCGAACTAAAAGCTCGACCAAAACTGGGTGAAAGAGAAGTGACTCTCGCACATGTGACGGACTGGATAGAGAAGAAACTGGAACAGGAGTTTCAGGTATGAACTGACAATATTTTTATTTGCATTGTTTTGTGATGAAATCTGTTTAGCTGTGACTCGTGATCTCTCTGGTTTTCCCTCAGAAAATCTTTGTAATGCCAAATATGGATGATCTGTGGCTGACGATAATGCACTCTGCCATGGATCAGCGCACTGCAGCAGAACCATTAGCCGGGCCAGTGGAGGACTCAGACACTTCGGAGCCGGCCAGTGAGAGTTAGCAGTGGCATTTGTTTACAGTATTTCTAATATGTGATGAAGATTAAATGTGAACTGGAACCAAAGTAGTTCAGTCTTTATTGTCATACAGATACATTCCTTTAGTGAGTGTTTTCTCACCTAGCCAACAGAAGAGCTTTTATAATGTGATTGTACTGAAAGTAACACTAAAATGTAGTGGTCTACTGTTCTGTCAGACAGATGAGAATTTAGAAGGGCTTGGATCGATGAATATGTCCCCGACATGGAGGATCTGAGAAAGCATGGTTGGTCCAAATTCTGAACATTAAAGAGAAGCATTCACCAGATAACCTTACAGCCTGCAGGGGACTAGTTTCTGCCGAGGCCCGATATGAAGCACAGTAGCCTCTTTATACGTAAAATAAGTACGAAGTTTTAGTTTAACACTGAACTCTCCTTTGAAAGCTTTGAAACTTGACACTAATATATAGTGTTACGGCTTTTTACGCTGATCAGGTGTTAACGTAACAGTATTCAATTTTGCTGTGATCTCAGTTAGAGGCCTCACCCTCTTTTTTGCCTATAATCCTTAAAATACCACTGATGCCCTCTTTATAAATTACTTCAACTGTAAAAGTGTAATGATAAAGCTAATTCGCTTCTAGGAGGATGAAAAGTATGCAAGTGTAGTTCTTCTGTATACACTATGCTGTGTATGTGCTTGGTAATAAATATGATGCTTCTATTACAGATACTGAATGTTGTGTGTATTTTGTTGTATGAAGACACTTCTTTGCTTTGGATATGCAAACAGTTTGCACAGCTAACACTTCTTTTATTTGAACACACCGTCTTTAATGCAGGTGTATTTGTCAAGTGGAGTATTTCTCCCTAGATCACTTTTTCTTCTCTTTTTGTAATTTTACAGAGAATGCAATTACAATGTAATGTAAAGGCACTTTCATTTACATTAAGTTTGGGTACGAGTTCTGTTGCTTCAGTTGCCAATAGTGTAAAGTCTCATCTACACATTGATGCTTTGTTTGAAGGTACATATCCAGTGTTCAGCCTTGTTTAATAATACAAATGTTTAATTCTCATACTGACAATTTGTTTACAATCATTTGTTGTTTTTGTCGTGCAATTCTAAAAACGTGACATCAAAATGTAATTCTCCTTTAGCCTTCTCTTTTGTTATTCTGTTAATTTTATCAAGAAGGATGTATTTTTTGTTGTATATTTCTTGGAATAAAAAAAAAGGAATTAAAATGATTTAAGGATATATGAATAAAATGTAATTTATATTTGTGAATTCAATGACTTTGTAAATTGTATGTAATTTTTAAGGCCAAACTTGATTATTGCTATATATGCCTTATTTGTGGCTAAATAAACATTTGTCTCTGAAAGGCATTTTGAGAAACTGTTATTTTTTGATAAATGTGTGCCTATTTTCATAAAAGCATTGTGATCTTCACTCAGTGGTGAGTTGTGCATGCAGAGGTGTATGATGGAAAAATTCACAAATAAAATTAAACTTTACAGTCCAGGTGTATTAAAGTTTTAATAACATACATTTTTGTTAATTCAAATTGATGTGACGGCATCATGGATGTGTGATGTGTGACACCCTCTGCATCTCTTACTACAAAGTTTAATTTCAAAATGTTATGCAGTTTTATTCAAAAATGTTCTTTTTTTCTAACCTCTTGCATCGTTACACCTTAGCACTATAATGTCTTGTAATTTCGGACCTGGAGAAATTGCAGATACTTCACAGTCCACCTGTACCATGAGATTTTTATGTCCATGCTGTCCATGCACTGTATGTCTACTTGGTCCATCAGCTCTATTAGTTCTTTTAAACATGAATGTTAGATAAGACATATATAAAAGCCAATACATTGTTATTTTTTAATTCTTAGTATTCATAGCTGCGAAAAGAATGGACAATCACAATATGGCCGCCAGAGACGGCTATAATGTTCCATGGCAACGTTTACGCTCTAGTGGAAGTTTACTGTTGCCTAGCAACGCAGATGTGGCAACGGTCGGCAACCTAGCGGAGCGGTGAGTAGGGCTTTAGCTCTTAATTTTTAATTTAGGTTCCAATTAAATTATTTGAATGAGCGCATTTGTTTCTACACCGTCTCTTAGTGTGGAAAAAGTTATAATATATTGCATATATTCTGTTTTTCTTATGATGCGCTGAATTAAGCTAATCCAAGCTAACGTTAGTTGGGTACCAAGCTTTTAAAGAAAGTGCTCGTGTATAATGAATGAGTCAATCCTGCCTATTTTTTTTTTATTTTTTTTACATTTTTACACGTTCAGGTCAAATGGAGAGCCCTGTTGAGACAGAAGCGTTGGAGGAGACATTTTCTCAGAATGATGACACTGCAGAGGAGACGGTCCCTGTGGGTGTCGGTTCAACAGACCATGGGCCCGAGGGACAGTCAGACCTCGAGCCCGTGGACCCAACAGAACACAGTGAACACATTGGGAGTTGGCTGGTGCCGTTAGCAGCCGAAAACTCTGGTAACATTAATCCTCTCTGTCAAAATGTATAATGCATGATACAACCGTGAAATGTTTTCTTTCTTTTTTCTTTTTTTTTGCTTTTTTTTTTTACCTACGGTTTGTTTGTATACGTTTTCAGATTTAGAAAATGTCACCCATCAGGTCCCGGTGTCCCAGTCCTTTCAGACACACTGGAATTAGTTCAGGATCCAAGGCCACAACTTAATGCTGCTGCTGATGATAATGATGATGATGAGACGGAATTGTTCTTGGCCCAGATCATGTATGTATATGTTTTGTTTGTTGTAATTAAAGAAACTGGATTATTTTACCCAAAGCTTTAAGACTGATTTAGCCTATAGAGTTTTTATTTGTTTGTTTTTCCTCTTTGCATTATTGACTGTCTTTGTGATCTTCCTTCTTCCCTAGGAACTGGTCAAAAGGCATCAAGCAGCACTCACTATTCAGCTCACCAAAGAGCTGGACAGAGTTAAGGCTGCAGTGAAAGAACAGGTGATTATTTTCTTGTCAATGTGTGTTCTGTTTTAATTATTTGTATTCCCAATTTGTCCAGCAGGTGGTGCCACTGATTTGAGAATTGAGAAATAGTGACCGTCTTCTGTCATTGGCAGCTTGCCCAGGATAAATCAGATGAAGCTGAGATCCATGATGCATCATTGGAACTTCACAGACTTCATGAGAATCTGGCCAGACTGCAGTACAAGTTAGATGACATTCACCAAACCAAGAGCGCCACTCTGGAAAAACACCAGAAGGCTCTCGATCAGCTGGAGGCCAACAAGAGCCAGTTTCACAACACAGCAAACCAGCTCAAAACTCTAAGGCTTATGGTGAGGCTTTTTAAGTAGGCCTATTTAGTGTGTTTTATTCTGCCTATTATTAACTGATAACGTAACCCCTTCCACTAGTGTCCCAGCTTCAGTCAGAGATTGACAACTTGACACGTGATCTGACTTTCACCCAAGAAGTCAGTAAAGAACTCCACTCTAACACCAAAGCCATAAGAAATGCCACACATAAAGCGGAAGCTGAGAAGTTACAAGCGGAAGAACAAAAACAAAAACAGGTACATGGCATAAAATGGCCAAAGTGATAATTAAACCAGGTTCTGCTTTTTACTCATGGCACCAATTTCCTGTAGGATTTATATGTGAAACGCTTGACTAAAGAAATGGAGATGCTGACAGAGCAGGTGGCTTTGTACAACGCTGAGACCAGTGCCCAAGCAGAGCAGACCCAGGCGGCTAAAGAGGCCCTTTCAGAGGTAGCAATGTGGTCAACTCTCAAATGCCATGGCAACAATTTCACACTCAAGTATTTGACTAATGATACTTTTGGGACTTTTGTTTAAATTATTTTTAACCTTCAAAGCAACTTCAACATTATGATATGACTATGCAATATTGGACTCGTATGAAATTAACTATATCTAATTTTCCATCAAATGAACAAAGAAGCAGTGTAGAGGAACTAAGCAGCTCTTTCAGTGGCAGGCTGAGGCACCCTCAGTGCAAGAAGGAGCGCTACCGCAAGGTCTTCATCCCCACTGCTGTTAGACTGTACAACAAGACTCTAAAGTAACATGTGCAATAACCCCCCTTTGCAAAACTACGTGCAATAATCTCCATATCAGCGCCACTTATTCCCTGGACCAGCGTCACTTATTGACAACCTGCACTAGGACTGTAAACTTTGCACCTAGATATTTTAGTTTTTTATAGTCTGTTCTAATTATATATTCTATTTTATTTATGCTTATTTCCTAATTGTTATAACTCCACCCCTTAATATTTTGCATACTTATTGTACATAAGATACCTCTTTTTACTATTTAACTGCAGTGTTTCCCCTACAATTATATTGGCAGGGCGGGCCGCCCCGCCATCAGCGCCCCCCGCCCTCTCAGGTTGATTTTAATATGCAGCGCTAATCACCGATCGATAAAACGTCTTTATCCGTTCCGCTAATCCATTCCGGTCTTTGTTTTAAGAGTTACTAAGCCTGTTCAATCCAGTCCGAGTCCGCGTTTTTTTACGGATCCAGTCCGCGTTTTGAGCTCAGTGACCCAGTAGATAATAATAGAATTAACATTAAATCCCTTTGGTACTTTCTAATAAGAAAATCCAACCCAAGCTAAATGCAACAGTTGAGTTTAGCCTAAACTGTTCAGCTGTTAGCATCTGTTTCACATGAAGTCACTGAAGCTCTGTTGGATTTTGTAGAAAGTCCTGAACTTAGCCTTAAATGCTGATTTTGTCTCCTCTTGTTTTATACAGAACACAGACTTATTACATGTGTCCAATTAGATCATAAACTGTGGAACTCACTGATAAATATTAAACATGAATATGAGGAAAATCCAAACACCCCCCCACACACACACACACACACACACACACACACACACACACACACACCACACACACACACACACACACACACACACACACACACACACACACACACACACACACACACACACACACACACACACACACACAATGAACTGTCGGCACATTTCCTGTCTAGTTTGCACACACTGAGTGATCTTACTGAATGCCAAATGTAACAAGTGAATTTCACCGTTGTGAGATCAATAAAGGATTATCTTATCTTATCTTATCTTATGTGTGCTGTTACTAAATCACTGCAAATAAGTGAGTGAGTAAGTATGTGTGAAACTACTGCTCAATCATTCCAGCATTAGCAAACAACCTACTGCTTCCTCCACAGATGTAACTACTGCTTCAACCAGCAGTTTCACTACTACTAATAACTAATAATTAAGAGGGTGGGAGGGTTGGGCGAGAATGTTTTATGTCTTTTTAAATGTCAAGCACTTTGTGATGCACCTGTGTATGAAAAGCGCTCTATAAATAAAGATGGATTGATTGATTAAAGTCTAGTATACTTGTACAAATGCATTGCTACAATAACGTTTCCGGCTATTTTTGTCCTTGGTCACAGGCTGAGATGCAAATGGCGTCCTTGCAAATGGCTCGTAAACAGCTTCTACAGGAGTGGAATAGTAGCCTTGTGGGAATGAGAAGACGAGAAGAGGCTTCTGCATCAATGCAGGAGGCCGCACAGTAAGGCTACTCTGACTGTAAGGCTCAGGATATTTGCTGCGTTTAATCAATACATATTTTCTTTGCCCCTGCAGACTGCTTGAGCACCAGTTGCTCTCACAGGACAGGGAGATTAAAGGCTATAAGAAAACTATCATAAAGGAACAGGAGCAAAATGAGATACTTACGAGGCAGCTGAAGAGGGTCCAGATGGACAATTCTACCACTAAATCACAAATAAATCAGAAACAGGGCCAACAGGAGGCCCTGCAGACCCACTACAGCACCTGCCTGCGCACACTGCAGGAGACAGAGCGCACCCTTGCAGAGCTCACCAAGGTCAGCCATGGAAAAACTCTCAATGTTTGGAATATTGTCACTGATTTGGTCTCTTCTTTAGGAAACTAGCAACCTTGAATCTGAAGTCAAAGATCAGCGGCGACAGAGTGAGAAGGAAAGTGCTCTACGTCTGGAGTTAGAGGACAACATTGTGTTTGCGATGCAGCAGAAGCTCACACACAACAAGGCAGCCAAGAACTCCCAGAAGCTTTCAGGCAAGTTGAATGCACTAAAGAAGGAAAAGGTACAATATTATACGCCTAATAAGCATGCAATGTTAATTTATACAGACATGGCTTCTGCATAAATTCATTTCTTTCTTTTTCCATTAGATTACTCGGTTGTGGCAGCTGGAGAATGAAATCGTTGCAGCTGAACTGGAAAGCAGCGAAATTGGGCAGAATCTGGACAACTTGGGATTCACCCAAATGGCCTTAGATGAAGAACTGGCAAAGATGGACAGCAGCTCTCTGACCAAGTAGCGAAAATGTCTTCCTTCATGTTCTTCATTGGGCAGAAGCAAAGCATAATCACTAAACTCAAAAAGAAAATTGATCAGATTACAGAGGCTACAGGGGTAAGGCGATGAAAACGTATTTCCTCTGGCTTTGTAAATCAAGGATAAAAAATAAAATCATATGTACTATTCTTTCTTCATCAGCATGAGGATCTTAGCCCTCTGCAAGTCAAAGTGGATTCATTGAAGGCACAGATTGAGGATTTGGAGGGAAACGTTCGCCGTGACCACCATCTCTGGATCAAAAAACAGGGGACCCTGATGGGACAAACCCAAGAGCTCGAGACGGCCAGCAAGAACATCCTCCAACTGCAGACTGAGCAAACGTGCATGCAGCAGGAGAAAATACGCATCGAAAGTATGTGGGTTTATGAGGGCACAAGTGGAACTCAAAACTGTGTAAAATACTTCGAGAGACCTTTCATTTTACCTTAAAGAGGGGTATTATGCTTTTTTCAATCACATAGCACCAGTCTATAGCATACTACAATGATGACGTAACCTTCTGTGGTCTGTATATGCAGTAAATTAAAATAACTGCCTTGAATAAAATTGCTCTCTCAAAATGGCTGTACTGAACGTCTTGAAATAGGCCTCTGTCTCTTTAAGAAGCTTTCCGACACGCCCCCTTCAGCACACTGCTGTGGCATCTAAACAACAACACTGTGCGGGGAGGGGCTCTGCTGAGCTGAGGAGCAGCGGTTGGTGGCTTGGCTGGTGACAAAGGTCCAGAGGCGTCTCCAGGAGGTGGGGGCGTTCCTAGGAGGACTGAGGCATAGCTACACCTAAAATGGCTGCCGTCTAACTTTTTACTGATTACTCAAAAATATGTGAATGAGCCAAGGCAACACTCCAGGCATGTGTTTAATGAGGGAATGACATAATAACATGATATAAAGCTTGAAAAAGTCGATTTTACATAATACTCCCCCTTTAAATATGTAGAAGACGAGGCATACATTACACACTGGACTCACCCTATTCAGTCACAAAAGGCAGTAATGCTGGTCCAGTGCGTCGCAATCTGTGAAATGTAAATATATATAAATACTATATTGTGCTTACCGGTTCTCATTCTTCTTTACAGGTTTGATCGGAGGAGAACGCTGGATGAGAAAGAAATTCAAAAGAACACACAAATGCTGAGAGGAGATTTGACCAAACTGAGCACTCTGCTGAATAAGAACAAACAGCTGAGCCAGGCGCTGGAGCTGGACAACACGCTGATGCAGATGGACTTCATCAAGAAAGTCAAGGCACGGTCTCGCCATATTCAGCTGATGTGCATTTGTTGTACTTTGGTCGGTTAGTAATGGTTAGTTTTGCTTTATTACCTTTCAGGAGAAGGAGCTGGAATCCATCGAGCTGCAGTTGAAATTGGAAAAAACCGCGGAGGAAAAAGAGAGACTTCTCAATTGTCTGGTTGAAGCCGAGTGAGTGTTGTTTTTTTGTTTTTTTGTATTTGTACTAGCAGTGGTCTTATCTGATTATTAGCGTTACGTGTTTTAGCTGAAAATATGCCATCCTTTGTTGGAGACAGGCGGCAGATCATGTTGTGGGAGAAGAAGATTCAGATTGTTAAAGAGACGTACTCCGCTGTGCAGGGGGTGGAAGAGCAGGCAGAAATTCAGAGGATGAAGGCGGAGATACACCGTATGGAGGTAAACTATTTAGATGTTGAGCTGTTGTGCAGGGACATACCAAATATTGCCCCGAGGTAGGATTACCCTATTATACGTTACTGGGGTCTGTAAATGAACATATGATTTGGTCCAGTGTTTAGACCAGCCTAATCTGACTGCTTGTTTTGTGCAGGTGCGCCTGACCCAGCTGATGAAAGAGCGGGAGCGGCTTCTGAGAGAGAGCGAGGCCACCGTGGCGAGACGCGAGACCATAGTTTTACGCAGAGAGTCCGTGCTCCACAGCTCACCACACAAACGCACGACCAAGGGGAACTGCAGCGAAAGATCCAAAGCCTGCAGCGCAAAATCTCTGCCACACGCAAGGTCATTTACACGTGTGTCGGCGTCAGATTTAAAGCTGCATTATGCAACTTTTTTTAATGCGGAAAATAAAGTTGATATCTGTGCGAATTTGACCTTGTAGGGACCCAGCGCCTGTATGAGTGGTCCGCATGGCACCTTTACTTTCGATCACAGTGGTCTCTAGGACGTTCCAGGATCAATTGTTTGGAAGGTTTCCTCTGCTGACGGACCCTCCCACCAGAAAACCTACAAAACAATTGATCCTGGAGCGTTGTAGAGGCCACAGTGATCGAAAGGAAAGGTGCCATGCGGACCACTCATACAGGCGCAGGGTCAATAGAAGGTCAAATACATACAAATGTCAACTTTTTTTCCGCATACAAAGTTGCATTATGCACCTTAACTTGAAGTATATTTACTCAAAGCAGAATTCATTTGTTTTTCCTCTGATGGTGTTTGAAGGAAGTGACAGAGTGCGAGCGGGAGGTCATGGAGCTGCAGGAGAGCCAGGCGACTGTGGCCAGTTGGCTCTCGCAGCAGAATCAGCTGCTCATAGACCTTTGTGGAAACAACTTCACCCTCGACCAGGACTTTGTCGGTCTTCTGGACACAAAAGACAGAGTAAGGGCTGTGTCTAATGGCTGGTGTACACTGTGCGATGTTGTTGTCTTGTAAGGTTTTTATGTCACACTGCACGTCGTGGGGATGGTAAAATCGTGAGCTGCACTCGTCTCCTCTCTGCGTTTGCAGTTTTGTCGTAGCAGTTTCAGGCTTCAGAAGACGTGTTTAGCTGAGGCGAGCGCAACATGCTAGCGGTGTTTATTTTCCGCAGAAAAGTCCAGAGAAAATCCTGTAAAATGCGTAGTCGGACCCGCTCATGCCCAGCCTCTGTTGTTGTGACTCTGGCTGCGGTGAGGAAGCGCTGATGTGTTGACAGGACACTGACAGAGATCCTCTCTGCAGCGAGAGGATGGCCCACTCGTACGGCGATTCTATTTTAAGACCTGCGATTTTCAGCTACGACCTAAGATTTTTCTGGATCGTATGTCGCAGACGGCACAAATCACACACTGTACACCCGCCATAACACATGAATACATTTGTTTGTATCGTTTAATAATTGTTCTCTGTTCTGTTCCTAAAGTTAGTAGACATTTTTTGTTTGTGGTTGTCTAATAAAACAGATGAATCTTTCATTTTGGAATTCACATTGTGTGCAGAACTTGTCCCGGCTGGTGGTTCTTCAGAACAGGGCCAAGAAGCTGAAGAGCGTGCTGGACAACAGCTACAAACCTTTGTCCAACAGTGCGTCCATAGAAGCCGCCCTACAGACTCAAATGGAGCGAGTGCACACTGTCAGCACCATCCTGCACCGCGTGTGCCAGGACTTCCCCCAACACCAGGGGGCGCTGCGCAAGCTGACCCTGGCACTGGCTGCTCATTCACAGGAACGGGAACCTGAACTAGAGGTGTCCTGAGAGAAAAAGATTCAGGGTGCAGACTGTGAGAACTGGCCCAGTCTAGAAGCAAAAAGGAATATCAAATTATGCAAATACATTTGTTCAGTTCAATGTATTTAAGTTTGGTTCCAGGAACAGAGGTGATATCTGTTTTTGTGAAATTTCTGTTTTGAGAAAGGCCTATTTACACAAAGTCAACAGTCTTCTACGTCAGTAAGGACAATTAAATTAAATTAAATTAATAACGTTGGGTGAATGAAATTTCGAAAGCCTGTTTTGCTTTTGTTTGGACTGATCGTAAATTAAAAACCTTCTACCCTTTAGAACTGCTTTCATTTAAACAATTGTTTGACATTGATTGATGACGCACTGCTGGTCTCTACTACACAACCACAAGCTACTACAGTCTAATATTCCATCATTTTCAGAACTTGATCCCGTTTGCAGCTTTGATCAAACCAGGATTCTGCACAGATAAATGTATTAAGAGATTGTCAATCTCTTAATACATTTAAGATTGATTATCATCATTTCACTGAGAGACAATTAGTATCACCTCGCTGATACAAATCGTATGTTGCGTCATTCCAATGTGACGTCCGTGCTTGTTGGTGTGGCTGCATAATGCTGTGGAACCAGCTTGTGTGTGGCCTGCTGCAACTTTGCAACTGCCAATACTGAATGTTGTATGTGTTTTGTTGTACGAATAAACTTTGGATATGCAAACCGTGTGCACAGCTAATTCTCTTATTTTATTTTTACATTTTAATATTTACCATTAGCAATTGTATGCAAAAGATTTATCAATATTGTCCTTTCATATGCATATGCTCTAAAGAATAACAACCCAAATAATTTAATGTAATTTAAATTAAATCTAATCCAGAATCACCAATTTACAATGCAAAAACTATTGAATTGTACATTTAAAATTGCTGTAGTTTGTTTTTAATTGCATCCGAGGCTCAGTTTACCCCAATCCCGGGTCATATTGCTCAGTTTTTTCTTCTTTGAAAAGAGCAAGATGTGATTATTTAAGTAGAAATCTGCCCAAACTATTAATCTGCTTTCATATCTAACAAAATGACCAACAAACATCAGAAAAAAATGGGTCTACATGTAGGCTATTTGTTCTTTTGTTACAATTGTTTTTGTCATCAGGTCAAAAATTCACTGTGAGTAGTGAAAAACACTTTTTTCATACAAAGTGGGGTTATTTTACAGCCAATGTTGTAAAAGTTAAAATCATGTAAAGATCAAATTCATTCTCTTACATACAAATGAAAATGTTTTGTTTTCAAAATACAATGGGTGGCTCAACGAACTTCTGACTCCCATAGACTCTTCACACTACTCCACCCAGGTTTCTACGCCTAAATACTGTAAATGTTTGACATTCAAATATTGCTTCCTGGTAGCAGTTTGTCACTTCCTGATAGCAGTTTGTCATTCATTAATTGTAGGTTGGACTGATGTTGTCAAAATCTCCGATGGAGTTTATTACTTCACTGTTCACAAACGTTTAAATTCCCAGTTAAAAGTTCTTTATATCAGGCATTGAACTTATCATATCAGAGTTTGTTTGTTTTTTGTTTTTTACATAAACAGGTCCAGTTACAGATGCATTAAACATAATCATCTTCATTATTTTGACAATTAATTGGCAACTGAAGACACAGTGGTTGGTTAGAGCATTTGTCCACAGAACCAAAAGGTTGATGGTTCGAATCCATGTCTCTGTTGCCCCTATTTGTCTGTCCATGTTTCTGTATGTAGTATATATTATTTATTATTTGTGCATCACAGGTTTGAGAGTAACGCAATCTCAGTTCTGTATAAACTGCTTTATGACAATAGTTGAATATTTGAAGATAATTTCTCCTGTAGTTCTGTAAAAATGTTGACATAAATTCAAGTTGATTAATGAGGCACATATAGGTGAATGAAAGAGAAAGTGTAATCGAATCTTTTAAAAACCATGTGATGTTTGCGATTATTGTACAGTATATCGGTTGGGAACGTGCCGGCTGGTGGTGATTCACATTCATTGTATTAAATAATGTGAAAATGATAAGGTATTGTTAGCACTTGGCGCTGGCTGCATGAAGCTTGGTAAACAAGACTGCCACTAATTAGTTTAGTTTAGTTTATTAGTTTATTTGAGCAGTTAAAAATTCTGCTCAAAGGAGTGGGCTGAAGCAAAAGCTTATAAGCGCCACCCCGAATCATTGAAATGAAGTCATAATCTCCCGTATTAATATATGACCTGGTAAGTATAGTATAAAGTGTGGATATAGGCTGCAAAGGCCATCGGGAGTACAGGTTTCCTGGTGGGCCGACGTACTTTGGGCCGGTCCGACCTGATGAGAGGTCAGCCTGTATGGCACCATACCGGCCCACAAGAGATACTATAGATTAATTAACGCGCTCCTCACTATATGGGTCCAATTTCATAACATTAATTTACATATAAAATCAGCGATGTTATAGAGGCCGGTCTTGACCAAAGTCCGGGCCGATTTTTTCTGCAGTCCAGCCCTGGCTGCAAATTTCATTATCTTCGTTACTATCCTAGTTGTTAGTGCTAGAAAATATTTGATAACTGTCTTAAATATTACGACAACGTGGTTATTGCTGTATTTTACTAAACCATTTTAATAGATCAGGTTCAACTAAAAGTAAATTGTGTCAAAACGAGATTAAAAAAAGCTTAAGTTGGCACCAAAACAAGGATAAAATAAAACTAAATTCAGAAAATCATTACCGTATTTTTTGGACTATAAGTCGTTTCGGAGTATAAGTCGCACCAGCCAAAAAAAATGCATAATGAAGAAGCAAAAAACATAATGAGTCACTCTGGGGTATAAGTTGCACCAGCTTTGGCAGCTACCTGGGCATGGAGCATAGACTGTTAAAAAGAATAGACAGCTCCTCCTCACTCCTCCCCGTTTACCATAATGACCACGTTCGAGGGGGAATTCATGGCGGATTTACAGACTCCTCCTCCCCAGCTCTGACGAAGCATGTTCCTAATAAGGGCAAAAGGGCGGGATCTTCCTGTAGACTCGGCCCTTGCGTGACGTGTAGCTCGCGCAGCTCCAATGCCAACAGTCCGACCTCCGTTAAGTAGGAGATTAAATGGTAAATGGACTCAACTTATATAGCGCTTTTCCACCTACATTAGGCACTCAAAGCGCTTTACAGCAAGGATCCACTCACCCATTCACACTCTCATTCATACACCAGTGTACGCAGACACTGGAGGCAAGGAGGGTGAAGTGTCTTGCCCAAGGACACAACGACAGTGTGCATTTTGCGGGAGCTGGGATTCGAACTCATGACCTTCCAATCACGAGACGACCCCTCTACCACCTGCGCCACCGTCGCCCCCAGAAAATTTTTTTTTTCGAAACCAGCCTGGTTTCTTTTTTGTGAGTAACCCAGCGTTATGTCAGGAGGAATATGTAGCCATAGAAAGCGTTCAAAAAATTGAAACCAGGCATTAAAGTTGTTTTTAACGTGTCCAAAGTCCAATGCTTTTCAATGGGGCCTAGCGATGATATGGAGGTACTACAGCAATGGCGGAGCAATGGCGGCCTCCAGTGTTGCGGTCATAAAGCAGAGCAACTTATAGTCCGGAAAATACGGTACTAAAACTTTTGCACATTTTTAAGTTGCTGTGTGGTTTTGTTTTGGGCTGAGTTGGCACATGATGTTTCCCGAATGCTATATTTACTGTGCTTATAACACAAAGTGCCACCTTGTTTACTTTCCAGGACACCTCCGCACTGCAGGGGCCTATTTCCATGAGTTTGCATTGGGCCAGATGATTATAGCAAACAGGAAAGAGTACACACACAATAGGTTAACTATGCAAGAGTATGAAAAAATCCCTCCCCTCAGTAGTACTGTAAACCCACAAGGTCTTATTTCCTGCTTTTCACGGAGGACTTTGCACTCACTGCTCGCCCCTGCTGTCACTGATGTGGTATGAATGTTTTCTTTTCTTTGATTAGGAGTATTTCTATTTTAATCTCTGTTTACGCACACCCCCTGCCCGCCGCTGGACCGCACTGTGCAAACAAGACTTGACAAATAATGATTATCAAGCAGCAGATTTATGATGTAATTTGATATTGAACAATCTGTGTCCGGTCAAACAACTGTTCCAACAGCAGGCCAGTGTATGAATGGAGCTTTATTGATAATTGTAGAATGTGTTTGAGTTTCACACTGCCGGATCCTTATTGTCTGTCTGGTTTCTTGTTTTACAGGTTTCCCAGCACGCCCACACATAAACATAAACGCACGAGACAAACACCCACAAGAGGCGTGGAAACAACCCGTCAGAGGACCTATTTCATATGACATTTCCTTCACCTCTTAGTCAGTCAGCGTCAAGGCATGAGAAAGTGAGAGAGGGAGAGAGGGAGCTTGTTGTGTCCTTTGGCATAAATCTTGGACTCAGCATGGCGGGAGAGTGCACACCGGTGGTGCGAGATTTGAAAGAAATGACGGAGGAAGAACTGTGGGAACTTATTAATGACAATCGACATCGGATTTCTCTGGATGTAAGGCCGTGCATTGTGATCCCTTACCTGAGGCAGGCCCGGGTGCTGACAGAGATGGATGAAGATGAGATTCTGTCATGCCATTCCCTCACCAACCGCTCCATGAGAACAAGTAAGGATACAACATCATTGTGTCATTGTAATAATTATGACTAAAGATTCAATTCATTTTGGTGTCATGGTTGGCATAGAGCAATGGTCAAACACAGATCTCTGCAACACTTGGGAAATACTTTCTAATAGTAATAGTAATAGTAATAATAAATTCACTGGAGAAAATGTGCTTGGTTCAGACTGGGGGTAAGAGATTAAAATGTGAAATGAGGAGTGAACCTTGGCTAAACTAAATCTAGAACCAGATTACCAGGACTAAAACCTCAAACCAGGGCTTTTCTAGATGACCTTTAGCGCCAGAACCTAAAGAGTCGTTTGTTTGTTTGTTATGATCTCTAAGGCCGTTTTCACACATGTCGGAGCGCATTGTAAGTCGCCTCAAGACCTTATCTCCAACAGTATTCACTCCAAAGTTAGTTAAGTCCGTGTTCACACACACAGAACATTGCAACATCAGCCACATAACAACGATCTGTTCAACGAACTTATTCCCATGACAACGGGCATCAACCTGTCAATGTGCTGACACTGACACACGCGCATGTACAGGCACACTTCCCCAATGTTATGGTGGTCACTCCTCTCCCTCGTGGTTAAATACAGTGAGGGTGATATACTCGAAGCACTGAGAAATGTACTTAATCAGCACATGGAGAGGAAAGTTTCACTGCAGCAGGAAAGGAAAGACAAGACAGGAGTACCTTGATGAAGGGCTGGACTGGTCATCCTGGAGCACCGGGAGTTTTCCCGGTGGGCCGACGTACTTTTGGGCCGGTCGGGCCAGTCAGATCGAGAGGGCGTAACGCGCTAGACGCCTTTAAAGTCAGCTTAGCAGAAAAAAACTGGAAATCTCTCTTGGAAGAAACCAATGTAGATGCAGCTTATAATATCTTCTTAAGAACTTTCACGACCCTCTATGACCTGCATTGCCCAAAAATAGAAAGCAATTGTAAAAAGAAAAAGATAATGAGTCCCTGGATGACTACGGGTTTGGAAAATGCATGTAAGAAAAATAATTCACTATACAAAGTCTTTTTAACAAAAAGAACAAGTGAATCTGAAAATAAGTACAAAAGATATAAAACAAACTTACTAACATAATAAGAAACTGCAAAAAAAAAAATATCATAGTGCACTACTCGAAAAAAATAAGACTAACACTAAAGCTCTCTGGTCTACTATAAATGATGTTCTTCGAAGGACTACAAAAGGAAATGTATTACCACAGAGCTTTATGTCAAATGTTCAGAAAATTCAAATGAAATTGTGAGTGAGTTCAATAAGTACTTCATAAACATAGGACCTCAATTATCCTCCTCAATAACTCCACCATGCACAAATTATAATTATGATTGTGTCCAGGAAAACCCAAATACAATGTTTCTTACGCCAACAACAGGACAAGAAATAACTGATATAGTTAGAAATTTCATAAATAAGAAATCCTTGGACTGTGACGAGGTAGATATTGTTAAACAGGTAATTGATCACATCGTCATACCGCTGGTTAGAGGATAACATTGGTTGTTAGAGGATAACATTAAATCGCTATTTATCATTCTGGCTCAAGCTGTAATGTCATACTATCTCTGTCATAGCCTTGACTGTGGTGCTCAGGCACTCGCTATCAGCCACTGAATGCTTTGCTTGCGTATTAGTATGACTCTCTTAGATGGTATTTACATCTCTTCTGTGGAAGCATAGACAGACATGAACTCAAGACATTGCGCTAGTCCTAACATTCAAGTCTGTCTATGCTTCCACAGAAGAGATGTACAGGTAAATACCATCTAAGAGAGTCATACTAATACGCAAGCAAAGCATTCAGTGGCTGATAGTGGGTGCCTGAGCACCCCAGTCAAGGCTATGACAGAGATAGTACGACTGTACAGCTTGACCCACGGGTAGTACGACATTACAGCTTGACCCAGTATGATAAATAGCGATTTAATGTTATCCTCTAACACCGCTATCCCATATTTTTAATTTGTCTTTCAAGACTGGTAAATTTCCAGATTTAATGAAAATGGCTAAAGTTATTCCCATCTATAAAAATGTGACAAAACTCAATTCTCTAATTACAGACCTATCTCAATACTACCTCAATTCTCTAAAATATTAGAAAAGCTCTATACAACTTGACTAGACGCATTTATAGATAAATACAATATTTTAAATGACAGTCAACATGGCTTTTGTAAAAGCAGATCACCAGCTCTCGCGTTAATGGAACTTAGAGGAAATCACTAATAATATCGACAAGGAAAAGTATTCAATAGGTATTTTCATTGATCTTAAGAAGGCTTTCGACACTATGGATCACAATATACTCCTGAACAAACTACAGAAATATGGGATAAGAGGTATTGCATTCAATTGGATTAATCCTACTTAACAAACCGTAAACAGTATGTTCAAATGGGGCAGTGCAGATCCATGTGTGATACCTTAGTGTGTGGTGTCCCCCAGGGATCGGTGCTGGGACCTAAACTATTTTTATTATATATCAATGATTTGTACTTGGTTTCCAAGAAGCTTAAACTGGTCCTTTTTGCAGATGATACAACAATCATACTCTCAGGTGCAGACTTACAGCAAATGGTGATCGAGATCACAGAAGAAATGGATAAATTGAACGAAACTATTGAAAGAGTCTATGAACATACATTTCTTGGTGTAACACTCGATAATAAAATCATCATAAAAATTAAAACTAAAGTTGCAAAGATTTTAGCCCTAATGAATAAATTTAAATATATCATTGATAACAAAGCTCTATATACTATATACTGTTCACTTATCCTCCCCCATTTAACATATTGTGTAGAGATCTGGGGAAATGCGTATAAAAGTAATCTTGACCCATTGTTTAAAGTTCAGAAAAAGGCAATAAGAATAATTCATTTAGCTGGATACCGTGAACACACAAATCCTTATTTTTTAAATCAAAAACAATGAAATTTGAGGACCTTACTGAATTTAAGATGGCTCAAATCATGTTCAAAACCTCACAAAAATCACTTCTTGAAAGTATACAAAATATGTTCTGTAAACGAGAAGTCAAATA
Organism: Neogobius melanostomus; assembly: GCA_007210695.1. Taxonomy (NCBI): domain Eukaryota; kingdom Metazoa; phylum Chordata; class Actinopteri; order Gobiiformes; family Gobiidae; genus Neogobius; species Neogobius melanostomus. The sequence goes on from VHKM01000153.1 coordinate 1,303,220, forward strand.
CAACTTAAGAGATAAAATGAGTTTCGTTAAACAGTACTCCAGTACTTCTGTCAGTCTACCCCAGGGGAAACTGTGGCTACAAAATGTAGCTTACCACCATCAGCATGGAGTGAATGAACCCCCCTCCCTTTCATGTGTGAAGCGCTTTGGGTGTGACTTGTGTCATATAAAAAGCGCTATACAAATAAGATTCCCTTCCCTTCCCTACTCCAGAACAACCATGAAAAGCATGTGTCCTACGAGACGTGGTGTTGAAATATGGAATAATCTAGATCAAAACATCAAACTTTGCAAAAAAACAAGTACATTTTAAAAAAGTTTGCAAAGAGTTTATATTTCTTAGATATGAACAAACATTGTCAGTGTTGTAGCATATTGTTTTGTTGTTGTTTCTTTATTTGCTGTTTATTATTATTATTATTATTATTATTATTATTGTTCTTCATTATTTGTTGTTACTTTTCCCTATGTTCCTTTGTTTATGATTTGTTTATGATTTGCTACCTTGTAAATGTTAAATGTAATGTTATTGTTTTTATTTTTGGGGTGGGCGCTTATAAGCCTTTGGCTTCGGCCCACTCCCTTTGAGCAGGTTAACTGCTCAAACAAATAAATAAACTAAACTAAACTAAACTAAACTTATGAATGAGATTTCCCTAAACATGAGGCGGTAATGAGTGGGTTTAACCGAGAGACAGAGAGGGAGGGGCTGACGCTGCAGCAGCTCGTGCAGGGACGACACGGGTTTGAGGAGTTTTAATGAAGAGTGAGATCTGCTTCTCTGATCACACATAAAGAAGAGCCTTAAGTGTCGGCTATATTTGCCAATAGGAAGGTTTGGGTTGCCAATAAAAACACGATCAACTGTGGGGCATTTCATCCAAACCATTGCGCACGCTGTACGTGAGCTTGGGCTCTGTGTTGGAAGAAGCAGAGCAGTCTGTCCGGGTGGTGTGAGTGAGGAGAGGTCAGCGTCCGTGGTGTCTGAGGAGGGAGCGCGCAGTGGAGCCGCGGTGCCGGTGTGCACTGCGTTAAGACGGCCTCGTGTCTGAAGGGCATGTGACCCGAGCTTTATTGGACCTAAACCCAGTTGGTCAGACTTATGTCCAGAGATGAGTCAATTAAAGCACAGTACAGCGGGATCATTCCTGCTTCCCGTTTAAAAGGCTTCAGCGTCAGTGCACATACGCGCACAGGTACGAGCGTTCACGAGCGTGCACGTATATGCAACAAGTCTTTCACAAATATCGTGTTAAGATGCTCATTTCATTCTAATCTTTGTCATTTCTGATGAAAATAAAGTTCAAATGAACTATTTCAAAAGTGACCAACATGACTTCCTCAAACCGGCTTCCCCTCGCTGCTTCCCTCGCCTCTCCCCGTCTCTCAGCAGTGTTTCTGTAAAGTGCGGCAGCTATATAGTTTGCGTGGAGGAGCGCAATGTTTCACGTTCAGATTGTTTTCTATAAATACCACCTTTGGCGCAGAGGAGTGGCTACGCAAACTTGTGGCCTCATTTTGTGCGCAGAAAGTTTGATAAATGAGGCCCCTGGTCAGGAATATAGTGGGGACAGTGGCGCAAAAAGGGCATATGCAATATATGCCTTGCATAGGGGCGCCGGAAGGACGGAGTGCTGTAGTGATGGGTCGGTCGCGAACGAGTCGGTACAAAGAGCCGGCTCTTTTAAGTGAACGATGAGAGCCGAGTGTCACCCGTGAGCCGTTTTTTTTACATGTTTATCAAGCTCCACGTGCACCGGTCTGCGCTACACTCACTTCAGAGAGAAAAGAGAGAGAGAGAGAGAGAGAGAGAGAGAGAGAGAGAGAGAGAGAGAGAGAGAAAGGTGTTGCAGCCTTAGCCCGTGTGCGAAGAACGAACCTGCTGTTTACACAAAATTAACAACTCTACAAACTTATACTCATCTATGAATGTAATGAATATAATCAGCGCATCTCTTTAAGTCATTTTTTATTTGAGAACAATCTGACTCATATTTTCGGTTTTTTATTGGGGGCGCCGGCTTTGTGCCTGCATACCCCCCAGAAAGTGGGTAGTTGCGCCCCTGCGTGGGGAGTTGTGGTTTTGTGCATGGTCTACCCCAGTTTGTTTACGCCCACATCCGAAACAGAATCTGCTCTCATGTGTAACAGTTATTCGCACGAAAACCACATGATTGGGAAATGTGAACATCAGTTTTCAGGAAATCTGCGTTAGACGTTAAATAGAGCACTGTTCACACCCAAGGCTGTTTCCTTGTATGGTTGGCCACCTCATCATTTAATAGAATTAAAACAAAATCCGGTCCAAAGCATGTGTGTGCATTATTTCTAGATTGGTCCACTTTTGAGCTTGAACAGGTGAACCGATGAAACACACGGCTTGTCGAGTTGCACTGAATGGTGTTGCTGTGCATGCGCAGAACAATCGGCACAACTTTAATTTTCATATAAAACTGTTTATAATCAAAGTACCTTAAAGCACACCGTGTAAATTACCAATAAATAAAATGAAAACAAGCATTATTTATCACAGAGATTTCATCATTGAAAACACTCATAAATGTACAACAAACATGAGCCTTTGCTGTGGGCGGCTCAGCTCTCCTCAGACATGACTAACTTTACCGGGAGTGGTGACAACGTCAATAGTAATATCCTGTCTTTTCCCCAGGCTACATGATCGACCTGCTGCGGACCCAGGGCCGAAATGGGGCGGTGGCCTTACTGGACGGCCTCATGATCCACTACCCCACGCTCTACACCCAAGTGACGGGACGCAAGCCCAGCACGGAGCCCTCCAGGTTCAGTGGTCTGTGTCATTTATCACTCACAGTAATAATGCATTAGAGCTTTAGTAGAAGTTGCTTAACAGTTTTGTGCGTCATCCGTTCATTCCATACCCGCTGCTGGTAAGATACATACTGTGAGTAACCACGACTGCCGGGAGTGTCAGTGTGACCCTGACCTATATCAAACAATCACAGTCTACCATCCAGGTTACAACCAGGCCCAATCCAGTTTCAGTTTATGAGATCTGATGAGCTCAGCATTCATACATGTCTGCACTTTTGCTCATTTTCTTTACTTTAAAACCATGTTACACAATGAACCTTTGACAACAAACCAACAAACCGTGTTACACGCTCATACTGTGCCTTTAAGTCAGTGGCGTCAGCAGCAAATATTTGAGTGTGCATATTTATGATGCTTTACATAATGCTGCCATGACCCCCGCCACCTTCAGTGATAATATTTAATTTAAAACAAGGCCTGATTGTTTGGTTGGAGCAAACATATATACAAGCAGCGTGCGTCACTCTCGCTTTGGCGAGTCCTATGCATTTCCAAACATTGCAATAATTTATTTTATGCTCATCAACACTAAAGAAATTGAACTCACAGACGACTTATATCACACAGTATTAGCTGAATTTGTAAACCTATTAGGCTTATCTTTCTGCTACAGTTTGGGGGCAGCTATAAGCCTACCCTCTCTTGTTTCTTTGCAGGCTTGATCAAGTACTCGGAGCTGACGGAGTATCTCGTCCGGGCCGTGACCGGGATGCAAAAGGAGCTGCAGGAGGCGCGCTCTGAGGCCGGCCGCAAGTCCGCGCGCTGCACCTCTCTGGAAACCGAACTCAGCCAGATCATGGAGCACGAGGAGAAGAGCCGATACCTCCAGACGGAAAACGAACGCATGCAGAGGCAGATCAGGACCTTGCAGAGGGAGATCACCAAGATGAAGGACGAGAAGTGTGACTTCTACGTGCGCTACACGGCTGCCATCGAGGAGAAGTCCGCGGTGAACATGCGCCTTCATGACCTCACGCTGCAGGTAGGGTTTCCGCCATAGACAATACACAGACACAAAGCTTAAAGAGGGGGTATTATGCTTTTTTCAATCACATAGCACCAGTCTATAGCATACTACAATGATGACATAACCTTCTGTTGGTCTGTATATGCAGTAAATTAAAATAACTGCCTTGAATAAAATTGCTCTCTCAAAATGGCTGTACTGAACGTCTTGAAATAGGCCTCTGTCTCTTTAAGAAGCTTTCCGACACGCCCCTTCAGCACACTGCTGTGGCATCTAAACAACACACTGTGCGGGGAGGGGGCTCTGCTGAGCTGAGGAGCAGTGGTTGGTGGCTTGGCTGGTGACGAAAGGTCCAGAGGCGTCTCCAGGAGGTGGGGGCGTTCCTAGGAGGACTGAGGCATAGCTACACCTAAAATGGCTGCCGTCTAAGTTTTTACTGATTACTCAAAAATATGTGAATGAGCCAAGGCAACACTCCAGGCATGTGTTTAATGAGGGAATGACATAATAACATGATCTAAAGCTCGATTTTACATAATACCCCCCCTTTAACTCCCACAAGTATCTCCTCTAAAGATTATTTTAGAACACTTCTGATCCTATCTACTGGACTGTAATTCCATCCCGACTTTTGAAAATGCGTGCGTTTTTTTTCTGCAAACAATTCCCCATTGTTTTCCTCTTGTTCTTGCAGGTATACCAGCTTCAAACCGAGTTGCAAAAAGCCCAAACCGAGAATGAATACCACAAGAGGTGCTCTCTCAGATGCATGCCGTCGCTCAACGCTCCCCAATTGCAAGAGGAGGTGCGGAGTCTGCGCTGCCAGTTGGAGAAGGCCAAAAATCTAGACCCGGTAAGAACTAAAGGGAAACACTCATCAGTAGTTACTATACGTATATTAATAATGTGCTGCTTCATCAGGCTCGCAATGACATCTTGGCCCAGGATTTGGCAGAAGCGATCGGGAGTCAGGCAGAACTGGCCGAGCAGCTTCAGAGCTACAGAGAGGAGAATGAGCAGCTGCACAGAGACAAACAACTGGTGCGTTTGGAGACTTGTCCGAATGACAAAAGATTAAGATTTCTCAGCAATTACAGTTTGTATTACTTGTACATGTATTGAGGCGCAAGTGTATAAACTTATAAATAGACGATGCGTAGCCAAAACAATTTGAAAGCACGGCACACGCGTGAACATCATGACTGCTTGGTATGTTTCAGTGTTCTCCATAGAAGGTCTTCCAAGTAAATGTACACTTGGAAGACCTTATATGGATAACACTTTATACTCTTTGCTATGAATGTGTTGAACAAAGGTTATATTTATAGCCATAACGCGTAACATTTCACCCAGTGTAAAAACGGAAGCATTCATTTATCATGGGTGCTTTTCTTGGTCAAAAACATGTGTCTTTCCTCTCCTCAGACGGTGATCTATAGCTTCGACAAGTGCATTCTGCTGAGACACTTTAATCCAATGTGCTTAAAGCCACACTGCGGAACATTCCAGTGTGTATGTTGCAAAGTCGTAAGAGCACTATGCAACTTTATCTGTAAAAAAAAAAAAAAAGTTGATACTGATAACTTACTTTGATCTTTCAGTGACCCAGCGAGGCTTGGGTGGTTCGGGTTTTAGGTTTTCACTGCTGATTGAATGGTATCCATGGTTACAGATGCATTCCATTCCGAAAACCTACTAGAAATAAAAACAACCTGAAATAAATTTGATCTTGAAGCATCATACTAAGAGCCACCGGGATGGAAAGCACTAAGCTAACCACCCATACAACCGATGCATCACTAAAAAGTGAAATATGCACTCTTTTTCTTTCTTTTTTTTTACATCAAAAGTTTCATAGTGCACCTTTAATTGCTCTCACGACTTTGCAACATAAAACTGGAATGTTCTGCAGTATGGCTTTAAACACATTGGATTGAACAGCTGAATGAAAAACAACCTTGCAAAAATAGTTTTATTTGGATAAAAAAAAAAGTTTCATCCTATCCTAAAAAAGAGGGTAAAAAATTTAAAAAATTAACAAAATGTTTGGCTTTGTTTTAATCAAAGTAAAGCTGAAACATCTCTATAGGGACGAGCTGGTGATGTCCCGCTCCCAGCAAAGTTGTAAAGTAGGTCAGATCACAGCTCACAGTAAGGACGTCCTGAGTATTTTTCACCAATAAAAACACCCGTAATGAAGTAAATGTCTCTATACATTCCTCCAGACTTAGTTAACATACTTGATATTCTTTTCTTGTGTGTCCCCAGCTGTTGGAGCAGAAAGAGTCTCTGGGCCTCCAGGTGCAGCAGTTGACCCTGGACTGTTCGATGCACGAGCAGAAGACCGCGGTGTTCCAGGAGCAGATGAGAGAGCTACAGACAGAGCGCGCTCAGGTCACAGCTCCCCCAGCGCCACAGTTCAACATACACCTGCTGCTTTTTCCATCAGGCTCACAGTCACGCACATGTCCCCCCCCCGCCCACTCAAGTCTTTGTTTGTCTGTGTGGGAAACTGCACAACTTTGAAAGGGATTATCTTTTCATCTGCAGCGTTGACTGCAGCGTTGACTTCCATTACAGTGGTCAACAAATACTTGAAAAGTAAGATGATTGTTAATGATTATTCTCTAGACAGCAGGTAAATATGTACTCTATAAGGAGGAAGTAGCTTTTATAGAGCCCACACTTATTTGTTATTGTAACTAAACAATATGATCCATTTAGAGATTAATGATTTACGGTACTTTCCCCCAGATTCTTATGTCATTCGTCTTTTGCTTCCTTCACTGTGTGTGTTTAGATTTGGGCAAACTGTCTTTGCCTAGAAGGAAAACTATTTGGTCACCGTGGCCTACAATGCATTGCTATCTTGCTGGTAATGCCAATACATACAAACCTCAACACAGAATTTAGCAGTATCATGATGACAAACTTTACCAGTGCGCGTGTGTGAAAGTGAGAGAAGTTTCTCTGTGTTTTGACTGGAATGCACTTTCAGTTTTGGCACATGCACATCGACCCTCTTTGTGTTTTTAGCTTTTGCGGAAATGAAAGTATGTTGTGCATTAGTATTGTGGTTTTAGAGGTTAATGGTGTGTGTGTTAACAGGCGTACCAGTCGAGGGACGAGGCCCAGGCCATGATCACACGTATCCTGTCAGAGAAAGACTGTCTGCGCTCGCAGCTGGTGGAACTGCAGGAGAGACTGTTCAGCCTGAAGGCCGTGGAGCGCTTCAGGGAGAGGAAAAGCTCAGATGTATGGAAACGCCAAATTTGGAAATGTTTTGATACTCTTAAAAGCATTTCAGAAAAAAATACAATTACACAGTGTTTTGAAGAAGAGAGTTTTAAAATGCATCTACATACATTATTGTTATAAATGTTATATAGTATTTTTGACTTGCTGATTCCCGCATAGACATTTTCATATTAACCCTCCCGTGTAATTCATTTTAGGACTTGGGGAGCAGCTGTGAAAGTCCTAACTCCAGTTGTGACGAGTCTCCGTTTCCAGCTCGACGCAGACTGCAACGCATGAATGCCGTCAATCCAATGAGTTTCACCATTTTTGAGGTATGTCACAAGAAAATCTTAAAGTGCATTATGACACATTAGACACAATTTTTGCTCAAACATAGTTAACACAATTATATTTAAGATTTTGCTAAAGATTGTACCCAGCTTTCTTTAGTTTGGCCATTTTTGTGATATTTATAGTTTCACTTCCTTATTGGACACCGACAGGAAGTGATGTACAGTAGAAGAAGGTAAACAATTTTAAACTGTTGCCATGCAACCACGTTAAGTCAATAGATACAGACGGCATCCGTCATAGAAGGGGGCGTGGCTTCACAAAGGGAGAAAACAGAATCTTTTGGGAATCCCAATTTTCCACTCTTTTTAGCCATTTTCTGGCTGAATATAAACTTATTTATCACATACAAATAAAGTCAAGTCTAAATCGGGTCCATATTGATATTTATTCACAGCAGATTGTTCAGTAGAAGCGAAAAAACGGGAGTCGTGGCTAGCGCTAGCATTAGCATAGTGCTAACATGAAGCATCATGTTAGCATTCTCCGTTATTTATGTAATTATGGGCTGTTGAACCACTTCGCTCCTTTCCATGTCTTTGCATCTTTATTTGTAGAAAACTATATTCATATTTCAGCATTTGTTTAAGTAGTTTTTGAATAATTAGAGAAAGTTTAGATTGTTTTTAAACATGACCATATATGGGCGATTCCAGAGATGCCGTCTGTATATATGGGAAATGAGTCAAACTGCAATGCAACGTTACCTTCTTATATGTCGCTTCCTGTCAGCAGCTTATTCAAATCAAAATAACTTTTCTGCCCAACATTTCTTCATTAACATTGCTACTTCACTGAAATAAAATGATAATTATGCAACTGATGTTATCTATCTAAATAAGTCATATTATCAAAAGCATTAAAAGCTGTCATATGCACTTTAACTATATGAAGCCACGATATATTGTATTCATGTTATGAAGTCCAGCGGGTAAAGTGACATGTTTTGTTAAATAATAATCTGTGTTTAAACTTTACACGTTTGAAGTGTGAAGATACAGCCATGTCCAGCGTCCGCTCTCGAAACGCCGAGCCCCCCTGTCCAGAGTCCCTTCGGCGGAGGGAGGAAGCCCTTTTCAAAGACAGCAGGTTTGTCTTTACGTGCACATATCATGTCGTCAGAATGAAATCTTTTTAGCATCTCGGTTCTTCTGCCTTCTGCTTAAACAGGTCTGTGATAGTAATCTGAAACCCTCACTACTATCTGATTATTATTGAAGACTTTGAGCTTTGAGCTTTTCTCTTTCTATCTCTCTCCTTCAGCCTGGAGAATGCTGAGACAGATTCTCTCTTTGGAGACTTTGTTTTTCTACCAATTAGTAAGTAGAAAGTTTTCCGATCCCTTCTGTAGCGATCAGAAAATCATATCAACACAATGAAATATGAAACATGAAAAACTACAAATGCATTATGACTATACTGTATGAAACTGCAGACACATGCCATTGCACACAGTCACAATTGTGCTGTTTTTGAACACTCATAAAATTTTAGGCCTGTGGTACATTTCTTGATACAGAAAGTGTAGTTTAGTGTAAGGGTATTTAAATTTTTTAGGAATAGCACATAATTCATTGGTAGTGCATTGCTTTGCAACACAGTAATAGCAAATTAATAGGATGGATATACTGTAGCATGAAACAGTGTTTTTAAACCACTGTGCCGGGGCACACTAGTGTGCCGTGAGATATTGCCTTGGGAAATTATCCAATTTCACCTAGTTGGTCTTAAAAATAATTTTTGAAAACAAATTAATTATTATCCGCAAATAAAGCGCCATTGTTCCATATCAGGAAGCTATTTTTTTTTAGACAAGAGAATAAGGTATGCATGGTTGCGACAGGTGGCGGTGACAGAGGCATTGTGGCTATCGAGACTATATGGTGTTTCTATTCAAGACACTTTTTATTGTGAATATAGGCTACAGAGTTAAACATTTTCTGCTGGTGGTGTGCCTCGTGATTGTTTCAATGAAAAAAGTGTGCCTTGGCTCAAAAATGGTTGAAAAACACTGGCATAAAATATAAAATACAATTATGGTCATTACTTAGAAACCGGACACACATAATTTCTTTAAGGTATATGACTAATCATCTCCCTGATCCAGGATAAAGACTGTAAATTACCAGGAAAAATGTTTTGGTAACACTTTGTAATAACTACACCTTATTTAGTCTCAATAAAAGATTAATTAACACTTAATTAATCATGAACAATTCATTATTTAAGTGTGACTAACACTTAATAACTACTTAACTAGAGTTAACTCATCATTAATTAAGGCTTAATCAGGTGTAGTTATTATAAAGTGTTATCATTGTTTTGTCATATATAATTTGGACACAGGATTGCAAAATGCTGTTTCCCCCGTTATTTCCATTCTATTACAATGTTATTACCTACTGTAAAGTAAAGTGTGACACAAACACTTTAACTAAATAACATGGGAATAAATAGAGACTTATGAGTACTACTTGAACCCACATTGTATGTTGTTTTTATGTTGTTTTAAAAATTAGATTAGCTATTTAAGCATATACTGTACGTGTCTGTTTGAGCTATTCTGAAATATGTTTATGTTTCCTTCTTTCTCACCTTTGTGCACTTGTTTTGTCATGTTGAAATGATGCCTTCTCGTGTGTGAAGGGTGCGGCATCGTATTGCTGTTGCATTGCTAGGTCTATTTTTAGTTTCTAATAAAAGCCAAAGACAGCCAAGTCAAACATTAACCTGTCAATTCCCAGATAATATGTTGCTAAATGATTGAACAGGTTGTCTCTTGTTTAGCTGGCACAGAGGACAAGCAGACGTGTCAGAATTCCTCTCAGGATGGCACCGGTGGTGACAGGTATGGCAGTCTTTTGTTTAAAATCAGTGTGGTTTAAGGTGTGCAATGGAAGACTAGATGTAATTGTATCTTCTGTTACTGCTGTTACAATAGATTCTTGTCATTCTTGTGTGAGCCTAAAGTTTCAGACAAGATGGAGCCACTGCCAGACTCTTAAAGTTACTAACCAATGTTGAAATGTGTGTGTAAACTATTGACCACAGCAAAAACAGTTAGTTCAGTTTAGTTTGTTTACTTTTTCAATTAAAAAAAGTAGAGACCGGTGCAAAAACGGCTCATTTTTGCTTCCCCAGTCACTCCCAGACATCAGTGCCTCCCTTCCTCATGCGCTCTCGTCCCAAAGCCATCCGCATCAACGGCCGCATCCTGACCATCTCCTTCCAGGGGGGAATCTGCTGCAGCAGCTGTCTGTGGTGGGGGGGAACAGGACCGGGGTGTTCGTGAACCAGGTGACGGAGGGCAGTGCGGCTCACATGGTCGGGATCAGCCCTGGAGCGCAGATCGTGGAGGTGAGACTATAAATACACGTGACTACACAGTCAAATCTGTATTGGTTATTTTGTTATTGTAATCACAACAAAGTGCACTACAACATCTTATTGGGAAACACCGGAACTTGTGGATCATGTGGTGTGTAGAGTAAGGACAAACAGAGAATATATACAGGTATTTCTCCAGTGAGGAACAGTTTAAGATACAGTAGCTTTTAGCTCAGTCCTAGCCTGGTGTTTGCTCTTCATATGACCTATTGTTCATGAACATTTTAGTACCTTTTCTATATTCCTTAACAAGGCAAGGCAAGTTTATTTGTAAAGCACAATTCATACAGAAGCCAGTGCAGAGACCGGAGCACTGGAGTAATATGGTCGTATTTCCTGGTTCTCGTCAGGACTTGAGCAGTAGCGTTCTGGATGTACTGCAACTGTTTAACAGTAAGCAGGCCGTTACAGTAGTCTAACCTGCTGGAGACAATTGCATGGATGAGTCTCTCTAAGTCTGGTTTGGACACTATTCCTCTGATCTTAGCAATGTTTTTCAGACGGTAAAAAGCTGCTGGTGTTATTGCTTTGATGTGGCTGTTTATGTTCAGGTCTAAGTCTATGATCACTCCTAGACTTCTAACCCGATATTTCGGTTTTACATAGAGAGACTTGAGGTGACTGATAACCCTTTCTCCTTGTGTCTGTGATCTCAGATACTGCATTCTGATAATTGCACATAAAACAATTTTAATGTGGTTTGATTTCTTTGCATGTGAGGATTACTAGTGATAATTTCAGGTCAACATAACCTTTACCATTATACTGTAAATGTAAAAGAAAAATATTGGCGCGTCCAATAGATCAGATTTTATACGGTTTCTGATAAAGATGCTTCATGTTTTACAGGTGAAATATGAGCAGAAAGAGAAGGCTTTGAGGATGGTGCTGGAGGACTCCACTTTAGAGGAGGCAGTCTGGGCCCTCAGACAAGTCACAGGCTTCTGCCACCTCTCTCTGCGGCCCAGGCCTGATGGTACAACCTTTTCCATAGCTCTGCAGTGAATCACGGAATCACTGAGAAACAAAAATTCAGTGGCACGCATTACTCACAGACCTTTTCAAACAAGAGCAGCATTCATACAATTGATGCGACATAAATCAAAACCAGTGACACTTGACTTGTTTTTCTTTAGAAAAGGAAGTTGCACAGTGCCATGACTACTGTGTTACTACTACTGTGGTGTGACAACAAACAAGATGATGAACTATTTAGAAGTTAACGTCTATGAATTTAGGGACTATACGCAAAAGAAAAATAATTAATCACTACATGGATAAAAATATGTATTAGTGATTACCAGATGTAAAATAGCAAAAACATGCGCTCATGTAAAAGTAGCGTAGGTTTAAAGCAGAACTAAGTATCTTTTGCCCCTAGAGGCCACAAGCGCTGTTGTGTTTTTTACTCATTAATTGTCGGAGAGAGTAAATACTACACTGACAGAAAAGACAAAGGGAGAGAGGGATATTGTACATTGTGCCATAACCTAATTACACAATGGAGATATTTCTTCCGCTCAAACTAAACCTGCTAAAGTGGCGCTAGCCCACAGTTAGCTTTGCCCGTTAGCCTGTTAGCTTCTTCTGAATGTGATAAAACAAATAACGTTTTTCAAAATGTTCATCAACAAAACGAAAGCTGTAGACAGAATACAGTCGGGACTTACCTGTACCATGTCATAAACCTCAGAAATGCGAGCCAAAAGTGATTTTGTAGACAACTAAAGTGCAACTGACGTTTTCATTAGTGTGTATTGGGGCTGCCGGGTCGGAGGCAGGGAAAGTGTGGTTTTCTGGCCAGAGACACCAGGGGGAGATGAAAGACCCCCCAATCATTCCATTAACATGTGTATTTCCCTCAGTGGGACTACGAAAAGGAGTTATTACATTAAAAAAGTTACTTAATTCTGCTTTTAATCAACTTTATTCAAAGTGAAGTAAAATTAGGCATCCAAATAATGTACTTTGTTAAAACACAGTTTGAGTACTGAGTAACTGAGTGTAAAAGTCTCATTTAGGTTTTAGTAGTGACGTAATACTACAGATAAAACATAATTTCATGTGAAATTGTAATTCTATTTAAATTTTCCAATCAAGCAAGAGTATTGAGACAACATATTACTCAAGTTCAAGTAGAAAGTAGTATGTAATAAAACTACTCCAAGAAGTACTGAAACTTCAAAAGTTGTAACTGAGTACGATCTGCCTCCGTAATAGACATCAAACTGGCTCATTATCAATAGGCACATATCAATATTTTGCCAAACTGTGATATTGTAAAACAGACTTTGTCTCTTTTCAGACTACCGGGACTTACTGCAACAGCTCCAGAGCAAGGACATTTCCTCGGGGGACTCCATCTACGTCCGCGTGAACATGTCCCTTTGCGCCGGCTCCACTGGGACTCTGGCTGTGTCCTGCAACGACATCCTCCACGTCACCAACACCTGGCCGTCCGAAGCCACTGACTCCTGGGAGGCCAGTCACGTGCATCCCTGTCAGCTGCTGCACCTCGAGAGCGGGACGGTGCCCAACTACTTCAGGTGAATAGAGATAATTGTCTTTATGCTTGTTATTGTCCTTACTCAACCTTCCTCTTACGCTCTGCTACCTTCATCTCAGCATTTGGATCAAAAAACATTCTGCAGCGTGGCTTTAAAGCAATTCATCTATTTAAGTTATAATTCTGTCCGTTCAAACAGAGCGCAAGGACTTCTCATCCGAGCCCTCGAGGATATGAATTTCCAAACAAAGTCACAAAAGGTAACACCATTTTCTGGAGTTAATATTTTCAACCAATTAACTTCTTAACCTCTTGGCATTACCCAAATAAAAGCTTCATGAAAAAAAGCATCAAAATGGCAACAAAAACAAGATGAAAATGCAACAAAAGAGCAACAAAAAATTCACAAAAACAAGACAAAAACACAATAAAATGTGACGACAACAACACGGAAACAACGAGAGGAAAAAGATCAGTTTAGCTCAGGTCTTAGCTTTCAAACGAGGCGCTGGTCTATAGACCCTTTAACTGCTGACATTATCAGTGACATCAGCTGGAGGCAGGAAGTGATCAAGAGAAATAAGATTAAACTAAAACTAGCGATTTTAAGTGTAAAACTACAACTGAAACATGTGGTCCTGTTGTGCCTTAAGGTGCCAGAACAAGAGGAATGACATTTGAGACGATAAAATAAGATTGATCTGATATTTCCAACAACAGTTAGACATTTGTTTATCGTTACTATGACAACAGCTACAATGGAAATAGATAGGAATCTAGCTTCCTGCCTCCAGCCCGGAATGTTTACAAACAATTAAAGGGTCTATAGGCTGTAAGAAGCTTTTAGACTTGGGTAAAGCCGAACTGGAGAAAATGTGCTTGGTTAAGGCGGGGGCTAAGGGCAAAAAATAATGTTGATATTTGTGCGTACTTTTAAAAAGTTCCATAATGCACCTTTTAAATATTATGCTTTTTTAACAGTCTGGACGCGCGGCACCTCGAAAACAAAGCGTGCGAATCGTCTGCACCGGTCGACAGGGGAGGAATCCACTGTGGGTCAGCTTTGAGAATGAGGGGAGCCCAGAGTCTGGTATGTGAAGAAATAACAGTAATAACAATAACAGTACTCACAATCTGACTTTTTTTAATATATATGTCTTTTTTTTGTTTTTGTGTCTCTTAGGTGACGATGCGCCCAAAGGTTGCGTGACCCTGATGCCCTACACTCTGGTCACTCCTCACTTCCCACCTGTGTGCAGACCCATCCTACTCCTGCCCTCCATCTTGGGGCGTGTCCTGGACAAGAAGCTGGTGGGGTGGGAGGGATTTCAGCTTCTGGAGCCTGGTAAGTCATACACGAGAGGGGTGGTGGTACGTAGAGGCAGTTATCTAAAGAAATATGGAGAACTGGCACATGGCGACTGGCAATGGCTGAATATGAGGCATGTTTTTTTTACACTTTTAGAAGTAGAAACTAAAGCAAAGTAGGTACCAGTATATTCAAGTTCAAGATCAATGTATTTACCTAATTTGCATTTGATAAATCCCCATTGATGCAAGGTGCTCAATGTCCACTTTCAGACATTCAGACTTAACATAGTAAAAACAGAAGCTAAAACAAAATAAAACGGTATGAATATATTATGCGGAAATGAGGAAAGTATGAAATAAAATGGTTCAAAGTGATTACAGCTTGTGGGGAAAAGGTTTTGATGTGGCGAGACATTATCAGATAATTCGCTGGCAGGATGCATTTGCATGATGAAACAAGATATTGAAATAGTAACATAAATGCACAATGTGAACAAGAAGCTTTGGGGTAGATAAAGATAATGCAGTCAGTGGAGCCTAAGATCCTTTAAAGGCTGAGCACTAAATATGGCATGAATCTGTTCTGTTTGGTTTAGTCCAGTTTTGTCCTACTTAAATCAAAACAAAATGCCACTTGATGACAGTTTTGCCATTGTATACAACAGTACAAACAGAAAAGTAATTAGTTCTTTCTAAAATTTCATTCATTTTGCAATGCCCATTTTTAAACCCTGGAATAATTGAACCTGAGAAGTAATACAACAAAATGTACCATGGTTGTCTTAACTGTCTTTCCGACCAAGTGTCCAATCCTACTGAATTATGAGAGGATGTTTTACTACCTTTGTCAACACATTGTATGCTGTAAAATCGTTTATGGCTTTGTCGGGACTACATCCGCTATAAAAAAAAAAAGGAAAGGGTCTATTAAGATAGTAAATGTTATTATTGCTCCAAGCGTCGGTGTTTAATTTGTGCGCTATTTTTAGATGAATAACAACAACACGGAAAAATGAAGAAAGTACCTCACAATAACAAGCCTCACACTGTACCATGTAGAGGTATAGCTTTAGCTTTTGTTTGCACGCTTATCTACTGTATGACGCAATTAGATTTATGATTCAGGCATCTCATTGTTTCCATTGTTTGTTTTGCAGAGACGCTGAGCCCATGTGAGCACGCCGCGCGACTGCAGAAATCTGAGATACTGGAGGATTGTGAAAAGCCAGAAAACACCTACTACACCACTCAGAGCGTCGAGAAAATCATGAAAAAGGTGATTTGACATTTTGAATATAAGCACTCGTGGCTCTGGAAGTGTCATTCCCCTCTATTTGTTAGTTTAGTAAAGTCTGATATTGAAATAGAGGCTCATATAGAAGCTGTAACTGTAACATGGACCCAATATTTAATGATGTTAAAAACAACTCAAATATGGTTGGCCCCTTTTCTCAACCACAGTCACAGGATGCGCCATAAACGTAACCACCAAGTAACAAAATGTTCATGTAGTTTCACTTCACTGTGCACTTAAAAATAGAATTGCGGAAACACGTACAACTGTGTGACTTTCCTTGGAATGGGACAACTAACCGCTTTTTGCACTTCTCTTGTTTTTCTTCTTTCAGGGGATTCACTGTGTGTTGCCTCTGGGTCTGGACTGTGTACGGAGGCTGCATAGAGCAGACATCTTCCCCATCATCATCTTTATCAGACAGACCGCACGAAGTGCCCACAAGTTGAGGTACAATGAAGTCATGCCTACACTCCATTCAAATGCATGTAAAGTGCAAAAACATTAGACACATTTTTCACCAAAACATAGTTAAAGCGATTATATTATAAAGAAATATCATTTAACTTTCTTATTGGCAATGGGCACATTATGCAATTTTCCTATTTAAAGAATCCTACTGAATTGTATATGTTTTATACATTTTATGCTGATGTCAAACGATGATTACTTCACACAGATGATTTCCCATTAAACAATTTTTTTAGAAAAGCATAAACTGCCATTTTCACTTTAATCAACTGGGAATAAAAAAATACATAAGGGCATAAAAAAGATTCTACATTATACTTTGTGGACTATTCTTTTTAAAGAGAATTGCGACAGTCACACTTACATCCTACCTCACAGACAGGACATTCACGGTGAGTGTGGATACCTGCTTCTCTAAGGTCCATAAAATTACATGTGGTGTGCCCCAGGGTTCAATTTTAGGGCCAGTGCTTTTTAACCTGTATATGCTCCCTCTTGGTGATGTCATCAAGAGACAACTTTCATACTTACGCTGATGATACACAGTTGTACATCTCCATGTCTCCTGATGACACAGGGCCAATGGACGCACTTTTTAACTGCATTATAGATATCAAATCCTGGATGGCAGAAAACTTTCTCCAGCTTAACCAGGACAAAACTGAAGTTTTAGTCATCGGTCCTGAGGCCCAAAGAGAGAAACTTTTACCCAAACTACAGTCATTGTCTTTTAATCTTTCTTCACAGGTGAAGAACCTGGGCGTGATTTTTGACTCTGAGCTGACCTTTATTCCACACATTAAGAATATCACAAAGATAGGTTTTTACCATCTAAAGAACATAGCCAGAGTCCGCCCCATTCTCTCTCGGACCAACACGGAGACGCTGATACATGCTTTTATCACCAGTCGTATCGACTACTGCAATGCCCTGCTTTCTGGTCTTCCCAAAAAGAGTATCTCAGGTTTACAACTTTTACCAAATTCAGCGGCTCGTGTCCTGACAAAGACCAGGAGGCGGGACCACATTACACCGGTTTTAGAGTCGCTGCATTGGCTCCCCGTGTGTTTCATGATATGATATGATGCCGGGCATATTGTTTTAAATGTTATAATCTGTAAAGCCTTTCGTGATACCCTTCGGTATGAAACGCGCTTTATAAATAAAGTTTGATTGATTGCTTGATTATT
Organism: Neogobius melanostomus; assembly: GCA_007210695.1. Lineage (NCBI taxonomy): Eukaryota > Metazoa > Chordata > Actinopteri > Gobiiformes > Gobiidae > Neogobius > Neogobius melanostomus. The sequence continues at coordinate 1,320,790 of VHKM01000153.1, forward strand.
CATTGCGCTTGTCTCAAATGTTCTTTAGCCGGATGAACAGGTTCTCTGACATTCTCTGATCACGCCCGCTCTCTCCCTCAGTGCTCTTAACTCCTGTCTTTGACTCAGGTCTAAGCTGCAGAGACATGGGCACACAGAGGAGCAGCTGCTGGCCTGTTCCTACAGTGAGGAGCCTCTCCTGGACAAACTGCCCTGTCTGTACCACAGCATGGCCCCAGACTCATGGTGCGACTCTAACTCCCTGCTCACCCGCCTGCGCACCGTGGTCTGGGAGGAGCAGAAGAAGATCGTGTGGGTGGAGCCTGACCTGTTGTGAACTGTCGTCTGAAAAAATGGAAATAATTTATTTAGATTTAAGTTTGAGATTTTAGAATAAGCTTTACAACCTGTTTGTAAGCGCCAGTATGTATCTGTGATACTGTGTAATAGGGTATATGACTTTCATAATCTGTTACATCATTTAAGGGTGTTTTTATAACGACAAACTTTGTCACATGTGTTGCACATTTTAAGCACTTCTTTTAAGGACTCATTTTTGGTGTTACAGCACTTACTATCGATGGTCAAACTAAGCTGAAAGTTGCCTCTCTTTATATTTAACAGCAATACAATGTAGCTGGGTTATATAATATGCAATAAAACTTATTTTTATTTTGTTACATGGTTTCTTTATGCATTATCATCACGTGATCTGTTAATACTGTGTTACAGACATGGATGTATTATAATTAACAGAGTTACAGACCACAAAGTCGACAGTTGTAGCAGAGACCAGTCGTCCTGAATGTGATTAAAGTGCACTTACTGTACAGTGAGAGGGTCAGCTGTAGTACTAAAACTACAACTACTACCAGACGCAGCTGTAGGGTTATGCAGTGTTCATTTTCGTGTTTTAGCATTTTCAATGTAATGTATTCATTTCCCCCCTAATAATTTGGTCAAATTATCATTTTCAGTGTTAGTCTTTTTTTTTTTTGTCGAATAAACTTTAATGTAAATTTGGTGTATTGCTTAATGTACCTTTGACCTGGCAAAGTGAAATCTACCTTGTATCAATCGCTGGTGAGCGGTGAGTCTGCTTTCCAGGTAACCCTACAGCTGCGTCTGGAACCCTCTGGAAACCCCCAGTTTCCTGCACAGTGGGGGGTCGGGGGCACAGCTATAGCGAGTTGACCTCCAAAAAGCTGATTTGTCGTCAGAGAAGCACATTTGTTGTAGCCTGGTTTTACCCTCGTACTCATTTCGTTTCGTACATGTAGGGAAAAGATAATTGACCGGAGTTTACGGATGGCTAAGGCCAGGCTACATTTGTCGCCGTTGCGATGGTGTGACAGGACCAGGCCTGATTTGACGGGGCGAGAGAGGACTGTGTGCGACATGGCAGGACAGGACAGAGGTGACAGGAGAGGGGTAACAGGATAGGAATGACGGGACAGGGCATGGGAAGGTTCCTTCACACCAAGGAAGGCTAGATTTGATAGGCCAGGACGTGGCGGGACAACGCGGGACAAATTAGCATGTAGTAGGATGGCGTGGGACATGACAGGGAGTGAAGGGACAGCGTGTGTGATGGGGCAGCGCGGGATAGGACAGCACGTGTGGGCACTGTGCGTGACGGACCGGGCCGCGACATATTGGCTTTCCTGAGGTCAGTGTGCCACTAAACTGCCCCTATGGGCAGGAACCGAGGGCAGGAGTTCCAGACGCAGCTGTATCTTGTTCTGTGGCTGCTGTCGCAAGCAGCATCGCTTTGCACCTGCATTTAGGTTGTCATTGACACACACACAAGCTTCATCTTCACATGGAGGCAGTGAGTGAAGATGCTGCAGGACCAAGAAGAGAATAAGACAAGGCCGTGAAGCTTTTACAGCTCAACCTCAGGTTCTCTGACCATTTCGAACCTACTGCAGGTCTTCACCACATTGATTAATGACAATAAAGGTGTGAAACCACACAGTACAGTGTTAATATGTTTGTTTGTTTGATTTGTAGTGTCTGTGGTTTTATCTTTTGCACGACAAAACAAAACAAAAATCCAACCCAGAAAGTCGAGACATTAACGTCACCTTGGGCACATGAAAACCCTGTAAACCCAGGCTTCTGGAGGGTTGCTGTATTTGCCTGATGTTTTATATGAAGTGAATCTAAAGGCCTACACAGAGAGCTCGACAACAAAGGGCAAAACATATGATTGGACGATAATATAATTCCCTAATGTGAAGCAAACCTGTCATTTGAAAACATTAGTTGTATTCATCGTTTTAATTAATCACATGTTTTAGTTTCACCAAGTCATAACTTCAGGTATAATTGTAAGAATACGTTTATTTTATTCAAAATATAGACCATGGTTTAAACCGCAGTGCGCATGCGTAATTATTAAACACGTGCTTCACAAGGCCAAAATTCACTGAATGTATGGATCAAAATGTCTCCTATGCTAGTGGTGCCATTTACCCACTGAAGTACTTTTTATATCTATGCATTTACCAAACAAGCAGCTGGCTGACGTCTGTGCCCGGGAGTCCGGGACGCAACAGCAGGTAATACGCTTCCACTTACCTCGTCTTATGTAAGATTAGAAAGGCTGAATGTGAACAAATGAACAAAAGCAAATGAGAATGGTCGTAATTCAAAACTGCTGAAGTGCTCATAGTTGTGTGGCCTTTAGCACAATGTGACTGACACGATGACACGGCTCCTCAGGCCCAAGCTGCTGCACTTATCATGCGAACAACACCATGGTTCAACAAAAGGTTTCTGGGCCTGTACACGTGTTGCATGTTGCAGGGTAGTTGACAAGAAATAATCATTATAGAAAAGTTAATAGTGTAAGACGTTGATGTTTGTAAGCAGTGCAGGCATTAGGATCAGTTAGTTCAGAGCTAACAATCAATTATATTGCTTTCTTTGGCATGGGGGAACATGGTCACGTGTGAGTAAAGTTTTTTTTTTTTATCTATTCAGCAGCCTATAAATGTATCGGAAAAGCCTAATGATTAATAGACTTCTTTTCACCATACAGAGCCACGAGGTCCTCTTCTATCCAGTGGCCACACGGGGGCAGCAGAGAGCAGGTAACGCGCTGGAGGGAGTGGTTGTTGTTCGTGCTGAGACAGAGATGAGCAGAGGCAGATGAAAGGAAACTCCTCTCTCATATTCCTGACCGCGAGCCCAAACCTCCTCTGTGCATTTTTACGGCTGTCATGCTGCTTTTCGCTCCCCTCCCTGCAGCCTTTTCACTGTGTGTGTGTGTGTATTTGTGTGTGTGCCTCTGCCACAAAGCTATGCCCCTTTTTGATATGTTTTTTTCTTCCTCTTGGCATTGTGATTATTACTGACCACTTCTGAAGCTTTTTTCCCCTCTTCCTCTTCTTAGCATCCCACCAAATCGCTTTTTTTTTTTTTTCTTTTCCAGCACCAAACCGGCAGCCATGTTTGTTGTTGCTGGGAAACTACTTCAGTGATTTGTGTGTTGTCAGCTCGCATTATAGACACTGACAGGGAGAGAGAGGGAAATGATTACATGCACATATACAGTCTAGCAGCTGCCTCATTTCTCCTGTGGCTGCTGGGTTTCTTCTGTGTGTGAATTTTTGGTGTTTATTTCACACAGGTTGGTTGTACAGAGCCGTGGTATTGTTATTTGCAATCACGCTCATCCAGGCTACACACATTTGACACTGTTTTGCCTTTTTTGTGTGTGTTTTTGTGTTTTGAGCTTGAAGCAATCTCTCTTGTGAACAGTTTCCTACTGAAGTCAAAAGCGCTGCCAAAAAAGTTCACTGTGTCAGGCGTAAGATTTATCCTCCTGTCACTTAGAATAAATATAAAGCTGCCTCTTTCGCTTGACAACAACATTGTGGCTTGGTATATTATTATGTAGGGATACTAGATTGGTGATACATCATGGAATAAATTATCCACTGCATTGTAATATAACATTGGCTTGTTTTAGTATGGGTTTTCGGTTTACAGGAAACATGACACTTTTGATCCATATTTTCTAAACGCTAAAACATAGTTTACGTACACAATTTTATTTAAGATTTTGCACACAAAAACAACAATCACCCAGCTTTCTTAAAGGGACATTTCAGGATTTTGACATATGGCCTCATTTCATAGTTGAGTGTTGTTGATTTCTGGAGATACATATTTTTTTAATTCATGCAGTTCTTATATTTGAAGAGTCTACAGTAGTTGCGCTAGGCTAGGGCAAGGCTAAAGCATGTCTATGGTAACAGCTACCCTGCATTAAAAACAGTCTGACCCACTCCACAGTTCACCTGAGGCAAATCACTTATAAATGTCTGTGTCAATAGAATAATTTGAACTATTTTGCATTTAAAATAACTTATATTTGAGCAGCATCAGCTTCGTGGTTGTAAGCTAACACAGCGGCGGAGTGATCTGCGAGAAAATAGTCCCTCAAAATGTGATAATTCATGTGACGCAAGGTCAGTTATATTTAAAAAATTACTCTATCGATACAGACATTTATATGGTTAGTCTGGTGTTATAAGTGATTATCTTCAGGTGCACTGTGGAGTGGGTCAAACTGTTTTTAAGGCAGGCCAGCAGTTATCGTAGAAATGTGCTAGCCTAGCACTAGCCTAGCGCCACGAAACTCTTCACGTGAATTAAAAAATCTCCAGACATCAACAACACTCTGGATAACTAGGAAATGAGGCCCTATGTCAAAAATCCTGAAATATCCCTTTAAGTTTCATTTTCTTATTGGACACTGACAGGGAAGTGACATAGATGGAGGCAAACCATTTTGAACTGTTACCGTGCCAACCAAGTTATGCCAATGGGAAATGAGTGAGTCAAACTGCTATGAGGTCATCACTCTACTGGTCCAACGGAGCTTTAGCCGTAAGTCTTTCTTTTATATGGAACTGGTAATAGAGAATTAAAATCCTTTTGTGATTAATGAACAACACATAGCATTTTATGATTGTTTTGATAACATAGATTAACACGCATACTGTCTAGACTTTAGAGCATTATGATGATCAATAACCGTCTGGAGTTTTGCAATGATTAGTGCATTAGTGTTTATATATTATACTAAAGCCATTTCAGCACGTTCTGTTTTCTCCCGTTCGACTTTAGCCAAATCTAAAAGCTAAAACGAGATGTAAATGAGGATGAAAACGCAGCAAAAAATCGCAAAAAACAATGCAACAAATCAGGCGACAAAAAAATGTTGACAAGTGAAGACATGACAATAAAGCACCAAAAATATGGTGAAAAAGTGACGACAATTCGAGGAAAAATCTTACATCAGTTTTGAAGGTCTTAGCTGATACTTATTTGACAAGCCGTGCTGGATTCTACTGTTACTCAGTTGTAAACCTCATTGTAACGTGCAGTATATTGGGCATGTGTAAAGTGCATATTTGTGGTTAATCTGATAATCTGACCAAAGTCCTCCCCTCTTCTCTCGCTCTCAGCCTTGTTCGCCCTGACCTCCAGACGACCCGGAGCTGTGGCCGTAACACACCGGGACAGGAGGAGCAGACCCTCGTGCGAGTGTCCCCAAGGTGGTCAGTCAGCTCACCCCCCTCGCACCCCTCACCCTGACTCAGACTTTATCGCTCTTCGTACCAGGCAGCAGCACAGATTAGGCCCTCATGGGAACTCCATCAGCACACTCTTTCACGCCACAACCGCTGCTTCACGACAACTGTAATCCTGCACGTTTCGTAAAAAGGGACGTGCGCTTAGGCCCGCATTGTCTGCCCTCGTGTTTGTGTAGTGAAAAGCTTTAACCCCGAGGACAGAGCGGAGAGGGCGGACAAGTCGTGACAGAAGTGGGGAAGTGTGAGTCCAATGTATGAGGTGATTTCAATCTAAGGAGAGTAATATGTCAAAATTACTTTTTATAGCTTCGTACAATGTTGCTCCTACTTCAAAGCATATTGATAAGAGAGTTTCTAGCCTATATGCCAGTGTAATACCTCATTTGAAAGCCAAGACCTATTATTTTGTAAAACTGTGTGTAAGATCTGTGAGAGTGAAATCCAACTTACATCACATTTGCTGTTCCTACCCCTAATCATAATCATGACCATGACCCTAACCCCTGACCCTAAACCTAACCCTATCCCTTTGATCAGGGGGACAGCAAGTAACAGGTTAAAGAGAAAGTGACAGTGATTTGCAGCACCTGTCAACTAGAGATAGAGATGTAAAATGAGCTCTCCCACAACTCCCCACAAGCCCTCAGAGGAGCAGAGGACTATTGTGGTTTCTACACATATTTTTATATATTTTATGTGTATATGTATGTATGTACTGTATATAATATATATATAATTTTGAAACCATACGTTTTTTGTTTTGGAATCTACTGATTTTTGTCCTCCTGAAGTACCTAAAATCATGAATGTCGTGATGCTTCTAAAGGTGTCAATGTTGAACTGTGACAGCAGGGGGCGCTATATGAGGAGTATAGGGCTGATCTATCTATCTATCTATCTATCTATCTATCTATCTATCTATCTATCTATCTTATCTAAATCAGCCCCATACCCCTCATACAGCGCCCCCTGCTGTCACAGTTCAACACTGACATGTTTAGAAGCTTCATACACAGAAATATAGACGAGACATTTAAAAAAAATATGGCTAAAAATATCAGTGTTGCATATCGGCATCGGCCTCAGTAAAACCTGGTCGACCTCTATTAGATATATTTCTATGATTGAAACCTTTACTATAATAATAAATGTTACTATTGGCTAATGGAGAGATAAAAAAGATAATTACCATCCATCCATCCATCCATCCATTTTCTTCCACTTGTCCGTTGCCGGGTCGTCGGGGCAGCTGTTGGAGCTGCCCAAATCACATTGCACCAGCCCCTATGGCTCCTCCTGCAGGTGGTGGGTCGACAGAAGGACGGCCTCATGGTTCTAACCGGGCCTGTTGGTCTCTCATAAGGGGCTTCTGAACCGCTCTTTGTCTGACCCGTCACCTAGGACCTGTTTGTCCTGGAAAGACCCTACCAGGGGCACAAAGCCCCGACAACAGAGCTCCCAGGATCATTCGGGCGCTCAAACCCCTCCACCACATTAAGGTGGTGGCTCCAGGAGGAGGGTAAAAGATAATTACGTCAAATTGAATTTAAAGTATCGGCCTATATTTTGGCTAAAGGCCAGGCCAAAATCCATATCAGGGGAAAATAAGCCGTTTTAGATCAATATAGTATTTTCTAACCAACATAATATAAGTTACTGCTCAAGTTGTGTCTAAGATTTAAGACTAAACACCTGTTAGAACGGCATAATACCCCGCTTTAAGATTTGGAATGGGTGCATCTGCTCAAATCCATGGGCTATGATTAGAAGTCAGTGTGCGCTGCTCACGATGCCGATCCCAAGCCCAGATTACCTCCACACGAGCGTTCTGTTAAAGAATTACACTATAGTTTCAAATCGAGAACTTGGTTATTATTTAGTAGTTATTAATGTTTTGTCATATCTGCTACGACTGAACTAATTCTCATGAAACACAACGCGGACCAAAATGTATCTTAAGTGATGCTGATATTATTCAAAGTGAATAGTTCGCTTTTCTTCCCGACTTTGAAAATAATTAGTATTCTCTCTGCATGACGGACATTGTGAATATGCTGCAGCGGCAAGACACTGGAGCTTTGTGTTGGACTGAGTGGCGGCAGCAGAATGGGACACAATACGAGGGCGCCCTCAGAGCCGAGCAGGAGCCAGTGCAGCCGCTGAGGAGAGCTCATTTAAAAAACACCGTAGCTCCTCCCCGCTTCTTCTTTATTTCCGAGTTCAGGAAGACTCGTACCTGCAGCATTGAACTGTGTTGTGCCGACAGTGATCACATGACACTGTTGACCAATCAGGACACGCACATGTTTCCCACGCTCACAAACAGAGGTCTATCTTTTCTGATCTGGGGTCAGTTTTTCCTCCTCTAAAGAGAGAGAGAGGACACAGACAGACTGGTGTGTGTCCGCTCTTACTATTCTCAGCAGTTATGTGCGAACCCCCAGTCGTTTATAATCTCGCTAAATCCAGTTGTGTAGTGTGGACCCCCATTCGTCACAGAATCGTTTAAGACTGAAAACAACTGTGTAGTCAGTGCTCAGCTTTGTATAATAGAGAGAAAACAATTAACTAACACGCACAAGCTCCCTCGCCCTGAACATGCTTCATCTGCACTTATTAATTGTTTTGTATTTCTGTCTACATCAGGACTCCTGTCACTCAGAACCGGAGTCTCTGCTGTTCTCCTGTGAGGGAGCTCCAAGGCCGCTCCCTGTGAGAGGAGCCTTTGTGTTCATGGGTCAACACAGGTCAGGGCTGCACAAAGCCAGGGTCACAGCCGGAGCAAAGACACCACACTAGAAACGCGTGAAGTTTGGAAGAATTGTTTTACTGCAATTCAAATGTTTATACGTGCGTGAGAAATCCTGACATTGGAACCATTAGCTGTCTTGATTCCACACAATGAAATGGTGTAGAATTACTTGGTAAATAAAGTTAATGTGGTTCTGGGTACCGTTACCGATCTTGGTCATAATCCGCATCAAAAGCGTTGTTTCCAAAAAAGTACAAGCAAAATATCGTCCAGGAACAGCCCAAACACAAGCCTCAAATCAAATGCGCTGTTGTTTTAGCTGCAGTGTTGAAAGCGAAACTGAAACTTATTAGGTACTTAAGAAGCACATGGCCCACTGTGCTGCTTTTATTTATTTTTTCTTTAACTTTAGGCACTGTGTTTTTTTATTTTGTTTTGTATTGTGAGCCCAGGGGCACATTTTACTGTAAGGCAGCTTTGAAAAATTAGAAAGCAGTTTCAATGTATTTCTGGAAGTACAAAAACTGCCTAATAATGAACATTTAGGCTATTTTAATTCAAAACATACTTAGTAGCCATTTATATCGCACTTGCACCGTGAACCGTGAGATAGCTGAACTGTTACACCCCTACTCTTTCCGATATATACAGCATACTAAAATATTTGTCATCTATTACCAGAAAATAGAACAATAAAGTGTGGAAGATCTGGAAATGTACAATATCTGGTTCATCTCCAGTGTCAAGAAATGTGTGAATAATGGGGAATCATTTGGGGGGGAAAAATTGGGAATTTGGGAAAATAGGGAAAATATTAGTAATAAAAAATGCTGCTATAAATGAACGCTTAACCCCCACCTGAACCGAGCACATAAAAGTAAAAAAAAAGAAAGTCAAAATGGCGACGAAAACAAGGATGAAGCGCGACAAAAATGTGACAACAAACGACAGAAGAGCTACAAAAAGAGCAATGAAAAAAATGATGAAAAAACAACAAAAAGAGAGAAAAACACTTAAAAAATGTGACAAAAATAAATACAGTAAAATGGGACAAAAAAACAATAATAATAAATTTAGCACAATTGGGGAAAAATCATTTATTTGAACTGAAACATCCAAGTCACTTCCTTTTAATGCGATTCCTGGACCAACAAGCTACATGCGATTTTTTTCCGATACCTGCTTTCGATACCTCCTAATAGCTACACTGTTGCCCCGATACTATACTGGTATCGTTTAACGGTCCCCAGCCCTCCTCTTGACCCTCATGCCTGTCATTGTAGTGCTCTAAAATGCTCATAGCGCTGCTTCCACACTTCTCATTTGCGCTACAAATTAGAAATGAGATGCGTGAAATTGTGGTTTTCACACTGGCAACAAATAATTGGACGTCGCATATAAATAGAAATGCCACCGTTCATGGTTCTGCTCCGTAATTGTGTGTGTTATTCTGTACGTGCAGAGGCCATTGGGCAGGCCGTTAAAGTCGTGCATGGATTAGTCCATTTAAGACACTTTTTATTTTATATTCAGCATATTAGCAGTGTTTCAGAATGGGATTAAGCGCGTTTGAATACTGATCACGGTTTCTTATGCGCTGTTTCCAAACGTCCCTTGGTGTGGATAGATCTTTTATAGTGTATAAATATGAGCTGTAATGTGGTGGTAATGTCCAATAATAATCACTGTGAGTGTAATGTCTCGCGGCGTTAATGTGCTCTCTCTCAGTCCATAAACAGAGACGCTGCAGGAATAAGCTCCATCTATTACCCGACCTGCCGTCACCCGCGCCAACGATCGATGAGCGAAGATAATGACGTCATTTACACAAACCACCGCACACATCAGGGACGGGACCGACGGGGCATAGCCACATTTCTACAGTGTGTCACGCAGCACTGCTCTCTGGGACTGCCGGGGCACTTTAAGAAATATACGGTTATGAAGTTACCGAGGCAGGGTTTCCATGGATACAGACAGATCTCGATTTTTACATTATTCTGAGTATTGACGAGGCGATGGTTTGTGGTCAATTGCCTGCGATTAAAAGTGAGTCTGTCAGGTAAAGCTTAGCATTAGTAAAGGTGGACTTGTTTAAAAAGAGATGCTTTGTCCAAGTTGTACCAATAGAGTTTAAGGTGAGATGCTTTAAAGTTAAATATGCCACATTAGGGAAATAGACTAACACAGGCAGGCAACCATATGGTTTAGGGCAGGGGTAGGCAAGTTTGTGTCATGGAGGGCCGATTTTCTTCATTGCCAAAACCCCAAGGGCCGAAACTCACAATTGTAGCCCAAAGTAAAGCACCATTTTTCTACAAATATACGTTTTGCACATGATATATGACCTAATGGGGTATTTTGCTGGGAAATGTGGAAATATTGACAGTATTTTCCACATTTTAGAGTGCTTTTCACGTATTTGGTCTCTGGTTTATGAATAAATGTTTCTTCAAAATTCTCTTCGGGGCCAAAGCTTTTATGCTGGAGGGCCGAATTTGGCCCCGGGCCTGACGTTGCCTACCCCTGGTTTAGGGCCACATGCGTTTTTTAGCCCTGCTCCTGTGGCTCTTTGACTGTCTACTTTTGGCCTGGTTACTGTTTATATCTGGTCTAATCTGGTGTAATTACTTGTTAAGATCGATTTAGTCCTGGTTTAGTCTTCCATCTTACAGTGAACGCAGGAATCGAAATTTGTCGCCACATTTTACGCAGTAGTGTTTTCGAGGAATAGTGTTTTCTCTTTCGGTCCAAAGCGTTGCATAGCCGTAGACTAACTCTATTGGTAAATCCATCTAGCTGTCCAAATGCATTTAAATTATGTGAACCATAACATTAGTATTTTACTTATAAAATCAATCAAAAGTAGTTTTTAGTTTGGAATATGGCAGAAAGCGCAGAAAGTCATAGCGACATATAACACGTAAACAGATGGCACATTGTTGTTGTATCCTTGGGCAAGACACGTCACCCACCTTGCGTCCTGTGTCTGCGTACATTGCTGTATGAATGGTTCCCTGATGTGAAAGCGCTATACAAGTTTTACGTAAATTTTTCCAAAAACTAAAAAGGCAAATAAAATGTACTTATGGATTTCATCAAAAACTCTCCAATCCAAACATCTTTTTATTGCCATTAGAAATAAAGTGAAAGCAAATGAATCTGTGAACCTCTTAACCCCCACTTCAACCGAGCGCATCGTCTCCAGTTTGAATTTACCCAAATCTAGAAGCTTCTGGACTGGAGAGCAACAGCGTACCGCCTCATTTCAAACAAACTGACTGTAACTTTTGTCGCGTTGTGGGCACAGTTTTTTACTCTTTTAATTTCAACCTGAAAAGACTCACAGAGACAAAATGCATTAGAAAGGTTTTATTGAACGTGAATCATGATTGGGGCTCAGATCCCGGCGGAAGATTGCAGTAATGATATGAAATACATGGCGTCGATGGATGATGGCCAGAATCTTCCCCGGAGCCCGGACACTGGTGGTGGTAGGACGAGACCCGGGGCCGAGATTGACCGGTGAGCTTAAAGGGATACTTCGGGATTTTTGACATAGGGCCTCATTTCCTAGTTATCCAGAGTGTTGTTGATGTCTGGAGATATTTTTTTCTTAAATTCATGCAGTTCTTATATTTGAAGAGTCTAGTTGCGCTAGGCTAGGGCAAGGCTAACGCATTTCTACGGTATCAACCCTGCATTAAAAACAGTCTGACCCACTCCACAGTGCACTTGAGGCAAATCACTTGTAACTCCAGACTAACCATATAAATGTCTGTGTCGATAGAATATTTTTTGAAATATAACTGACCTTGTATCACATGAATTACCGCATTTTGAGGGACTATTTTCTTGCAGATCACTCCGCCGCTGCGTTAGCTTACAGCCACGAAGCTGATGCCGCTCAAATATAAGTTATTTTAAATGCTAAATGGTTAAAATTATTTTATCGACACAGACATTTATATCGTTAGTCTGGCGTTATAAGTGATTTACCTCAGGTGCACTGTGGAGTGGGTTCAGACTGTTTTTAATGGAGGCTAACTGTTGCCATAGAAATGCTTTAGCCTTGCCTAGCCTAGCGCCACTAGACTCTTCAAATATAAGAACTGCATGAATTTAAGAAAAAAATATCTCCAGACATCAACAACACTCTGGATAACTAGGAAATGAGGCCCAATGTCAAAATCCTGAAATATCCCTTTAAGAAGGGGATCCTGGGCGATGAATGAAGGCTGCAGGTACGTCTTCCAGGTTGAATTTGCACTGAAGCTTCATTTCACTTTTTTGTTGATTTTCGTCGTTTTTTTGTTGTGTTATTGTTGCTTTTCTGACATGTTTTTTATCGCTCTTTTGTGGCTTTTTTTTGTTATGTTTTCGTCACGTTTTTATTTTGTTATCGCTGCTTTTCTGGCACAAAAACATGCCCCAAAAACCAACAATAACGAAATTTTAAAAAGTGACCAAAACGTGACGAGCTTTTAGATTTGGGTAAAGCCAAACTGGAGAGAATGTGCTTGGGTTCAGGGGGGGGGTTAAGAGCTTAAGATGGCAACGTAGGCAATAATTAACAATAAAGCAGTGGGTAAAATGCAAACGTCCTGATGCGTCTGTGTTTTGAGTCTTGCGATCTGTTCTCCTCTCGTTGCACACGTGTCTTGTATGGTGGTTTCTCCTCTGATGTAACGCCTCTCTCCTCCCGTGTCTCTGTTTTGTAGCTGCTGTAAATCCAGAGCCGTGTCGAGGTCTGAGCCTTCGGTTGATCTACGCCCGATCTGACAAGGAGCGCGGAAAGTCGGAAAGCGCCTCCGGTCAACACCCCCCCCCCCCCCCCACACACACAGGTGCAAATCCTCACCTCTGCTCCAACCCCCCAACCCCTCCCGCCCGGATACTTCCTCTGCTGCCGGCTCCACGCACACACACACACACACACACACAACACTCACCACCCCCACACCACCCTCCCTCTGGTTCTCCTCGGGACGTGAGGGAAAGACAGCCCGGCTCAAGTGCATGTCGGGGGGAATTAGACGCTAGCAGACAATTTGATTTTGCGGTCTTCACGGCTTCCTCAGACAGGCACCGGCTCCACGTTCAGCAGAAAGCAGGGCTGGGAGCCGGTTTGATGGGAACAGACAGGGCGAGGCCGGGGTTTAAGATAAGACGAGTAATAGAGACATGCGGAAGAATTAAGATGAGAATTTGACATGCGAGTGCAATGGAAATGTAAAGCAATTAAAGTGTGCTTGGGTATTAGTTTGGCGTGTATTTTTATCGCCATTACTTCTACTAGTTTAAAAAAAAAAGCCTTAGTAATAATGATACCAATGCAAAAGTGAACATTTAGATTGAAGCGTGAACTTAAAAGTGGCGTCTAAACAGGGAATCCCATAATGAGCCGTTCACTACAGGCAGCAGCAAAGAAAAACTACTTTTATTTTCAAACAATTCATGTATAGCCAGGTCTATAAATCTGTTACATGGACCTCAATGTTATAATCTAGCCATTTCTGACCATTTTTGTTTAACCTCTCAACCCCCGCCTTAGCCGTGCACATTTTCTCCAGTTTTACCCAAATCTAAAACCTTCTCTAAGATTTTAGCTCATGTTTTGTGCGTTTTCATCCACTTTACGTCTCGTTTTTGTCGCTAATAAAGAAGCTTTTAGATTTGGGTAAAGTCGAACTGGATAAAATGTGTTAAGGCGGGGGTTATATAATAAGAACGCGATTTTTCAAATAAATTCGACGCCTTGCTCAGCCCTTCTGGAAAATAAATCAAATCTTTGTATTTCAAAACATTTCAAGAGTTATTAATGTGTGTCTATGGTTTGTCCAATGCTAAAGACCCTTTAATGTAATGTAATGCGTTTCCCCCCAGTTTTCTAATGTAATCATTAATTTCTTACCCAAAGTCAGCTGCGTCTCATTGTATTTCATTATTGTGGGATTTTTAAAGATATTTTTGAACAGAGCTTAAAGTGCATATGACACATTAGACACAATTTTTGCTAAAACATCGTTAATTATATTAAAGGGGGGGTATTATGTAAAATCGACTTTTCAAGCTTTATATCATGTTATTATGTCATTCCCTCATTAAACACATGCCTGGAGTGTTGCCTTGGCTCATTCACATATTTTTGAGTAATCAGTAAAAATTAGACGGCAGCCATTTTAGGTGTAGCTATGCCTCAGTCCTCCTAGGAACGCCCCCACCTCCTGGAGACGCCTCTGGACCTTTGTCACCAGCCAAGCCACCAACCACTGCTCCTCAGCTCAGCAGAGCCCCCTCCCCGCACAGTAGTGTTGTTTTAGATGCCAAGCAGTGTGCTGAAGGGGGCGTGTCTGAAAGCTTCTTAAAGAGACAGAGGCCTATTTCAAGACGTTCAGTACAGCCATTTTGAGAGAGCAATTTTATTCAAGGCAGTTATTTTAATTTACTGCATATACAGACCAACAGAAGGTTACGTCATCATTGTAGTATGCTACAGACTGGTGCTATGTGATTGAACAAGCATAATACCCCCTCTTTAAAGATTTTGCAAAGATTGAACCCAGCTTTCTTTAGTTTGACCATTTTTTTTGTGATGCTTATAGTTTCACTTTCTTTTTGGAGACCAACAGGAAGTGACATATATAGAGGCAAGCAATTTGAAACGGTTGCCATGCCAACCGCAGTGGGAAATGAGTCAAACTGCTGTGGAACTTTACCTTTATCTACGTCACTTCCTGTCAGCAGCTTAAAAATTCAAATAAAATAACTTTCCTGACCAACATTTCTTCATTAAAATCTGCTGCTTCACTGAAATAAAGTGATAATTATTACTTATAATATTTTCCAAAGCATTAAAACCTGTCACATGCCTTTACTGTATTTTTAAGCTTTAGAGTTAGCGTATGTGGCTTTATAAGGTCTTCAATAATGAGTTTCCTTCCTCAATCTATCGAACTTTAGATTTTGTTATCGTGACAGGCCTCGATGTAGCTGTGGTAGCATCATATAATGGCATCAATGTCCCCTGAAGAAGCTGCCTGGTTTGATGGAGAAACACGGGCTTCTTTTTAACCCAAATAAAAGCTTCTTGAAAAAAGCGACAAAAATCTTCCTCCGCAGACTTAGTGACAGGATTACTTGATAGTGCAAAAAAACATAAAACACATGGTAAGGCAACAACATCGCCTGAGGAACGCTGGTTTAGTCAGTGCAAGGCAAAGACAATAGGGGAGACCATCTTTGCAGCCACTTAATATAGTCCACCCACTCAGCGCCGTCCAAATGTGCTGATTGACGCCTGTTGGCTCTTTTAATAGCCGCCATAATGGACCGCAGTTCGGTGGGCGTCGAGAAACGCAGCCATCCAAACCAAAGTAACTCGATTCTTGGGTCGCGGTCTCTCGTTTCAGCCTCTTTCAGCAGTGCCGCTCGGAGATGCCCCCTGTCTCAGCGCTTTAGCCCCGGCTCCTGCGCTCTGATAGATTTACAAACCCGCAGAGGGGCGCGGGGTGAGTTATGGCCGGCGCGGTCGACCTTGTGCCGGAGTAATGTCCGTGGGAGCTGCGCGGGCACTCTGCATTATGTGCATTACGGACAGGGCTCTGTGGCTTTTACACGGGCAAGAGCCGGGCTGCACAGTTTTAGAACAATACGAGAGTCTCCATTTGAATGTGCACGTGTGGTCAGAATCATCAAACCCAATTACATACTCTGCCACATTTTATAAACAAATACAATTATAAACCAATGACTCTGAATCTCCTTCATTGTCGTGTAAATCGGCCTTCACTATTACAATTTTCATCACTTTTTTGTTGGGCTTTTGCCGCATTTTCATTGTCTTTTTTCGCACCCCTTTTTGTTGTTGTGTTGTTGCTCTTTTGTGGCTTTTTTGTCACATTATCACTTTTTTTTTTGCCACATTTTCATTGCTTTTTCTCACTTTTGTGGCTTTTTTGTCATTTTCTGTTGCCATTTTGGGCTCGTTTGTGGTATTTTCGTCACACATTTTTGTCAGTTTTTCCATCGCTTTTTGTCTGTGTTTTTTGTTGCGTTTTCAACCTTGTTTTCGTCTCATTTTTGTTGTGTTTTTTTTTTTTTTTTTTTTTTTTAATTCATTTAGTAATGCAGACAGACTCACAAGACAATACATTGACATGAGACAGTACAGTAAAGGAAGTGGAATGGGTACAAAGGCAACATAAAAACAATAAAAAGTGTAGTGTGTGTGTATGTGTATGTGTGGTTAGATACGTTTCCTTTTGTTCTAAACATGTTGGACATAATCTACAAACGTATGGTTCAATGTAGTAAAATATGAGGACAAAACTCAAGACGTGTGTTGTTTTGAGATATCATCTTGGCTTTTTTTGTTGCGTTTTTGTCGGGGGGGTTTCTCTTTCTGCGGCTTTTTCACCACTTTTTAGTCACGTTTTAGTTTGCGTTTTTTTGCCTCATTTCCGTCACTATTTTGACGCTTTTTTCAAGAAGCTTTTAGTTTTGTATGAAGCCAAACTGGAGAAAATGTACTCGGTTCAGGTGGAAGTTAAGTCAGTTAGTCATGTTTTGTTTCTTTAAATGTCTCTACAAATTATAGCATTGCATTGTCCCATAGCAAAAGGTGTCTGTTGTGTTTCTTTGTGTACAGGACTGATGATGTGTGGAAGGAAAGGTGCAGGAGGCCAGGAGCTGGACGTAGAGCTTCAGGGCTTGTATTCAAATGAGCCGACACCAATACACTCAACATAAATAATACATTCAGGGCAGAAAAGACGGGATTGTTGTGTTAAAAGGCCGATCATAAAGGGCTAGTTTTAATATTCCTCTTCAATATACAGCACTTGACCCCGGCTGCATTATACATTCAGAATTTCAAACACTATTTAGTTGTTTTAAGCATTAATGATGCCGAAATGAGAATTGTTTTATGTATTAGATATTAGAAATGTAATATATTGCTCCAACAGTGGATATTTCTGACAGCTGATATTGAGTGAAGGCAAGCATAGAATTGAAAAGAACAAATTAACTTTGATTGAATTGAATTTGGAAATCCACCTAAAAATAAACACTAGACCTTAGTTATTGTTAGAGAAAAAAACATGGTGACCGGGAGGATAGATGCAAAATAGGCAGGAGTTTGAAAACAGGACAAAAATGGGTGTAAAACATGCAAATTCACAATATCGGGTTCATCTCTAATGTCAAGAGATGTGTGAAAAATGGGCAATAATTTGGGGGGAAATTTTAAGAAATTTTGGAAAAAATACGGAAATAATGGGGAAATACATTGGGGGAAAATGAGGGGAAATAGGGAAAATATTAGCAATAAAAATTAACAAAAATGGGTAAAACGATTGGGGGGGAAATGGGGAAAAATTGGGAAAAAATGAGGGGAAATGGCATTTTTGCAATATAAATGAGCAAAAATGGGGGGGGGGGGGAATTGGGAAAACGAGGGAAAAAATGGGGCAAGAAAAAAAAGGGGAAAAATTTGGGAAAATGAGGCAAACATTCAACAAAAAAAAAAAAAAAAACAAGGGCAAAGAAAATTGGGCAAAAATGGTGAGAAACATTCATTTATTTGAGCTGAAACAACCAAGTCACTTCCTTTAATGCTGTCCCTGGACCAACAGCATCAAAACAAGAATCTTTTTTTCGGTACCTGCTTTCGATACATACATTTTTTTCGATGTCATTAGTACCTAAACATTTCCCCCGATACCACACTAGTATCGTCTTACGGTACCCAGCCCTAGTTGTCCGTCATACTGATATGCAAGCCAAAACAGAGAGCAGGTGCCGGAGAGCCAAAGTTATGGCTACACATTATGATGGAGATTTAATTTCCCGTGTGTCTGTGAAGCAAAGCTGAGTCATATGACAACAAATATTGAATTGTGGTCCGATCCGAAAAGACGGCGAGTGTTCAATTTGGAGAGATCGTCATATGGGGATTCACTGTTTCTGTTTATATCAGCTCTATGCGAAACATTGATGGGAGAAATCTATAGAAAAATGACTTTATCCTCTTTGGGCTTGTGTAATCTACTGTGACACCATTTGCACTTACTGAGGCATCCTTTCCAGCAAACAGCGACAAAACACAGTGGCTTATAGACCCCTCAGAAGCTAGATTCATAAATAATGTGCCTCTAATACAGTCACCATTTGCTCTGTCAGTGTTGTTGCTTTCTCTGCCGGGATTTCCGTGGTGTTGCGTGGTGGCGGTGCAGTTCCTGTGACCGGCTCCTGACTCAAGATGGTTGTGCAGATGGTGGAATGGTGGGCTGTCAGCGAGTGGCGATGAGATTTTTTTCCACTTCAATCCGTCTGCAAGTGTGGCCCTGAGTGCAAAGTAAAGATGAAATTAAACTGTATTGAGACATTAAGCAGTGTCTGCCAGGGTTACCTATGTATTTTTGTGACTATTTATTTTTCTTTCTTTCAGGGTTTGCACAATAAGTGATGCGCCTTCCGGTGAGCCTGCCCTTCCTGACAGAAATCTCTCAACTTCCCTGGGCTAATGCTTGGAAACAGTGCCCTGGCTTGTCACCAATTTGGCTGGATTCTTTGTACTTAAATATAGATGGACATATTTCAATAGCTGAACATTTATCACGTACTGTAAGACAAACCGCAGCTCCCCTTCTCTGACTCCACTGTCGTGTTCTTGTCTTTATCCCAGCGGTGGCTCTCTGCACGTCTCCAGCACCTCTTCACCTCCCGGACATCCCGACCGCCTCCAGCTGTGGGTTGCCAAGTCCGTGCAGCGCCCCCCCCCCCCACCGAGGCCGGTTGCCAGATCGGGACAGGCCCATGCGGCGCGGAGGGGGTCTGAGGCGCTGTCTATGGCCCGGTGCCACGCTGGGCCTGTTATTACCTCCAGATGACATCAGCCTGTGCAGCAGATGCCTGTTTGGCCACAGGGTCTGGAGAGAGAGCAAACCTCTGGTGAGTGGATGCTGCAAGAAAAAGAAAAAAACATGCCAAAGAGGAAATACTGAATCTCATGAGGCCATAGAAGAAGTCTGAGTGGTGATGCTGCCATGATGAATATGAATTAGCACACTTATATGCAGAGCTAATGTGCCCATCAGAACCAAGACATTTTTCATTTGGTTGGGAAATACTGTACGTGAAGAGGGATAAATAATCTCAGCTGTGCGTAGGGCTGGGTACTGTTACATCTTTATCAATGCCAGCACTTTAACCTCTTAAACCCTGCACAGTAACTAACACTAACATGGTAATAAATAAGGTATAGGAAACAAAAATTATACACTCGTTATAAAGTGTAACATACTGTGAATGTTGACTTAATGCATTGTTGCATTTGTTGTAAATATGTAACCAACTTAATTGTTTAGTAAGACAATAAGGACTACAACACATTATTATTTAAGTATATGAATAGGGGATGATGGGAGTCAATAAGCTTGTCTTCTTCCACTCCTTTTCGAGCTAGAATGTTATTTTTTTATTTATTTATTTTTCTCGCTTTTGTTCCTGTGTTGTGTAGCTCGAAATAAACATTCAAATCAAATCAAAACCCCGCCTGAACCAAGCACATTAGCCCAGTTTGGCTTCACCCAAATCTAAAAGCTTCTTGAAAAAAGCATCAAAATAGGATGAAAATAAAACGAGGATGAAATACAACATAATAAGCGACAGAAAGACAACAAAGACATGACTAAAAGTGACAAAAGCAACAAAAAAAGCAAAAGCAAGAATGAAAAGCAATGATAAAGCAAAGAAAAACGATCATAACATGACAAACATGTGACAAAATCCTCAAATGAGGCAGTCATCTTCAATGTCAGGAAATGTGTGAAAATGGGGAATAATTTGGGGGGGGAAATGGGGGAAAATTTGAATAAATTGTGGCTGAAAAATGAGCAAAAATGGGGAATAATTAAGGGGGAAATAGGGAAAAATTTTGAAAAAAAAATAGGGAAATTATTTGCTATAAAACTGAGCAAAATGAGAGGGGAATAAAAAAAATGTGTGAAAAAATGTATTTGAGCTGAAACACCAAGTCACTTCCTTTTAATGCTGTCTTTGGACAAACAGCATCAAACTTGGATCTTAAGGTTCCTGCTTTCGATACATTCATTTTTTCGATACCAGTAGTACCTAAACCAGAGGTGGGAAAACTAAGGCCCGCGGGCCAAATGTGGCCGCAAGATGATTTAATCCAAAAGCAAAAAATTCATGAGTATGTCAAAAAAAAAAAGTAAGTCTCTAGCCCATTCCTGTGGGAGTTGTGTTTTTTAAGGAAATAAACAGTGTGCTCATTCCAGCCACCAGGGGCAAATTTAGATTTTTTTAAAAAGGGTAAGAATTTCACACGTGTCCAGTAGAGGGCACTGACATAATAAGAGATCAGGGGCGGCTGTGGCTACAATAGTAGCTTATCACCACAGAGTGTGTAGAGAATGAATAATGACTACAGTATAATGACTACAGTATACTTTGAGAAATTTGAGACACAGGCTTGTAAAGCGCAAAACAAGTGTAAGCCGTTATTATTTTTTATTACAGTCCTGTCGGGCTTTTGACCAAATCAGCTCGATTTAAAAATCACAGTTCATAAATTAATTTATTGTAAAAATATTTTCTCAATAGTATTTTCCAGTTTACATTATATGTGGCCCATGACCCACTGGGGAAGCTGGATTTCGGCCCACGGCCCAAATGAGTTCAACACCCCTGGTTTAAAGGGTGAACAATATCAATATTTTCACTAACATGAAGAAGGATACGACATAACTGCTGCAATTTGTTGCACTTGTGTAATGTGTCATTACAGTCAAATTGAGAGTTGTACTTGTTTGAAATGCTCCAAACTGGTCCGGCCCACCTGGCGAGTTCGAAAACCCAATGTGGCCCTTGCATCAAAAGTGTGCCCATACCTGACCTAAACCCTTTCCCCCGATACCTTGCTGGTATCATTCAACGGTAGCCCCAGTTGTGCAGAAGTTTGAGCGCTGATGCTGCCAGGATAAATATGAATTACCGCACTTGTATATGCAGAGCTAATGTGCCTATCAGAACCAAGCCACTTTTCATTTGATTGGGAAATCCCGTCAGCGATTCCAAGGTGGCCATTTCACTCGACAATGTAATCACGCCTCAGGAGCAGTCATATGGCTTTTAATGACTGCCATCTTTATCTGTTTTTGGAGGCGGGGAGGGGATAAACACGCAAGGAATGACACGATAATAAGCTCCGTGGACCATTATAACCTGGCTAATTGACAGCAGCAATCACAGAGGATTTAACGCGCCAGTCATCTCCGAACACGCGCACACACAAAGGTTTCTCTTGAAGCGGAAGCCACGAGATGAAGGCGGTAATGATTGGGTTTATCTGGGTCACCTGTTTCTTATGCGTGTGTTTACTTTAGAGGCGGGCTGAAGAGGCTGCAGATTAAACCTGTCTATTAAGATGAGAGTGCACACGGTCCCTGTCTGTCGACTGACTTCAATTTTTTGCATGTACGGTCTTATTTCAGCCCGATTTTATTTAAGCACAAAAATGAGACACAAACGAGGATGAAAATGCGACAAAAGAGCGACAAAAATGTGACAAAAAAAAAGCAATGAAAAAGTGACAAAAATGTGTGAGAAAACGCAGCAAGAAAGTGGCAAAAAGCGACGAAAACACCACAAAAGGGCAACAGAAAAGTGACAAAAAAGCCACAAAAGTGCGACAAAAAGAGATGAAAATGTGGCAAAAATGTGATGAATCAGTTCAGTCAGTTTTGTGGGTCTTTCAATGAGGTGCTACACTGGCTTATAGGCTTTGACCTTAAGGATTTGGGTAAAGCTAAACTGGAGAAAATGCGCTCAGTTAAGGCGGAGGGGGGGCACTGTTAAGTGGCGTTAGCCTGCAGTTAGCTTTGCCCGTTAGCTTCCTCTTTGTGATTCTATTAGTGTGTATTGCGCCTCTGACCCGCAGGCAGGAAAGCTGTAGGTGTGGTTTTCTGGCCAGAGACACCAGGGGGAGATGAAAGACCCCCCAATCATCCATTAACACTTGTATTACCCCCAGAGGGCCTACAAAAAGGATTATTAAGGTAAACAAGTTACTTAGTACTGCTTTAATCTCTTGAACCGAGCACATTTTCTAAATGTTAAATCAAATGAATTATATTCTTATTTGGTCCGACTGAAAAAGAACGTTAACTCTCTGCAATAATAATAATATGATTGGCCTGTTTGACGCTCTGTGTGAACTCATTCAAAATGCACAAGAACCCATGTCAGCGTAAATTAGAGTAATCTATTTTATCTTCATATTCACTTGCCTTTATCGCTGTCCATAAACAAATCCACGTGGAGGTGTTGTGATGTGCAGCGCAGATCGTAACTGCGTGGATCATTGACGTTTGACATTTTATTTAGACGTATGAGACACCGGTCACACAGTCCTCCCTTAGTACAGTTTGTTATTAAGTGTTGTGCTAAGAACAAAGTGTCCTTCTGAACGAGGTTAAAGGTGCACTCTGCAACTTTAGGTTAAAAGTGTGTATTGTCCTTTCAGTGACCCAGCGGCTGTGTGGGTGATTTCCGCCTTTACTTTCCATCAACGGGAACTCTTTATTTATTTTTTACTGGCACTACTGCATTAATTGATGCACCTTCATTATCTTTATGTGGCTCAATAAACAGAGCCACATGTAGAATATTCAAATGTTTGTTTAAGCTCTTAGTCATCCAGGAGTTGCCTATTGTTGCAGCAGTTTAGTTAAAGCAGTACTAAGTAACTCTTGCCCCTAGAGGCCATTAGCGCAACTGCAGGTGTCGTAGCAAGTTACGATTTTTTAACTTATTAAATGTCTTGGAGAGTAAATACTACGCTGACAGAAAAGGTGAAGGGAGAGAGGGATGTTGTGCATCCAGTTATACAATGGAAATATTTTTTTCACTCAAACTTGGCTGTAATACTGTTTAAAGTGGCGCTATCCCGCAGTTAGCTTTGCCCGTTAGCCTGTTAGCTTCTTCTCCTGATTCTATTAGTGTGTATTGGTTGCTCCGCCCTGGTGGCAGTCAAGTTGCAAGCATGGTTTTCTGCCAGAGACACCAGGGGGAGATGAAAGACCCTCCAATCATCCCATTAACACTTGTATTACCCCATAGGGACTACGAAAAGGATTTATTTAGGTAAACACGTTACTTAGTACTGCTTTACAATGTTTTTTAGTGTTTGTAATTTATTTTTAATACTATTTTTAGCAGTTGTTGCTATTAATATATAATGCTATATTTGATTAGTTGGTGTACGCCAGATTTGCACATTGATATAGGCTTGAAACGACCATCAGAAAAGGTGAACTGACTGGAATGGCCTGGATTATACAAAAATGATCACACAGCACACAGTCACCAAAGCAGTGCTCCACTGTCCTCCCACTGCACTGCCTTTACCCCCAGCTTATTATATACAGCCTATCGCGGCTCCCACATGTTTAATGGAGGGACAGAGTGGCATGAGGAAATGATATTTCAAATCAGACTCTGGCAAAGGGGCCCTTTTATTAAAGTGGGGGTGGTTTCCCGGCTGTCTGTGGAGTTCAGAGCAGAGACAGGGTTTATAATGGCCTCTGTCTGGTGTCATCATATTAAAGCCTGGCTCCCCTCCTCCTTTGACCAAACCTAGTCCCCTATAATGTACCCACTCCCTTTTTTTTACCTCATTTTTGAGTAATAAATAGGAGATTGCCAATGAAATGGTCACAAAAGGCCAAATCACTAATGCTGTCATATGATACAGTAAAATAATGCACAATATAATCTGTCTCCATCGAATATTTTTCTGTATGAATTCTTGTATTAGTTTAGCATGAGCTTTTATCCATGTTTAAAACGCGACAAACAAAATCTTGCTTTTTAAATCTGCTGCGTTAACCAGCAGTTTGTCAAACCTGTCGGCCCACATCTCGCGGTCTTCCTTTTACTGCCAGATCCATGTGTCTCTTCCACCTTTTGAAGGATCTTGAATTCCTGTGGATCGCTGCCAGGCCGCTCATAAAGGCAGTAATGCGGTGATCTCATTCACTGTGGCAGGTGGAGGGTGAGTCAAAATAAGCCATTTAGATGCCAAAAGAAAATACTGTTTAGGCTTTAAATCTGCTGTTTGTAGCGCCCTGTTTTATTACATGACTCACAGTGAGGATATATTCAAGGGAGCAGCATTATCAAGCACTGAATTAGCAATAAGTAAAACAGTAAATACTCTACAGGGCAGCTGAACAAGAAAGGCTAGTCAGGGAAACACAAGGCCCTTGATTTTAATTCACACTATTGGGCCTAATATATTTAAACGTTTTAGTCCTTTGTCCAGTAAAATTGCCATAATAACATATGCAGAACAATACAACAAGGGACGATACACGTTTGTCGCGATCCAATAGGTATCACGATACTGAGGGCCCGATACGATACATATTGCGATGCATATAGTATATACAGTATTACATTTATCATTTTATTTTAATAGGAAAATGGATGAATTGATAAATGACCAGCTCAACACTGGAAAGTCTATTTTCTAGGTATTTTTCAACAAAGATGGATGGATCTAAATTAATGCTTGTACTTTATTCTATTTATTGGTTGAAATGTTAAGTGGTGTTGCTTTAACCTCTTAACCCCCGCCTTAACCGAGCACATTTTCTCCAGTTTGACTTTACGTAAATGAGGATGAAACCGCAGCAAAAAAAGCATCAAAAGATCGACAAAAATTCAACAAACAAATCAACAAAAACGTGACAAAAATACGACAAAAAGGTGATGACAACGCATGCAAAAATCTTTAATCAGATTTGTAGGCCTTAGTTTTCAATGAGGCGTTACACTGGCCAATAGGCTGTAAACTCCAGTCGAGAAGCTTTTAGATTTGGATAAAGCCGAACTGGAGAAAATGTGCTCGAGTAAGGAGTTAGGGGAAAAACATTTGAATAGTTTTTTTCTAGAGTTGATCTCTCTCTCTCACTCACTCACTCACTCCACTCACTCACTCACTGCAGAGTGGTAAACTACAGCCCAGGTGAACAGAAAGTCCTACATCTTAGCTCCATGACACTTGTTACATTTTTGGAAACGGTTTTGGAATGACTGAAATATGGCTCGCTATAAAAAAAGAGAGCGGAGGACGCCCTAATTAAATATGCATGCGCGGTCGTAATGCGCAAATAGCGCGGCTGCGAGCAGGAACAGAGCAGAAAGAGCAGAAACACATTACTGTCAGATATTATGTGCACATTGTGTGTAATAGAGGCTACAGTAGCCTATGCATTCTGCTACTGTATTTAAGAGCCAATACTTATCTTTAGAGCAAAAAACAATAACAGGATTCAATTAATTGCATTATTTTCTCATCACAGTAATAGTTTTAATAAAGGCTTACAAATCCCCATATAACGTTGAATTAACCCCGTATGTTCCGGACCTTTGCTTGACATTTTTTTTCAATTCGGACCTTGGTGAAATTTAATTTGTGACCCCTGTGTTAAAGTAATAGTGGAGGAATGGGAGGTTTAGTTTAGTTTAGTTTATTTATTGTTTGAGCAGTTAACCTGCTCAAAGGGAGTGGGCTGAAGCCAAAGGCTTATAAGCGCCCACCCCGAAATAAAAATAATAACATTACATTTAACATTTACAAGGTAACAAATCATAAACAAAGGAACATAGGGCAAAGTAAGTAGGAGGTAGTTCAGTTTTTTCTCCTCTTCGTTTTCCCTCGGACTGCTTCAAACATGACCATACTATATGGGCAATTCCAACCCGTCTGTATCTATTCAGTCAGCTGGCTCCATTTTGTTGCAGAATCTAGACCTGGCAGCAACTCCATACCCAGGTGGCGACATTAGTTCTGGCCAGGCAGTGTAGATGTGTGTGATTTTAAGTGTTTGAACGTTGACTCACTTATTCGCTTCACAATGTGCTGTTAGAGTTTAGTATTGTTCTGTGTTGTCTACTGACATAGACGCAGACTCCATATTTACTGTAAATGAGGTCTGAAGGCACAATGCTGGGGCTGTTGATGATAACAAAGAGCCTGAGGCATCTAAACAAAACAAAATCCACTTTGTGCGATTTTATCTTTGGATTGAGAAAAAAAAAAAAAAAAAAAAACATTGAAAATGAAGGAAGGTCAGTCCTGGTCACAATTCATCAATCTTGAAACTCTTCCACAAAAGCAGCCACAAAAAAACAAAGCTGTTTTTAGCTGTTGCTGCTTTGGGAGGAGTTCTTCAGTATTGTAATTCAAGGACCGTCAAAATGATGGATCTGACAAGCCAACATTACACTTCATGTCGTGCTGCATAATAAAAGTACATGTACCTTAAAAAGACAATGCAGGCAGAAGGAAGACAAGCCAGTTTCCTTTTATTGTATAAATCTATTAAAGAATAAAAGCATTGGAGGATCTTGCCTTAAAACCAATTTTTGAATCCCTGCTTTTCAAGATGCAGCGAACCCTGAAAGATAATACACCTTTAATAAACCCAGGCTAGTGTAGGTGTGTCGAGCCCAGAGCCAGAGTTATTGCTGCGGCGTGTGATGAGGTGATAAGGTTTGGAGGTTTCATTTCTGTCTCCCCTTTGACACGAGCTTTTTGTTTGAAAGCTGCCAATAACAGCTGGGTCTCTCTGCTCTGTGTCCCGCACCTTGGCTTCATTCAGTCCTGATTACACACAGGGTACAGTCCTCTGTGTAGCCATTTGCTACCATGAACGTTTAAATGGAGACTCTATAGACTTCTTTATTGGGTTGTGCTTTTTTTGCCAAGTCATGATTTTTTTCCTTGTATTATTTACTATTTTTGTAAGTTATAACATTATCATCA
The DNA here is from genome assembly GCA_007210695.1 of Neogobius melanostomus. Lineage (NCBI taxonomy): Eukaryota > Metazoa > Chordata > Actinopteri > Gobiiformes > Gobiidae > Neogobius > Neogobius melanostomus. The sequence continues at coordinate 1,347,992 of VHKM01000153.1, forward strand.
TTTCAGGGGCAGACTTTGTGCTTCATTTAGGCGGTTAACTACACATCCATAGCCTACGTTCTTTGTAAAAAAAATTGCTTTAAAGCAGTACTAAGCAACTCATGCCCCTAGAGGCCATAGGCGCCACTGAAGGTGTCGTAGCATGTTGCGTTTGTTTTCTCATTAATTGTCCGTGAGAGTAAATACTACGCTGACAGAAAAGACAAAGGGACAGAGGGATATTGTACATCCAATTACACAATGGAGATAATTTTTTTCACTCAAACTTGGCTGTAAATACTGTTTAAGTGGCGCTAGTTGCAGTTAGCTTTGCCCGTTAGCCTGTTAGCTTCCTCTTTGTGATTCTATTAGTGTGTATTGCGCCTCTGACCCGCAGGCAGGAAAGCTGTAGGTGTGGTTTTCTGGCCAGAGACACCAGGGGGAGATGAAAGACCCCCCAATCATCCCATTAACACTTGTATTACCCCAAAGGAACTACAAAAAGGATTTATTAAGGTAAACAAGTTACTTAGTACTGCTACCGAGGACATTTTCTAAATGTTAAATCAAATGAATTATATTCTTGTTTGGTCCGACTGAAAAAAGAACGTTAACTGTCTGCGATAATAATAATATGATTGGCCTGTTTGACGCTCTGTGTGAACTCACTCGAAATGCACAAGAAACCCATGTCAGCGTAAATTAGAGTAATCTATTTATCTTCATATTCACTTGCCTTTATCGCTGTCATAAACAAATCCACGTGGAGGTGTTGTGATGTGCAGCGCAGATCGTAACTGCGTGGATCATTGACGTTTTACATTTTATTTAGATGTATGAGACATCGGTCACACAGTCCTCCCTTAGTACAGTTTGTTATTAAGTGTTGTGCTAAGAACAAAGTGTCCTTCTGAAAAACAATCAATGCTAAAAAGCCTGGGCTGCAAATGATTCAGAAATTGGTAAACCACAAAAGGTGCATTTATCATTAAAGGATTAGTGCAATAGCTTAAATCTTACACAACTATATTTCCTTCCTACTAGACCTGACACTAAAAAGCACAAAGACAATTGAACTCTTTAATGCCTCTTTCACATCTAAAACCCTTAGTATTAGATATGTATAAACAACATTTTAATTAAGTTTTAATTAACAATGTGAAATCTTCTTGTAAACATTGTATTGTTATTCTCTGCTGTAAAACAGGGCGCTCATGAAAAAGAGAGTCTTGTATTCTCTCAAAAATAATTTAGTTAGTATAATATCTGCTGATAAAAAAAAAAATCTCATCTTCCTGATGTGTAAAACCTATTAACCTTATAGCTTGGTATAATTTTAGCTTTTTTAGACCTTTCCCAGATGTTAATTCTCGTGTGTGCAAAAGTGCAAAAGTGATTCTTTATATAATAACAATAGCTTAATTACAATTACACAACCGGTGAAAAGTTATGTGTCGGCTTTTCTTTATTTTCAACACTATTTACATTGTAGGATTCTCACTGAAGGCATTAAAAGATTAATGAACATGTGGGAAAAGGGCGAAATCACTCAAAATATGTTTTATATTTGATATTCTTCAAAATGGCCTCCCTTTATTCTTGGCATTTTCTCAATGAGCTTCATAAGGTCGTCCCTGAAATTTTGTTTTCCAACAGCCTGTGAAGTAAAAACCTATTCGTTATAGTGCATATGACAGGTTGTAATGCTTTTGAAAATATGACTTTTTAGATGAATAACATGGTGGCACAGCGGTTAGCGCTCGTGCTTCACAGCTAGAAGGTTCGGGGTTAGATTCCCACCTGGACGGGCCCTTTTTGTGTGGAGTTTGCATGTTCTCCCCGTGTCTCCATAGGTTTTCCTACCACTAAAAACATGTACTAAAGGTCCCCCTCCTGGGCCAGGACTCCCCTGAAAAAGAGATTCTTAATCTCAGTGGGACTTTCCTGGTTATATAAAGGTCAAATAAATAAATACAAATATTTCAGTGAAGCAGCATTTTTAATGAAGAAATGTTGAATGAATGATTTTTTTTTAATTCGAATTTTTAAGTTACTGACAGGAAGTGACACTGATAGAGATAAAGTTCCACAGCAGTTTGACTCATTTCCCATTGACTTAACATGGTTGGCAACAGTTTAAAATCTAATTGCATTACGTGAGGACTATATTCCAATGAAACGTTTCCCTCATCCCTTTCCCTAATGGTTTCAGCTTGTATGTCTTTACCCCATAATAAACTTGCTGCTTGTGTTGACATTCGAGGTGGTGTCCTTTAGATCCGGCTATCTCAGTTCAACTCGAGGGCAGCCAGTATTTCATCTGACTGCTGCGGTTTGTTATGTAAGGCCTTGCGTCACATGTTCTAGTTTAGGAGGACAGATTTTATGACCGTATCAAAAGGCAAACGTTAAGTTACATGACTGCGCCGCTGGTTGCACAATGAAAACAGGAACTCCGTGAGAAGTGCTTTGAGCTGCGGCAGGAGTGTTTATCTTTCTGCGAACTGTATTATCACGGTCATGCTAAATCAAACCGTAATTATGGACTAGTCCCGGGATAGTGTTTAAACAGAGGTAACGAATGTCGTGATAAGGAAAGTTGATGTTTCATTTTCTTGCAGCAGATGAGAAAATCGAGTGGCGTTCCTACAGTATCATGTTTCTGCAACTGAATGTAAATCGTATATATCAAGTGTGAAAAGGAAGCCGTATTTTATTTTACTGCGTTGCATGGTGAGGTCAGGTAGAGGGTAGTTTTGCATCCAATTCTGTTTTAAAATCGACACAAAATGAGAACGTATGAAAAAGCGATTCACACATTCTTTGCTAAAGCAGCCTGAATTGTTTTTGCTTTGTTTTGGTTCTGATTGAGTGTTTTTTTTTATTCTAGGTTTGATTTTTATTTAAAATTTAAAACATTAATGATGTTTATACCATGGTCTGGTTGAATACTCAGTTCTGATTGGCTAACTGGTGAACATTAAAACTGTATAACTCACAGTTAGTCCGGCAACAGTTAAATCATGGGCTGTGTCCGAATGTCCACCCTAGTCCCTAACACTTCATTCATTACATAGGCCCTCACTATATAGTAGACTCTATAGTCCACTGATTCTGTTGGCGATTCGGACAGAAGCCACTACTTTCTCCTCGCTGCTTGACGTGCAGATTTATATATATTTTTTATCAGAATGGATTTATGATTGATTTGATTTTTTATTTCGAGCCACACAATACAGGCACAAAGCCAGAAAAAAACACAACAAAAGAAAAACAAAAATAAATAAATAATTACATTCAAGCTCGAAAAGGAGTGGGAAGAAGACAAGTTTATTGACTCCCACCCCTGTTCATAAACTTAAATAATAATGTGGTTGCAACAATAACATTGCTTAGTACTTATTATCCTACAGAACAATTAACAATTAAGTTAATTACATATTTACAGACGCAACAAGGTTTTATATTAAGTCACATTCATAGTATGTTACACTTTATAACAAGTGTATAATTTTGTTCCCTATACCTATTTTATTGCCACGTTGGTATTACTGTTATTCACCATCATCACTACAGCCCATATAAGATCAAAGTGTTTGAATGATACATAACATACTCCACATTTATTCATGAAGGTACAATAATCGCAGACTGATTGATGCTCATGATAACAAGAGTAGTCTTAATGATGTTGATTGATAATGATGATGATTTATTGTTACAAACGTTTATTTTATGAATCAGAATGACAGTTTTGGCACTTTTACAGGCGTTTTATTTGACATTTAAATTTAATTTAAAACTATCATCACAAAAAAAAAGTTCAAAGAGGCGCAGAAAGTAGGTCCGTGCGAACGCCAGCAGAATGAGTGCACTACGTCTGCTAAAAGTTCGCTAAACTCCGGGAATAATGTATTTCTGCGATAAAGACCGACCAAACTCATGAGACAGTGGAATATTTATGGATAAATACGAGTCAGATACGTTTTATTTACCATGGATTTTACATGAATGGCTTGGATTATTCGCCTTTTTGTCCGAGAGAGGAAGCTATCGGTCATTTAGCAGCTCGAGCTAAAGGTAAGCAGCTAACGTTAGCATTTTTTCACTGTTTGTATTCAAGTCGTTTATTCATGAGAAATACGCAACACATGATTGAAACAGCTGATTTCATTCAGTCGTGTTGTTTAGTTCAAAAACCTGTCGCCGTTCTTTTCCGACCCTCGCAATGCATTGTGGTCTATATTGACCCGTTTAGTGACCACTGCTGCTCACTACTTTTCAGAATGCATTGTGGGAAACTTTGAGTGCACTACTTTTTTCTCTCTGGACATTCAGACACCCCTACAAAATGGCGTGAGCACTAGGGCACTACATAGGGAGTAGTTTGGACATTTGGACACAGCCATGTTCTATATCACTCCACTGCAGCTGTTTCCATAGTAACGACAAACATTTGACTTGGAACTAGTTTCAGGTTAAACAGCTTAAAACAACACAACTTTTTCAGTTTGTGTGACACAGTTGATACAGTACATTATACCATGGTCTGGGTGAATACTCGATTCTGATTGGCTGGTGGGTGCTGACAAGTGTGCATTATTCTCGTATAACCGCACACGTAGTCCGGTAGTTAAATCACTGGGATATCACTCCGCTGCGGGCATCGCCATAGCAACGCATAATACAGCTGAATCAGACAAACGCTTAATTAGTGACTGACATGAACAAATGAGATGGATTTTGTGGTTAATTTCAACGCTTTGGCCAAAACAAAACTTTTGATAAATGGGAATAGAGGAGAGCAAGCAGCTAGGTTAGGCTTCTGTTCATAAAATATGAGCTTTCCATTTCTACTGAAAACGGTTAAGGCACTATTCATTATTTTCAGACGTATATAAAATGATACCTGCACTTAAAGGTGCACAACGCAAGTTTATGAGTTCTTGCAGAACTATGACCCTTTGGCGACAAGCGGAATTGCATCCAGAGTTGTGCACGCTCATGGAACACACGCACGCTTGCACGAGCACGAGCTGTTCAGAACACATAAGCGACAGCGATTGCACAAATCTTTTGTTTAGACTCGTAATGTCTACAGAGGTAAGAAAGTTATAAATCTGTAAGTTATTTTGAATATGTGAATGGAATTTGCATTTGAGTAAACTACATAATGTTTGAGAGGAAAAACGGGGGTAGTAGGAGAAAACGTTTTTCACCATTTCTACCTGTTTTGTGTTATGATTGGATTATAATGGAAATGCCTCCATGAATAAGTTATTACTTTGTATAAGCTAAAAAAAATAAGAATCACACCAAACACCCTATTAGTTGGTCAAAAAAGTACTAAAATGTCTCAAGCTAATAAACTAATAATCAAATGGCTCTGACATTACCTTCTAAGCTAAAACAGCCTAATCCACCGAATATTTACTGGGGTTTAGCCTGTTGTATTAATCTGCTAAATAGCATATTCCAATAGCAGTATATCATTATTAGAGACTAATTTACTCAACATTGTTTCTAATTATGAAGCTTACATACCAGCATTTTACATCACACTCCACAAAGCTGAACTGATTTACCTGAATAGCCTACAACAGTGCTGATTTATTTATTAGGTATTTTGACAGGGACAGTACACATTGATAAACATTTCTGTGAATTGTGCCAATACTTTTCAACTACTGTCCCTGGGCAAGGTGTGTAGTGCCCCCAACAAGTTTCACTAGTTTAGACATTTAGAAGGGGGGAAAAAAGGTTACCTGTACACATAACATGGAATTAGTTCACTCAGTATAAGGTCAGGAAAGAGACAGTGCATGGGCCGGTAGTTATGCAGTTCAGAACAGATCAAAATACAGTTATTGCTATAGTAAATAGAAGGCCTGCTGTACAATATGAGGGAAGTAAAATAAGTATCCCTTTATCATTGTATTTTCTTTCCTGTGATGTGTAGAATAATACAGCATGTATTTCATCACAATAACAACATATTTCATTTTTCCTTTAGAATTACAGCTCGAATCAATGTGATGTTCCTGTGGAGAGAAGCACTGAGGGCAGCAGTGGCAGGGAAGGTGCAGAGGACAATCAACATCTATAGACTGATCAGTGAGGAGGACAGACAATTATCCTGACCCTTTTGGCATTTATGTTGGCTAAATAGTAGTAGTAGTGAGCACATCAGAAAATATGGCTATGAATTAGGGAAGAAACGGCTTTATTGTAAATAATTCCATGTTTGTAAAAATAAATAAATATGCACTGCTTATGTTTGACTTGGAGTCTGTTCAGGGAGCTGATGGCATCTCCTAGAAAAACAAACATACATTTTTTGCCATTAGAACAGTTATTTTATTATGGAAAAGGACATGGAAGTGATGTGGCAAAATATTAATGAAAATAGGAATCTTGCATATATATACACACACACTAAAAGAAAAAACAAATGTTCATTGTAAACAATGAAAAACTAACACAACATACCTGCCCTCTGTGGACTTGTGACTGCACCAGATCAGCTGTAGGAGGGGGCACAATGCAAAACAGAGGTCCCAGAAACCAAGTTCACCTGGTCTCAAGCTTCGTTTTCTTGAGAGTTCTCCTGCAGACTGAAGTTGTATTCCTAGAATTTTTGTCTGCAGGTCAGGGATGTAACTGTAGTCTTTTGCCTCTTTGTATCCGGTCTGTGACTTCTTGCTGTACAGTCGTTCTTGCCTGCAGAACAAATTATGACAGTAGTTCCCAAAACATGCATTATATAGGAAAGTCATAAAGTAATCACTTACAACACTTGGCCTTTGTGGTTGTGGTGGTTGTAGTCCAACGCTGCAAGAAATGTCCTGGCTTCATATGAAAAGGCAAAGGTAGATCCGGGGCGTAGGGAATGGAAAACACCCCTCTCCATGAATCTCTCCTTGTTATAAAACACAAACATTAAATTAGAAATGCCTATCATTATCTCAAATACAAAAATTATTCAGATGTTTAAAAAAGTCCAGAGACAAAGCACATAAACCACTGAATTACCTGAGGACTCCATTCGTCAGCTAAAACAGAAATACAGATGCATGTTAGCTATTTGAGGATTTGCAAATACATGCAGTTTATTACTTACCAAGGGCAACAACACTGTTTTAGTCTGTAATCGGTTGATAATGGCAGCCCTCTTTTCTGTCCAAAACGCCCTTACAGCTGGTATGCAGTAGAAATGCTGTATCCCACAGTAGAAGATGTCACCATTCTCATGTTCATGTATTTGAAGAAGAGGGCGATCTTGGTGTAATTATTCCCAGACAATAGCCCGTTTGTTAAAAGCATAAAGTCCTTGCGTCCCATGTTTGAGCAACGGCTGGTTGTTTCACATCCACAACTTGTGTCCATGCGGGCAAAACTATGCAGATAAAGAATAAGCATTACAAATGCACCTACATTATTTTCCATTTGATATTGTTGTTCATGACTTTTTATAAACACTACATAGCCATGTAGTACTCACCCACTCCATTATAACAGCAGACCCGGTAACAAATGTCCATGACAGCTTCTTCTAGCCCAATGATGAGAAGTTCATCCATTTGATTCTGCATTGGACCACCAGTGCTGTGTAACAAAAACATTTATTCACACCTTTACAAGGAAAAGACTGTAGGAATTGCATTATGACAAAACATACCACAAAGATATAGGGGCGACATAATCTGAGTCATATGGGTCTGTGGCCTGTTCTCGCTCAAACTCTATCCTGTACAAAAGAAAACATACAGTATCTTAGCCAATAATGTTTGAAAAAATGCACATGAATACATTATTGACCTCAGACGAAGTAAAAAGAGATTATTATTATTTATTTGCAATTTACACACCATCTAAACCAGCTGCTACTTTGCGGAGTAACACCACTCTGCTGCGCGTCGTGGTGTTCTTGACTCCGCATCGTGCATTATAACCATCTAATGCACGGCTCCTCATTGTTTAATCCTTACGTATAATACAGTTGTCAAATATCGCAATTTGCCTCCTTTTTGTTCTTGAGAAGTTGTTAAATTTTTGTAATTGCATCCATTAAGTAAATGTTAAATCCCGTACTTTATAATATTCAGGTTGTAATTGTTTTACAAAGTTTGGCTGACTGGTGACTATTTGTCGTATTATTTGACAATTACCGTACCTTAACCGAGCACATTTTCTCCAGTTTTATCCGAATCTGTGGGTATAACTGGGGTTTTTCTTTGTGTGATGATACTGTGATCAAGCCACAAAAAATGTGACCAAAACATGTCAAAAAAGCAACAAAAATGTGACGAAAAACACAAGCAAAACGGATGAAAGTGTGACAGTCGTATCGAGGAAGAAGCTTAGATTAGTATTCTAGGTCTTAGCTTTCAAATGAGGCGTTACACTGTAATGCTCAACTGGGGAAAATGCACTCAGTTAAGGCGGGGGTTAAGAGGTTTAAGAGAACAAATCAGTAAGGTAAAGCACTCAAAAAAAAAAAAAAATAGAACTGTGAAGCTCCATTTGCCGAGATGTGACGTCATTGTCCTTGTGCTTTTTATGTCGGAAAGTGGGGATTTTGATCAATTTGTTTTTCTATAAAATATCACACACATTTTCTTTTGCCAGCATTAATGTCTTGCATTTCTCTCGCAATTATGTTTCTCCGAGGACAACGGCAGCTCACATGTAACTCAAGAAAGTATCAGTTTAACCAAAATTATTTTGACCCGACTTCTCCATTTGTTATCCCCAGTAAAATGAGTGGTCATTTGCAATATTCCATTTTCCAAACCAGTTCCCGATCACATGAACGCAGCACATTTTAAAAGCACTTTCCCAAGCTATGAAGTGACACCTGTTTGCTCTGCTCACACGCAGTCATAAATTATGCTGCAGGGATAAATGTTGTGTCAGCACATTCTGGCATCCTCCCAAACAGTTAATCCTCACTTGTAACATGAAAATGACACATTGTACTAAATAGTTTAGTGTGTATGTGTTATCCAGAGGTGTGTAGAGCAGTCAAGATATCCGCTCAAGTAAGAGTTTCTTTCTTTTAAATAATTTTACTATTAGTATTTCACTAATAGGCCCACAGATCAGTGATACGAACCACTTCAACCATTGTATTTAGCAGAGGTTTTAATTGTACCCCACACCTTTATTTATGCTTAAAACATTAATGCCAGCTCTGTCTCACAATAAAATGTTAGTAGTTAGGTAAGAATTGTGTAGTAATTATTAAACTTGAAATAAAAAGGCCATCGCTGATGATTTGTGCCGATTCAACAAGAAGGCCGAGGGTCGCCAAAAATTGGTCTGAGGGCCGCATTTGGCTCCCGGGCCGCGCTCTGCATTAGACACTATTTTTGCTAAAACCTAATAAACACAATTATATTTAACCTCTTAACCCCCACCTGAACCAAGCACATTTTCTCCAGTTCAGCTATACCCATATCTAAAAGCTTCTTGAACAAAGCGTCAAAATCAAAAGAGTGAGAAAACACAACAATCAATAAAGACCAGATTAAAAAGTGATAAAAAGCAACAACAAAAAAAAGCCACGCAAAAGCGACAAAAAAGTTACAAAACATAATGAAAACAACAAAAAGCACAGGAACAAGTGATGAAGAAAGCAACAATAAATGACAAAACACAATTAAAAATAAACTATGAAAAACAATTTCAAATGAGGCGTTAATCTGGCCTATAGGCTGTAAACACCAGTCGATACGCTTTTAGATTGGGATAAAGCTGAGAAAATGCACTTGGTTAAAGGGATATTTTGGGATTTTGACATTGGGCCTCATTTCCTAGTCATCCAGAGTGTTGTTGATGTCTGGAGATATCTTTTTCTTAAATTCATGCAGTTCTTATATTTGAAGAGTCTTGTTGCGCTAGGCTAGGGCAAGGCTAAAGCATTTCTATGGTAAAGTCTAGCCTGCATTAAAAAACAGTCTGGCCCACTCCACAGTGCACCTGAGGTAAATCACTTATAACGCCAGACTAACCATATAAATGTCTGTGTCGATAGAATAATTTTAACCATTTTGCATTTAAAATAACTTATATTTGAGCAGAATCAGCTTTGTGGCTGTAAGCTAACGTAGCGGCGGAGTGATCTGCGAGAAAATAGTCCCTCAAAATGCGGTAATTCATGTGATACAAGGTCAGTTATATTTCAAAAAATATTCTATTAAGACAGACAGTTATATCGTTAGTCTGGTGTTATAAGTGATTTACCTCAGGTGCACTGTGGAGTGGGTCAGACTGTTTTTAATGCAGGCTAGCTGTTACCGTAGAAATGCATTAGCCTAGCCTAGCACCACTAGACTCTTCAAATATAAGAACTGCATGAATTTAAGAAAGAAATATCTTCAGACATCAACAACACTCTGGATAACTAGGAAATGAGGCCCTATGTCAAAAATCCTGAAATATCCCTTTAAGGCAAACATTTGACCTTTGTTTTATACAATTTTTGTGATGTTTATAGTTTCACTTCCTTATTGGATACTGACAGTCAGAGACATAGTTAGTGAGTTGCCGTGCCGACCCTGTTATGTCAATGGGTAATGATGAGTCAAACTGCTATGGAACTTAACCTTTATCTGTCACTTCCTGTCTAAAACACATTTCTTCATTAAATTGGTGCTTCACTGAAATACAATTCGGATTATTTCTTACAACAGATGTTATCCGTCCAAATAAGTCGTATTTTGAAAGGCATTAAAACCTGCCATATGCACTGTAACATTATAAGACAGACGAATCAAAACAAAAATGAAAACGTTCCAGAGAATTTACCATAAAAATAAAATAAGTCTTAATTCCATAAGTCCATATTACGTCCTTATAGTTTTCCAATTGTCTTGTTATTTTCGTGTTTACACCGTGACAAGTTCAGGCCTTGGTCGTGCATTTTGAGTTTTGTTTTCTTTGGATTTAAAAGGTGGAGTGTGGCTTCGACATGTTTGTGCTGATAAACCAGTGGCTACAAAACTGTCAACACGTTTTGAAATTGTGTTAGTCAGCTATGCGTGACCTTAGCGCTTTGTGTCACATTCAAACAAAACTATCTCGCATGTCAACAACGGGAGGATCATTTGTCACGTTTCTGACAAAAGGCATAGACAACAAAATAGGTCATAATTTTCTGCTGGTAATTTACGATGCCTACAAGCACAGCCCTAAAGCCTGTCATACCAAGGCATACTAATGTGCTGTTAGTTTATTTTTGCTTTGATCAGAAATCTTCTTTCAAGCCAACAAAAGGTGTGCTTTGTGAGTTCAGGAATTACATGTTGGATGTCAAACGCCAGGCACAAAGAGCTTTCTGTACTGTACAGTTTCATGAATACTCCCACGGACAATGATTCTCTATTAACAGTAACCATATTATAACCAGGCTGTTGATTTAGAGTCAGACATTTGTCCATCTCTATAGAGGATTAAATCTGCATTACATCAGAGTCCTCGGAGGTCAGACTTTGGAGCTGGGAATGCTGTTATTTCTGAGTTTCAGTGTTCCAGTTGTCAAGTCGGGTTGTTTAATGACAGTGAAGTAAAACAAATAATTTAAGCTATGAAGCTGGTAAAAAGCTGGTAAAATCAGACACACTGTGGTCCTAATTAGGGGATTTCAAAAGCCTGAACAGTGTGGTTATATTTATAATCTACTAAACAATGTTACAAATCATTTAGAGAACACAGTTAGCTTGTGTTGTCAATAGCCTGTGGTGAACGTTAGCAACAAAGCTCTTTAATAAAACTCTAGATAGTAATACGTCTAACTCAGTGCAATGTAATCTAATGGGAAACACCACTTATTTCCTTGTTACTGTTTGATCCAGTTATTTCATGACTCTTTGATGATTGTGACGGACCTTATGTCATGTCTGGCAAGAAAAGAAAGATTTAGCAGTTTTTCAAATGTTAGTCCAGTTTTATGGGATGCATAAACTTTAGCTACATTTGTTCATGGATTTTTCTCTGTCAAACACTTCAAACAATTCAGTTCTGTTTATATCAAATACCGTATTTTCTGGACTATAAGGAGTATAAGTCGCACAAGCCGTGGCATCTACCTGGGCACGGAGGCACTGTTTACAAGCCTCTCCCGGCAGCACGTTGTTCAAGCACCCATTTGCGAACTCGTTCCTCTAGCTGTGGCCATCGAGCTTTTAGCCCGCGATTAGCTTTTTTTGTTTTCTTCATTGCTGTAAGAGTAACCTCCGCTTTTCGCCAGTCCCTCATGGAGTGAATGTAAAATGCTCTCATGTAAAGCGCTTTGTGACCATGTCTGTGAAAGGCGCTATATAAATGAAGATCTTCTTCTTCTTCTCACAAGTTTCTCGCTCACACCAGTCTTTCTTGTAGCTGCTCGATTACCGTTTTTAAATCTTCAGTGGTACAGGATAGCAGAGCACAAGCCTAGAGCGCCCTCTAGCGGCTAACAAACAAAAATGAAATTCGATATTTGATATATAAGTCGCACCTGAGTATAAGTCGCTCCCCAAGCCAAACTATGAAAAAAGTGCGACTTGTAGTCCGGAAAATACGGTATAACGTTTGTTTCTGACTTTTAAACAGTATTTCTGTACTTTTTAACACTACATGACAAATATTTATTGAACATGGGACAGTGATACAGTGAATACTAACCACCTGAATGCTATCCAATGAACCATGGGAATGAATGAAGAAAACAATGCTAATAAACACGACTTAAAAACATGACTTTCAAAGAAATTACATCCTGACTAAGATACCTAGACTTAGAAGTAATAAACCAATCACAAACAATGAGTGTGTCTCACATTCTGCTGTTGAATCAACGAAAATGTTGCTATAGGAGTTAGCTTCATCGACCAGTCACAAGCTGGCCACCACGTTAGCCACATCAACGAGCGACATGTCCAATCTAGTGTTTTATTAAATAGCTTTGGTTAGCAACGTCAGCATAAAAAAAAAGAAACCAGGGCATTTTATATCTCCTGAGTGGCAGACAGCGGGCGGGCAGCAGAGGACAACTTAAAGGAACAGGCCACCGTGTTTACATACTGAGATATGTTCTTACTGAGCTTAGACGAGTTGATGCGTAACTGTCTGGTCTTTGTACGTGCGCTCAGTCACGCAAATAGTTGTTAGCATTTTTCCTCTCCCAGCATATTTCTATGGCCCCAAACGGAGTGAAGTTAGAAGCGACCAAGCACTTCGACTTTACTGCGCCGACGTCGGTGTTATTACGCCTTACAATATAGTCCCCCTTTTTATCGGCTTAGATAATTTTGTGTAACTATACTTAGATCGTGTAACTTTTCACGTAACTGTATTTAAATGGGGAAAACGTGGAAGAGCTTGGTCGCTTCTAACGTCACTCCGTTTGGGGCCATAGGAATATGCTGGGAGAGGAAAAATGCTAACAACGTCTTTGGTCTATTTGCATGACTGAGCGCACGCACAAGACCAGACAGTTGTGGATCAACTCGTCTAAGCTCAGGTAAGAACATTATCTCAGTATGGAAAAACAGTGGCCTGTTCCTTTAAGGGTTAAGAACACAAGAAATGTGAAAATGATTGTAGTCAGGTGTTTTTATTTACTGCTAACAGTGCGTTGGACGTTGTTTCCCCAAAACATTGTGAGTATCGTCCGACTTTCCCAGTAGCCTCTGCGCACAAATGGAACAATTACATGTATTTGACCCATCCAGCGTGCGATTGCAGTGCAGCCCCCAGAAACCCCAGCCCCCAGTCACAGCTTGGAAATCCCACCCAGGACATCTCACTCAGTGCCATTGTGCCACTGTAAATGCGCCGCTGTGTTTTAAATTAGCTCTGGTCGGCTGGGAGTGGTCCAGCGTGTGCGGCCTTTTACACTTTCCAGCTGAGAGCGAGTCCTGCCCTTTTGAGTTATTCTAGTTTCATTACTGCGTTAAGCCGCTTTGAATGCCATAAAAGACGATGGCCCAGAGTCAATGGCCTTGCCCGCACGACCACATTTCTAATAGGTATTGACTCCTGGTTTTAGCCGCGCTCTCTCAGCACGCTTAAAAGCCTATGTTTCACTGATTAGCTAATTAAAACCTAGAGTGAGGGCTATTGATCGGAGGGAGGGCTGTCAGGAGGCATCTGTCGGAGCCGGAGCTGGACACAATACAGTATGTATCGCTCCTGCGCACACCACAGGGCAGGGATAGACAATCTGGAGGTTTAAGGTGAAAGAAATGATCGAGGGGTTCACACAGAATGATGCCAACGGTGTCAAATGTGTAGAAAAATAGTTTAGCCTTTAAATATTAAACTTCATTGTGTAAAAATTGTGTTTGGCTTTTGATATGATGGAACAGCACCAGGAATACGACATTAATTAACATTCATATCCATGTGTTTTCTCCTTAATACTGTCATGGTACATTAAGTGATTATGACAAATTGTATTGAGAAAATGCACTTGATTAAAGGGATATTTCAGGATTTTGACATAGGGCCTCATTTCCTAGTTATCCAGAGTGTTGTTGATGTCTGGAGATATTTTTTTCTTAAATTAATGCAGTTCTTATATTTGAAGAGTCTAGTTGCGCTAGGCTAGGGTTAAGGATAAAGCATTACTATGGTAACAGCTACCCTGCATTAAAAACAGTCTGACCCACTCCACAGTGCACTTGAGGTAAATCACTATAACACCAGACTAACGATATAAATGTCTGTGTCGATAGAATAATTTTTGAAATATAACTGACCTTGTATCACATGAATTACCGCATTTTGAGGGACTGTTTTCTCGCAGATCACTCCGCCGCTGCGTTAGCTTACAACCACTAAGCTGATGCTGCTCAAATATAAGTTATTTTAAATGCAAAATGGTTAAAATTATTCCATCGACACAGACATTTATATGGTTAGTCTGGCGTTATAAGTGATTTACCTCAGGTGCACTGTGGAGTGGGCCAGACTGTTTTTAATGCAGGCTAGCTGTTACTGTAGAAATGCGTTAGCCTAGCACTAGCCTAGCGCCACTAGACTCTTCAAATATAAGAACTGCATGAATTTAAGAAAAAAATATCTCCAGACATCAACAACACTCTGGATAACTAGGAAATGAGGCCCAATGTCAAAAATCCCGAAATATCCCTTTAAGGCGCACACGAGACATAATTAACCTGAAACTCAACAAAACACAAATTTCTTCAGTGAAATTGTTCAAGTATTACAAAATAGAATAAAAAATTGAGGGAAAATGTAAATAAATGTACTGACAATAATTATTGAGCCTAAAAATATATGTTTTTCTGTCATTTATTGGACGATAAGCCGATTTTCTGCCCTTTATTATGCTCTGATATAGAAGAGAAAATATCCTGAAGATGCCCTGGATTGATTTATTTTAAACCCTTGTAACATTAGGCCTAAAAGCTTCACAATTCCTCAGATCTATATATCGGCTGGAAGTGTGTGTGTGTGTGTGTTCTATTTGGAGGGCATGGGGAGTTTTAGGAGGCTGGAGCCATTTACCGTGAGTGGACCGGGGCTTTAGCGTTCGATCGGCCCCCCGCCAGCCGCTCGGTAATGGGGTATTTATATCAGCGATCAGACAGATGATGGCGACTGATACGGGTTTGAGAAACTCTTCAAGTGTCAAAGCCCCGCGCTCTCGCTGTCTGTGCGCCGCGTATTAAAGGTAGCGCAATGATATCATCAGACGGATATGAGACAGACGCGATTCCCCGACGGTGCAGCGAGGGGGAAACGGTGTTAAAGGCAGGTTCAATGTGAAATCACAGGGTTGGGTAGAATCGAGAGGAGTGTTTTAGAAATGGGTCACTGAGCAAATACTGATCATGGTTAGCGCAGAAAGACGGAGCTGCTGTTCAATGACAAAGAGCAGTTGTTTACAAACTGTGGTGCCCTGGGTCATCTGTAATCATAGACTTTTTTCTAATAGGGATAATTACAATTAGGCTTTAGTAATGTCTTTTAGTTGGGCATTTTCGCCTCACATAGACATGATTTAGTCCAGTTTATATCTGTTTAGACCCGGTTTAGTCCTGCTTTGATCTTGACCTAGACCTGGTGGCACTTGGAAGGTACTTTGGTACTTTGTGGAAAAATAAATTCATAACCAAGCGTTATTCCTTATAATGAAGACATGCAGTAGATCAGTCAAATAAGGAAGTTGTTATAGTTAGAGCATTGAAGGGAAGTTGGGCGAGAGGTCTGCACAATGTATCGGAAAATTCTTGTTATTGCAATATTATGTGACTTGTCTTATTGCAAGAAGGTACAATATATCAAAATTACTGAGGTCATCAAGTTTAAAGTTTAAAAACACAGAATCAGAATAGGTTTTATTGCCATTGTCAGTGAGCAGGTTCACAAACTGGGGATTTTCTTTGGTGCAAATGTGTAACATGAACATAAAACTTGGTAGAGAGGAATAGTGAACTATAAAAACTTTAAAACGATAAGCATGGTGACTTAAAGGGTAAAGAGTCAGTTATAGTCATGATTTTTCTAATTTTGTTCCATGTTTCGGCTTGTTTTGGTCCAGATTTTGTCTAAAAAATCTGATTGCACTTTTTATTTAAAGGGACACTGCGTAACATTCTGGATTATACTGTGGCCAATACAAAACAATGGGTAATCAAAGAATTTGGATTGGATGACGACCTATTCTAACCTATTTGGCTGCCTGAAGGGACTCCATCGGCCCTGGGTCTCTATAGCCTGTCCGTCCACTCCCATGGACGGACAGGTTCTCCCCAAGGTTTCCCTTTTCTCCCACTGGGTTTTTGAGTTTTTCCTTGCCGTGCTGGAGAGTCTAAGGACAGGGGACACCCGCGCCGCTCGCCGCCACCCACTGCTGACGCTTATTTGGACATTATGTTTGCCTGAACATTACATTATCTTATTTACTGCTCTGTTTTATTGCCTTAATCTTCGGTGCAGCCCTATGAGGCAACTCCTGTTGTGATATTGGGCTATACAAAACCATTGATTGATTGATTTAGTCAAGGTCTCCATGGAGATGAGCTGGAGACGTCCCGCTCCCAGTGGAGTAACAAGTCAGGTCTGAGGAGAGATGAGCCGCTCACAGAAAAGACACGTTTGCTTGGTCATTTCTAAGGTATTTTCGAAGTTTACAAATATCTGCTTGTAATAAATGCTTGTATTTATCCTAGTTATTGCAGTGAAATGTTACACAGTGTGGCTTTAACCCCTTAACCCCCACCTTCACCAAGCACATTTTCTCCAGTTTACCCAAAAATAATTGTCTGTATTTGTGTTGTTGATGTGTCTTGTCTGGGTTTTATGAATCTGTAATGTTGTATGTGGTTTGTCTTTCTTGGTCGACCCCTTGTCTTGTGAATCTTGTCTTTTTTCTGTTATGGGTCGTCCGTTCCCTGCCAGGGACTGCAGATGTAAATTAGCCTCAGGCTAACTCTGGTACAATGCATCAAATGGCAACATTTATGTTATAATTGTACATGGTCCCTTTTAAATAAATAAACTAAACTATAAATATCTAAAAAGCTTCTCAACTGGAGAGCTTACAGACTATAGGCCAGTGTATCGCCTCATTTGAAAACTAAGACCTGCAAAACGGATCTAAGCTTCTTCCTTGTTTTTGTTATCACGTTTTAGTCATTTTCGCTTTTTTTTGCAAAGATATAATTAGAGATAGATGATTTCCTATTCAGTCCCATTCATAGTAAAGGTCCCGAATCGTCTGTGAAACTTACATGACTGCTCAATCTCCTCCTATGCAGCCTGTTCCTTAAAAGGGCGGGAATTTTGCTTTTGTAGCGTTTTTGTCACGTTTTTGTTGCTTTTTTTATTTTTATTTTTTTATTTTTTTAGTGTCATGTAACTGATTAAGCCACAGAAATGTGACCAAACCGAGTCAAAAAAAAGCGAAAACTTGACAATCATAACAAGGAAGAAATTTAGATCAGTTTTGTCTTAACTTACACTGGCGTATAGTCTGTAAGCTCCAGTCAAGAAGCTTTTGGATTTGAACTAGAGAAAATACACTCGGTTAAACTGGGGGTTAAAAGGTTACATTTAATGGGACGTCCTGTGGTGAAATGGTGTTGTAAAATATCGTAATAGCGTTTTTTGCAATATCAAGACAGTTATGGAATATCACTTGCCCTATTTACAATTCAGTATGTAGGTCTCCAGGTTATGAAAGATGCTTGAATCAGAAATAAATGGGTCATCCGTGCTTGTTTTATAATGTCTTTCGTAACCATTGACCTTATCTTGTTTTGCAGCCGTGTCTTGTTTTGCGTAAGGAGACCGTCTACAAGTTACAGAGGATCTTTTTAGATCAGAAAGATACTGTATCAACATCACGTGTTTGCGCAATCTTTTTATATAGAGCATTGATCAAATGGATGTGTCAGTGCTCCAGAGAGAGGAGACGTCCCTTCTATGGTAAAAGGTAGAGGTTCTGGCGACATTGGTCATAATCATGTAATGTAGTGAGTGGTAATGTAGTGTAGACATGGTTTCCGCAGGGCATTAAAAAGCCTTAAGTTATATTTTGTTGCGATCACGTTTTGTTTAATTTTGGCCATGTTTTTGGTCTCATTTTTGTCGGGTTTTTTTGTCATGTTTCTTACTTTTTTGTGCTTTTGTTGCTTTTTCATTTTCATCCCCGTGTACGTCTTGTTTTCATCGCTATTTTGGCACTTATATATTTTCAAGACACTTTTAGAAGAAACCAAACTCGCGAAAATGTGCTCGGTTCTGGTGGGAGTTAAGAGGTTAAAGGAATTGTGCCTTAAATGTCATTAAAAAGCATTAAATTTGATTCAAACTGGCATTAAATTTATTGGAAAATTATGACTTTGCTCAACAATTTTATCTGTATAAGTTAATTGAAAATATCAAATGTTGGTCTAAAATTGTTTGGCTGAAATTGTGTTGTGTTTTTGGCATTAAAATATAGTATTTGGGCATTAAAAATGGCCTTAAAAAGCATTACATTTGACTTGCTTCTGCCTGTATAAACCCTGTATAGATGTCATCTTAACAAAAATGGTATAACATTAGTAAAAACTGTTGTCTTGCTCCTCTATACAACGAATTTCCTTTAAAATAAATAAATAATAAAAGATCTTCAACAGATAAAACAAGACCAGGAAGTTCCTGTACTGCGAACTATGTGGATGTTCCAGTATTGCGTATAATGGTGCGAATAGCTCGTGTCTGTAGTTATGATCACACTTACAGTAGGGAGGACCATGCAGGAGCGGCATATTCAAAATGGGTAAGAATGTATGATTTGTAGACATGAAATAGTAAGTTTCTGTCGCGCACAAATACCAACAATCTTCGGAGCAAAAATATCTGCTTTGACTTTGACGGCACAAGGTCGACCTGTTGAGTGTCTTTCCACATGCGCGTGTCAGCCGAATGGCTCTTTCACCCGCTTTGTCGAGCTTTTCCATAACAAAGGCCAGTGCCAAACCGGTCTGACCAGGTATAGGTTTTGGGACCGACCTCTGGCTGTGGTCAAAGCGGGCTACCCGTGTCTGATGCAATGGACACCGGCTGGTTATGGTAGGATACATTTTAGAAATCTCCTACTTAACGGGGGGCTGACTGTTAGCATTGGAGCTGCGCGAGCTACACGTCACGCAAGGGCCGAGTCTACAGTGAAGATCCCGCACTTATGCCCTTATTAGGAACATGCTTCGTCAGAGCTGGAGAGGAGGAGCCTGTAAATCCGCCATGATTTCCCCTCGAACGTGGTCATTGTGGTAAACGGGGAGGAGTGAGGAATGACGGTCTATGGTCTGATGTGACGTGAACAGACTCTGGCCTCTGATTGGCAACGAGAGAGAGGACAGCCCTCACTATTGACACGCAGGTCATACGGATTTAATATTTCACAACATCATACCGCTGTGCTAAAGGGGATTATGCCGATATTAGCATTTAGTCGCTGTTAGCGCAGCTTTAGCAGGTCTTAGCATAACATTGCATGTAGCTTACCTTCATAGTTGTGTTAGTGGTTTCTTTTCTGTTTAATACAGCTTGGCACCTCTGAATGATTCCATAACTCTTACTCTCACATTTGTTCTCATCGCGGCTTACAAAATGTATAATGACGATCTGTACAGCGTGTTCCTCTGTATGGGCGCCGCCCAAAACAAATGCGGGTGTGTGTGGTGGAAACAGAAAGGTCTGCGGGGTAGTGTTGATAGGTGTGCGTAACAGTGCGCGTGTGGGACAACGGATTCAAACTTTGTTGTCCCATAGGGAAATTTGTCTTGGTTGTTCATACAATAACAATATGGATTAAATAGTACAGACAGTGCAAAGTATCATTAACATGCACTGCCCCTTCCAAATAAACCAATAATAAATAAATATAAATATTTGTATATCTCAATAAATATATTCCTGCACTGCTTCATCATGATAAAGGACTTTGGTTGCAGCCACATATAGCACATTTTCTTCAGAAAATACTTCAGTACTTTAAAGGGACTATACGGAGTTTAAAAATGTTAAAATTAAGTATTTCCTCCCCCTACATGCTCCAGCCATGTCCTAATGTGTAGAATGAATCCAGACCTGACACAACAACTGCCTCTAAAATCCTGCACTGTCACTCAAAAAGGTGTTAATTTGGGTCCGAAGTGGCGTCATGCACGAGCTTAATATAGAAGCTGCAGTTACGCGTAAGACCTGAGGTGGCAGTAGTGAGTATAAAATGACCAACTTGCAACTAGTCCCTTTAACTTAAAGCTGGGGTGATCAGATGATTTTCTTGTAGTAGCGTAAACTTAATTTGGCTCCATAGATCTATCGTAAACTGTCAAAATACAGAGCACTTTCCCCCAGCGTGAACCAGGAAGTCAGAGGCTAAATTAGCTCAGTGTTAGCAATGGCAGTATTTTACTCAAGTCATGAAAGCAAGTTCTTTGACTACTCTACTGCTGTTGATTAAAGTACAGGCTCTGACAGTTTGCCGAATGTCTCTCCTCACTTTTACCTCATTTGCTGCTATAGATACAGACGGAAACGCAAGGGGGCGTGGCGTTACCTAAGGGGAAGAAAACCTCTCATGGGATTCACAATGTTTCACTCTTTTAGCCTTTTCCTGGAGGAATATTAACATATTTATCACACACCAAATATTTCAAGCCAAAATCGAGTCCATGTGGATGTTTTGTCAGTAAATTGTTTAGTAGAAGCGAAAAACGACACTAGTTAGCATCGCTTCGCTAACGTTAGCATACATAGCATGAAGCTAACGTAGAATTCTGGTTAGCATTGTCTGTTTTTTTATGTATTTAGGGGCTGTTGAAGCACTTTGCTCCCTCCATATCTCTGTATCTTTATTTAGTAGAAAAATATATTCATAACTCAGCATCAGATAAAGTGATGGTGGAGAAATGTGAGAAAGTTTAGTTTTTCTTGCTGCTTCGAACATGACCATATGTGGGCATTTGCAAAGATGCCGTCTGTATCTATTCTGCCCTTTCAAACAAATAACCCTTTTTTTTAAAATCCAAGCAAAAATTCAACCTTTCCCCTTCAGCGCTGTTGTATCGCTTCGCACAATGGTGGCACAACGTGGATAAACAAGGTGTGTGGATCTTGGCGTGGAGCACTTTGGGCCTCGCAGACTCATATTTCCTGCTCCCTTGTTCGTTTGCCTCCCGCACGGCTCTCCTGGGACGGAGGATTAGCCCGCAAAGGAAATGAATGCTTTTGGGGTGGACGGCGCGGGTGCGGGCTGCAGCAGGAGGTCTATTGTGTGGTTTGATATCCGCGCCGCGCTGAGGACATCTGATCCAGCAGCACTGACACACATGACACTGCCTTCAGCGCTCAAAGGGAAGAGGAACAGAGGAAACCTGTGCACTCCTGTTATGGCTGTGGAGATATTAGGAAAAAAAACACCAGATGTTTCGGGCTGAATTGCAATCTTATCAATGTATTTGAATGGACGCAATTAGGAAATCGCAGCACAATAACAACAAGTTCTGTCTCCATGGGGTTTCATTTTGCTTAAAACCAGCTAACCCTGCAGTTTAGATATCGCCAAACATGTCAGGAATGCATGTGACTACCTCTTCCTGTCTCCTCTCAAAGGGTAATGCTCCTGGACAAGTTTAAACCCCTTAACCCCGCCTGAACCGAGCACATTTCCTCCAGTTTTGCTTTATCCAATTCTAAAAGCTTCTTGAAAAAAAGAGTCAAAATAGCGACAAAAATGCACCGAAAAAGGAACAATAACACAATAAAAAAAGAGGTAAAAACTAGGGCCGGGACTTTTTTCGATTAATTGCGATTAATTAATTACATGAGGTTTAGTGCGATTAAAAATATGAATCGAAATTAATCACACTTTGCTTCCACACTTCAGTTTCCTTTTTTCCTGCAGACGCACAATTAATGGCAATATTGCACTGGTCTGTTGGACTTGGTTGAACAAAATAAACATGTTTTGTTGCTTAAGCTTATGTATTCAGTCATTATTCAATGGTAAACTAAAAACCTTATGAAAAACTTACTTCTCACTGTTCTCAGGTCAAATATTTATATGCGATTAATTTTGATTAATTAATTACAAAGCCTCTAATTAATTAATTTAATTTTTTTAATTGAGTCCCGGCCCTAGTAAAAACACAACAAAAGCACTGTTTTCCCACATATATTTGAGTTTACTTTATATTACAAGAGGACAAAACTAATATAGTTCTATTCAGAGAAATAAAATCAGGTATCGAGCCTTTAAGGACATTTCCCTTCAAGAAGCAAGAGAAGTTAATTAAATGTAACTTGAGCACAGGACCATGAACCAAGAGCACAAAACGCAACAAAGTGACAAAAACAAGACAAAAAAAGCGCTAAAGCAATTAAATTAAATTAAAGTTTCAATTAAAGTTTATTTGTATAGCACATTGCTTCACAATAATAGCACGTCACATAGAAATAAAATACAGTAAAAGGTAACAGGTCAAGATGCACTCAGCTAGCTAGTATTGAAGGCCAGGGAGAAGAGGTGTGTTTTCAGTCTGGACTTGAACTGTTCCACAGACTGAGAGGACCTGACAGACAAAGGAAAACGGTTCCATAGTCGAGGCGCTGCCACAGAAAAGGCTCTATCACCTCTCGTTTGTCCTCAAGGCTCTGAATGGAGTATAAAGCGGCAACAGATCACTCAAATAAGGCGGGCCTAAGGAGTGGAGACATTTAAAAACAATCAACGAAACCTTAAATTGAACACGAAAGCTGACAGGGAGCCAGTGTAGGGTGCATAACACAGGAGTGATGTACTCACGCCTCTTTGTATTAGTCAGGAGGTGGGCTGCAGCATTTTGTACACTCTGCAGGCGCTGCAGGGAGTGCTGTTCCACTACAATATACAAGGCATTGCAATCAGGCCCGGATCTACGGGGGTGCAAGAGCGTGCATTGCAACCTCATTTTGAAATGTTTGCCCCCCTCAGTTTTAATGGCATCACAATGTATTTTAATGGCGAGACACTCTATTTGCACCCTTTTGAAACTCGAATGCACCCTCAGTCAGTTTGTTCTGGAGCCGGCGCTGATTACAATAATCCAAAACGACGTTACAATGCATGGATAGCCTTTTCAAAATCATGTCAAGGAAGGCAGGACTTAACGTTGGCCAGAGTCCTCAGCTGAAAACACAACAAAAACACTCTCTGGCCTATAGGCTGTGAGCTCCATCAAGAAGCTTTTAGATTTGGGTAAAGCCGAACTGGAGAACATGCGCTCGGTTAAGGCAGAGGGTAAGAGGTTAATATGTCCAAACATGAATAACAAATCTAATCTCAGCCGCTTGTCATACTTGTCCAAAAAAGCAATTAGATGTTTCCGTACAGCCCTAATTTGCAATTTGAATTAGCGGCTCCCAAAGGCTGGATTTGTTTAGGAAATATGTACAGTAATCCCTGCAAACAACAAACTACTGTCACCCGGGCGTCTTGTGTCTTGTATTTGTTTAGCTGTTCATATTTAATTCTCTGCTCTGTTGATGCTCCTGAACGTGTGTAAAATGTGCACAGTGAACTGAAGCGTGTTTCAAAAACAGAAATATATAAATATGTGGCACAAATGTTGCAAGATATGATTGTTCACGGTCTGTTTGACAATGTTTGGATTGCATCGATCATACAGATTATCATTAACATCTTATCTCCCGCCTTAACCGAGTGCATTTTCTTCAGTTCGGCTTTACCCAAATCTAAAAGCTTCTGGACTGGAGTCTTTAGGCCAGTGTAATGCCTCATTTGAAAGCATAGACATAATAATAATGGACTCCGTCTCGTCACTCCTCCCCATTTGCCATAATAAGCCATAATAGCTCTAATGCTAACGGCCTGTCAATCAAAGTCCGGCCCTCATTAGTATATACGTGTGGAAAGTGCAATGCTATCTAATGGAAACTAGCTTGTTTTGCCGCCCACATATGGAGGTACTGCAGCAATGGCGGACAATGTCGGCCCTAGCGTCGCGGTCATAAAGCAGAGCAACCAGCGGCCATTGTTTAGTTTAGTTTAGTTTATTTATTGTTTGAGCAGTTAACCTGCTCAAAGGGAGTGGGCCGAGAGAGAGGGGCGGAGTTAACTGAATCGAAGCGTCTTGTCTTCCGGGTAGGGAAAATACCCCCAAAATACTTATATTTCTCTCAAATATGAGTACTCCATAGTGATAGAGGCACAATATATCATATAAATGCCTATACTTTACTTTGGAATGGCTAAAATAGCGTGATACAGATCCTTTAAAAGGTAGCAAATCATAAACAAATCATAAACCGGGAACATAGGGCAAAGTAACAGCAATATAATGAGGAACAATAAAAAAAAATTAAAAAAAACTTTGTTTGAAAGCTAAGACCTACAAAACTGATCTAAACGGATCTTTGCACTCACGTGGTTGCCATGTTAGTCGTAACTATCGTGTTTTTTTGTCTTGTTTTCGTTGCAATTTTTTCACCTTTTTGTATTTGCCCATTTGTGGCATTTTTATCACATTTTTATTGCTTTGTTTGTTGCTTCATTGTTGCGTTTTCATCTTTTGTCGCTATTTAGATGCTTATTTATTAGAAGTTTTTAAATTTACTTTTGTAGATCGCTGGTACTGTGCACTTTATAGATACAAAATCATACGTACATTGTGCTGCCTCTTCTTTATGACGCCCTCGGTTGTGCGA
This sequence comes from Neogobius melanostomus, assembly GCA_007210695.1. Lineage (NCBI taxonomy): Eukaryota > Metazoa > Chordata > Actinopteri > Gobiiformes > Gobiidae > Neogobius > Neogobius melanostomus. Next base: position 1,373,183 of record VHKM01000153.1, read on the forward strand.
TATGTTGTGCGGCCTCTATCTGTGTGACGACTCTGAAACGCGTTTGATATTGACGTGTAAAAAAGCCGAGGACAGTAATGAAGCCGTTATCGACTTCCTGTTGCCGAGCGGAGAAATGTCAACAGGAAGTTGATGTATGGGGCCCTCGAATCGTTAGATGGCGTCGAGATTGGTCCGGTTTTGTTTTCATGTTGAGACTCTCGGCTGACGGGGTCACGCAGATATTTCTCCTCTCGTGTCACAGTAAATGTCTCGGGCCTTTGACGTCGCGGTGTTGAAATATATAGTGGAGGTTATTGCGTCTCTCAGTCACAAGGGGGATAAATCAGGCAGACGTGGTGCAATGAGGCAGTTAAGGGGAAATTGCAATTTGAATCGTGTCGACTTACGCAAAAACAACAAAATAAATTATATCCATGAGGTGTTTTTATGTATGACCTCCACACAAACATGATTGTGATAGTTTAGCAATTACTATTTTAGACTTTAATGCTCCTGGACTTTGCATCATCTCATAAATGAACGTGATTCTTTACATGAAAAGCACAAAAGACACTGTGTGGTTTTTGAGTGACATGACAGCAGATAATGGGATATTTCAAAGTAAAATTTAAAGGAATAGGCCACTGTTTTACATACTGAGATATGTTCTTACCTTAGCTTTGACGAGTTCATTTGTACCTGTCTGGTCTTCTGCCTTCCTTAACGTAAACACAGCACAGACGGCGTTAGCATTTAGCCTCTCCTCCTCTCCTATAGCTCCAAACGAGGTGAAGATAGAAGCTACCAAACTCTTCCACGTTTTCCCTATTTAAATATGGTTACATGAAGTCTTACACCATAAAGTATAATTACACAAAATTAAACAATGTGGATTTTCTAAGCGGATAAAAGGGGAACTATATTGTAAGTCGTAATAATACCAGGAGTAATTCGGCATCCGCACAGTAAAGTGAAGATATCACTGCGCGGATGTCGATATTACGCCTTACAATATAGTTCCCCTTTTTATCCGCTTAGAAAATCCACATTGTTTAATTTTGTGTAATTATACTTTATGGTGTAACACTTCACGTAACCATATTTAAATAGGGAAAACGTGGAAGAGTTTGGTAGCTTCTATCTTCACCTCGTTTGGAGCTATAGAGGAGAAGAGAGAGGCTAAATGCTAAAGCCGTCTGTGCTGTGTTTACGTTACAGAAGGCACACGTGGAGACCAGACAGGTACAAATGAACTCGTCAAAGCTCAGGTAAGAACATATCTCAGTATGTAAAAACGGTGGCCTATTCCTTTAATCTTTTTGGCTCGGTATCATAATAACAGAATGAGGAGGCGACACATGACACATCCTCAACTGGGTCACACTGATTGATGTGGCATGTTCTCCACCAGGTGAGCCATGTCTATTTAAAGAAGAATGTCCCCCGTGACCTCGTCTTTCCAAGTAATTAAATGAATTGAATGTAATAGGTTGCACAACAAGTAACACATCCGACGGGACAGGACAGGATTGCGCCGATGAGCTGATAGATTACAGCACTGAATGTAGAGTTAGATTACAATTTCAAATCTTTCAATCTTATAACCCCTTAAGCCCCGCCAGAACCGAGCACATTTTCGCCAGTTTGGCGTTACCCAAATCTAAAAGCTTCTTGAACAAAGAGTCAAATAACGATGAAAACGAGGATGAAAACGCCACAAAAAGTTGACAAAAACACAATAAATGACAAAAATGTGGCGAAAACACGACAAAGAAAGCTGGAGAAAATGCGTTCTGTAAGGGTTTAACCTCTTAACCCCCACCTTAATTATTATTTATTTATTTATTTAAAGGGACAATGCATATTAATGAACATATAAATGTAAATATGCCAGAATTAGCCAATTGCTACTTTCCATCTGTAGTCCCTGGCAGATCAAGAAAATACAAAGACCAATATACAACATTAAAGACAAAAGATCATCACACAGATCATCCACGCAATTAAACTTGACACATAAAACATAAAGATAATGGTCAGTGGTCACATGTCTGATTCCCCTTCAGCCAACCTTTAAGTTTAGTTTTAAATACTATGAATGTGGTACAGTCTCTAATGTCTGCTGGGATGTTGTTCCAAACCGTGGTCCCTTTCACTGACAGCACCTGTGACTAAACGCTGCGTCTATAAGGAACCACACAGTCGCCTCTGGTGGCGGCTCTGGTCACTCTACCACTTGTACTGGATATGAACTAACTGAGCAAATTTTCTCTAGTTCAGTTTTACCCAATTCTAAAAGCTTCTCGACTGGAGAGTTTACAGCCTATAGGCCAAAGTAACACCTCATTTGAAAGCTAAGACCTACAAAATTGATCTAACATGTATCCCACGTTGTTGCTGTGCTGTCGTCACTTTTTTTTGGTCACATATTTGTCGTAGTTTTGATGTTTTTAATTGTGGCTGTTTTCATCATTTACATCTCGTTTTTGTCCGTTTTTTTGTCGCTCTTTTGATCCTCATTTACGTCATGTTTTTTTGTCGCCATTTTGACGCTTTTTCCAAGAAGCTTTTAGATTTGGGTGAAGCCAAACAGGCAGAAAGGTACTCGGTTAATGTGGGGGTTGAGGGGTTAATGTAAAGAATCATGTTCATTTATGAGACTGATGCAAGTAGTTATTAATATACTACATGGTTTTGAATATGCATTAGCAGCTTTAAGCACTACTGCAATCTGAGGAGAGCTTACCCCAAACCGATCTTTAAACTCTCCGGGACAAAATGAGTTTGCGAGTGGCTGCATTAACCTTCAGAGCACAGAGAGAGCTTTGTACCGACTCTGCTCCACTCTCCCCCGCCCCGCTCCATCCGCAAAATCCATCCAGGGATTTTGAGTGTCTGTTAATTACTTCCCCGTCCCGAATGAAAAAGAAGGGAAAAAAAAAAAGAAAAATAGAAGGCGGTGAAATGAGGGAGAAGCGGAAGACTTAACAGAGCTAAAGATTTGTTGTGTGTCAAATCCTTACAAAAAAAAAAGAAAATCACCCAAATGCCCTGGGCCATCCAGAAACGGCTCTCCACTCCCACACTGAGCGCATGAAGATGATCCCGCAAAAGCCTTCCTCTCCCGGGGCTTTTTGAGTGCTACTTCAGGGGTCCTGGGAGAGGGGCAGCCGCCGGGATTGACGGCAAATGCGTAAATATCCCCAAATTGCAGCTAAAATGTAACATTAGGGTTGGTAAGCCCCCACTCTCGATCGTAATGTTCTGCCTTGGCACTAAATGACCCCTATTACAGAGCCTGAACCCATTATGTCAATACAGGAGAGATTACCTGTGCGGCTGCTCTAGTCTGACAGCGCGGGACCCCGAAAGTGCCCCCCGGCAAAATGAGAATTGTGTGGCATGTGCCTCTGGGCTAGAATTAGAGGGGTGTAGTTAGTATTGACCCGTTCTGTTGGGCTTGTTAGAGGGGAATCCATGTTCAGGACACGAGGGGCGATCATCACCGTGCTAAAGGTCGAGATTATGACAGGGACTGATTGGGAGCAGAGCGGCGGGACGGTCAGGCGGTCCAGAGGGGAAAGTCCAAGATTTGGGAATGTCACATGTCGGACCACAGTTGGCAGCGTGGAACCATGTGACTGTAGATAGAATAATGCGTGGGAAATGAAATCGGAGGAGGTGATTTTGTTTTTGAATAATGGCTCAGGGCAGGAAAGGAAAGGAAGTGCAACGGCGCATGTTCTGTTGCATGTTTTAAAAGCCCTTAAAGAGGGGGTATTATGCTTTTTTCAATCACATAGCACCAGTCTATAGCATACTACAATGATGACGTAACCTTCTGTTGGTCTGTATATGCAGTACATTAAAATAACTGCCTGAATAAAATTGCTCTCTCAAAATGGCTGTACTGAACGTCTTGAAATAGGCCTCTGTCTCTTTAAGAAGCTTTCCGACACGCCCCCTTCAGCACACTGCTGTGGCATCTAAACAACACTACTGTGCGGGGAGGGGGCTCTGCTGAGCTGAGGAGCAGTGGTTGGTGGCTTGGCTGGTGACAAAAGGTCCAGAGGCGTCTCCAGGAGGTGGGGGCGTTCCTAGGAGGACTGAGGCATAGCTACACCTAAAATGGCTGCCGTCTAAGTTTTTACTGATTACTCAAAAATATGTGAATGAGCCAAGGCAACACTCCAGGCATGTGTTTAATGAGGGAATGACATAATAACATGATATAAAGCTTGAAAAAGTCGATTTGACATAATACCCCCCTTTAACCCCACCTGAACCGAGCACGCTGCCTCCAGTTTGGCGTTACCCAAATGTATGAGCTCATTGAAAAACAGCGACAAAAACGAGAATGAAAACGAAGCAAAAAAGCGTTTAAAAAAAAATAACAAAAGAGCGACAAAAGAGCGACAAATATGTGACGAAGATGCAAAAAAAGCCACAAAAATGCAACAAAAAAAAGTGACCACGAAGCAACAAAAGAGCGACAAAAGCGTGAGCGACAAAAGCGTGACCAAAAAAAGCGATGAAAAAGTGGCAAATATGTGACACAAGAAAAAGGTGACAAAAAAGGCAATGGAAAAAAAAAAGTGACGTGTCTAAAGATCTGCTTATATCAGTCTTAGCGTTCAAATGAGGCATTACACTAGCCTATTGCTGGGTTGCAGGTGACATCACAGCGTTCTAAAGGCCTATAATATTATATAGATGTAAAATTATTTTGTTTTTACGGACATTTTTGGTCTTGTACAGCGAGATCATGGAGCCAGTGACTGATATCAATGATCATTTTTTGTAATCCATACATTTTATTTTTAGCTATGACTTGTGAAAGTGTAATGCAGTTAATAGGAAAAACTGGCTCTCCCCCCACTGGGTCCGGTGACATCATCATATTCTAAGAACCTGAAACAATGATGTCACCGGACCCAGTGGGCGGAGGAGCCAGTTTTTACTATTAACTACATTACACTTTCACAAGTCGTATCTAAAAATAAAACTTATGAATTACAAAAATGATCATTGATATCTCGCTGTACAAGACATGTCCTCAAAAACAAAATAATTTTACCTCCATATAATATTGTAGGCCGTTAGAACGCTGTGAGTCAAGAAGCTTTAAAGGGGGTATTATGTAAAATCGACTTTTTCAAGCTTTATATCATGTTATTATGTCATTCCCTCATTAAACACATGCCTGGAGTGTTGCCTTGGCTCATTCACATATTTTTGAGTAATCACTAAAAACATAGACGGCAGCCATTTTAGGTGTAGCTATGCCTCAGTCCTCCTAGGAACGCCCCCACCTCCTGGAGACGCCTCTGGACCTTTCGTCATCAGCCAAGCCACCAACCACTGCTCCTCAGCTCAGCAGAGCCCCCTCCCCGCACAGTAGTGTTGTTTAGATGCCACAGCAGTGTGCTGAAGGGGGCGTGTCGGAAAGCTTCTTAAAGAGACAGAGGCCTATTTCAAGACGTTCAGTACAGCCATTTTGAGAGAGCAATTTTATTCAAGGCAGTTATTTTAATTTACTGCATATACAGACCAACAGAAGGTTACGTCATCATTGTAGTATGCTATAGACTGGTGCTATGTGATTGAAAAAAGCATAATACCCCCTCTTTAAGGTTTGGGTAAGGCCGAACTGGAGAAAATGTGCCTCGGTTACGTTGGGTGTAAAGAGGTTAAATGTGAATGATTCTGTCTAAATTGGCCATTGCTTTTATAATGAAGAATTTACACAGCCTTAGATGGTTAGCGTTCTCATCTGATAATACACATCCCCTCATTTCAGTGTTCTCCTAAAACGTCTCCTTCCAGTCAGGCAGCTAACCATCTGCCACTAACCACGTTATATCTTATGTGCTCGTCCTCAGCCCATCTCTCACTTACCCTGATTCCCCGGCTGTTGCTCTGTTTCCGTGTTGTGTTTTGACTCTAAATTCGTGGTAATGAGTGCAGTGTATTTCTCCACATGTTCAGCTCCTGGCAGGCCGAGCTCGGGGTGGAAATGTGTTTGTTTGTGCGCGTGACTCGCCGGGAACTTAACGAGGTGATTACACTGCCCCGGACACGAGGGCGAGGTGTGAAGACTGCGCTCATAAAAGTGTTGAAGTGTGCAGTTGTTGCCGTGGCAGGCGTCCCGCGGGGGAGTCCACGGAGCAGCCAGGACGGGTTTAAGCACTTCAAAGTGGCCCCCATTCCACACAGCTGAGCTCAGAGGGGTCTGCGCCAGCACTGTCCTGTCTGAGGATGTAAATATATTTCACTCAGGCATACTGGAGGTGAGAGAGTGTGCATAGGGAAGTGTTTTTTGTTTATTTATGGGTCTATGCAGCTTCATCTCTACAAGGCAAGGCACAATTCATACACAAGGTTATTCAAAGTGCTTCACAGTTACATCAAGAAGGAAGGTCAAATCATCAATATAAAGATTAATTAATTAATCACAGTAAGCGCAAAGACTGCAGATAAAAAAACTTTCAACAGATTTTTTTTTTTTTTTTTTTTTTACTGTTGAGTCCATAATGGTCCTGAAGGAAGCCTCTTTTTTAAACGTAAACAAACTGCTCGTTTATGAGCTAAAGACATTTGAGACTTACAAATGTCTTCTTCTGAAACACTGAAGAGGCACCAAGAGCCCCCAACACCTGCAAGTGGAGGCGTCACACGAGGCGCTACAGGAAACGACGAAGGGACAAACGAGGAGGTATCCGGGCAAGACTTACAGCTAAGCCACACATGTCTTCTATCCCTACTATTGTTCCGGCTAATGGACATTCACTGGAGAATAAAACAGATTAACTGATGGTTAAAGACTGTTGTGGAGCGGAGGGAGCTGCACAGGAGGAAGGAGGAGGTGTAGCTGACCAGTGCAGGACACCACGCTCTGAAACGGGGACAAACCCAGGAGGCGCTGCACCGTTTAGAGGATCAGAGGAAGACTGAAGGCAGTGAGGCAGGTTTCCTCCGGGTGTTACAGTTTCCCCGACCTCCAGAAACATGCTGGTCAGGTTGGCCCAAAGAGGTGGCGCGGCTCAGTCGCAGCGGCTCAGGACTAACACCTGAACACTATTTTGTTGTACCTGTTGTACAATGACAAATAAAGCATTTACTTACTTACATACATATGCACGGATTTAAAAAAACAGTTTTCAGCCTGGATTTGAACATGGTCAGAGTTGAGGCCTGTCTCACAGCTTCATGAAGACTGTTCCAGATTTTAGCTGCATGAAACTGAAGCGCAGCCTCACCGTGTTTAGTCCTGACTCTGGGAACCACCAGGAGTTCTCAGGGTCCGAGATGGTTCATACGGCTCTAACATGTCAGAGATGTACTTTGGCGCTAAACCATGAAAAGACTTGTAACAAGCAGAGCTGTTTTAAAGTCTATTCTCTGAGTGACCGGCGCACTGGACTAATATGGTCATATTTCCTGCTTCTTGTCAGTGATGTGTCGCAAGATGGATTTGTCAGTCAGGAAGCTGTTCAAACTATTAGTCACAATGTTGACCAAATAGCATGTGGACACTGTTTGCACCATCTTTGTGTGGACAAGGACAGAAATAGCATGTGAACAGTACAGTCCAATTAATCATCATTGGACATGTAAATAGAAAGACTGTAATGCAATTTGTCATATTTATCCCCAGACATGTCTTTACTGACTTATATGAGCAAGATGTTCCTGACGTTGCATGAGTTTTCGCTTCATTGCATGTAGATCCAGCGCTATACTATACAATGCAGAGTGTGTGTTTTCCGATGTGTATGAGGTGGATCTGGACTGCTCTACCTTTCTTTGTTTATGCCCTGACTCTGCTCCTCGGGGGGAGTGAACTTCAGAGAGCGCTGCAGAGCTTTGAGCTGTTTCCGAGGCGTTTGTGTGTGCGGGTTCATCCAGTGTGTGCGTGTGTTTCTCCGCGTGTGCATCTACTGTGAATACATCTATGTCTATTTGAGCATTACTATGGCAGAAAGATAGAGAGTCCCGGGCAGTAATGCGTTTTCTGGCTCCGTCCGCCGGTCTCTGTCGTAGTTAAAGTGAAATCTACTTCCTATCGCTTTGTCTGCGCTTTCCCGCAGGAGCAAATGGAAATAGCCACATCGAGCGGACGCGGTCAATAGCACTCTGCGGAGAGGGGCTGAGGGGGACAGCGGAAAGGGGCAGCTTCACGTCAAGGCTTGTTCACAACACACGATGTTTAGAGGAAACTGACAGTCGAGAACTAGTTGATCTAAGGCTGCGCAATATGTCAAGTTTTTACTCAAAACAAAATGAGAAACAAAAAGGAAGAAACCTATAATGAGTGATTATCAACTACAGTAATGTGCCTGGTGTTTCACAACATGCAGCTGTTGTTATTGCATATTGTTTTAAATGAATATCATGCTGTACTACTGCAGACCTAATGCACAGTCATAGTTCGTTCCTAGTAGGATGGGCCATATTGTTATACGGATATATTTTTTTAATATCATTGTAATTCATTATACTGTATTGTTGTGGACACTCCAGCTGATTTGGACTGAAGTCACGACCAGGCGCAGATGGAGAGTGCAGCTAATGTTACGCTAGGCTCCATCAGAGTAGCATAAACACTGACTGTGCAGGACACGGGGGCAGGTGCTTAAAAGGTCAAATGAAATGAAGGATGTAAATTGCTTGAGTAGATCATATTTGCGAGGAAATTAGCACGGCTCTAAAAAAAACAACATATTTTTTTATTAATCTTCCCAATAAGCGTAAGGCTGGGATTTATAGTGATATTTCTTTTTTATATCATGATATTGGTAAATGGTGTCCAAGCTACATCCAAAACAGTGGTCGATATTGTGTAAGGTGAGCTTTATTTCAAGATTAGCATATTAAAACAATTAACTTGTTTCTGTGATTCTGTGAATCTCTGTGATTTTACAGGCCCCAGCTGGGTATTATAACAATTTTAAATGGCTTGAATATTTCTTTGCAATTTAAAATGGATCATGAAAATTAGCACTGGGCTGAAAGATGACGTGATACATTTGACACAGACATAACACTTTGCTGATATCAATAATCATTTTGACAATATTCTATGAAGGTAATTTTCTAAGATGCAGTTTAGAGCTAAATTTCGTGACCTGGTTACATCCAAACAGTTGCATGTTGTTCATACATCAACGCTGTGTCAAAATCTGAAAACTTAATTGGTTATCTTTTTAAGCCATTACTTCATATATAGATAATATTATGATAGGCCCATCCATCCATTTTCTCCCACTTGTCCATTGCCGGGTCGTGGGGGCAGCCGTTGGAGCTGCCCAAATCACATTGCACCAGCCCCTATGGCTTCTCCTGCAGGTGGTGGGTCCACAGAAGGACGGCCTCATGGTTCTAACCGGGCCTGTTGGTCTCTCATAAGGGGCTTCGGAACCGCTCTTTGTCTGACCGGTCACCTAGGACCTGTTTGCCATGGGAGACTCTACCAGGGGCCCGAACCCCCGACAACAGAGCCCCAGGATCATTCTGGCGCTCAAACCCCTCCACCACGTTCCCTCCTGGAACCGCCACCCTATGATAGGCAACAGTTCCGAATCTGACCGATATGTAACACAATAGTACAGTTTAGTGTGGAGTGACCCATATAGATTTTAGGTCATATCGCCCTGCCCTGGTCCCTGTTTTTACCTCAGCAAAACAAACACTTCCCTGTGTTTAGTACTATTTTGCCATCCTCTTTTTTTCACCTTGAATTAGACTTACAGTACCTTATGCAGGTTTTTTGGGGGGATTCTGGATGACTGTAATGACCTGGGTTTGCTGCAGTTGGTCAGGCCTTGGTTCAGGAACACTAAGAATGAGATCAGCTCTGAATGACCATGGCATCCCTTCAAAGGATTTCTTCCCGAATGGTACGGGCATATTCCAAGATGACAATGCCAGGATACATCGGGCTGACGTTGTGAAAGAGTGGTTCAGGGTTATCATTTTCACACATCGACTGGCCACAGCGTCCAGATCTTTTCTATTGTTCTACTTTGTGTTGAAACAGTTTTTAGCACTGCACTTACGGAAAGCGCCTTGGTTCGGCTGCAGCTGCTGTTGCAAAGCACAAATAAAGATTGATTGATTGATCTGTGCCCCTTTGAGAACCTTTGGGATTTGCGCAGCTGTCACACTCTCCCATCAACACAACACTGAATCTTTTGACACGGCAGAAGCTTCTGAAACAACGCCACAGCGAATGTCAAAACCAAAGGAGCTCCATCGAAATATTAGAGCGTTTTTTTATCATAGATTTAGTCAAACACAGATTCTAAGCAGCATTAACCTCTTAGTGCACAACCTCGAGTGCACTTTCTCCAGTTCAGCTTTACCCAAATCTTAAAGCTTCTCGACTGGAGCCTATAGGCCAGTGTAACGCCTCATTTGAAAGCTAAGACCAGCTAAAAAGATGCTTTTTCCAGAAACTTTTAGATATGGGTAATGCCAAACAAGAGAAAATGTGCTCGTTTGACATAACAATAACACAATTAAAGAAAGCGACAAAAACACGACTATAAAGTGATGAAAAAGCCACAAAAGAGCAACAAAAAAGTGATAAAAATGCAGCAAACGAGCCACAAAAATGTGCCGGAAAAACCATAATAACACAATAAATAAGCGACAAAAACACAACAAAAAAGTGTCCAAAAAGCAACACAAAAAAAAGAAAAATGTCAAAAACACTTCAAAAAACAGAGGGACGACAGCGCGACAAAATAGTTACAATCAGTTTTTTGGACTTTGCTTTAAAATGAGGCGTTACACTGGCCTATAAGAGGCTGTAAGGTCCAGTCGAGAAGCTTTTAGACTTGGGTTAAGCCAAACTGGATAAAATATGTGGTTAAGGCGGGTTAGAGGGTTAAAGGAACAGGCCACTGTTTTTCCATACTGACATATGTTCTTCCCTGAGCTTAGACGACTTGATGCGTACCTGTCTGGTCTTTACGCGTGCGCTCAGTCACGGAGAAAGTCCCAGTATATTCCTATGGACCCAGACGGGGGTGAAGTTAGGAGCACTTCGACGTCCGTGCAGTAAAGTGAAGATATTACTACGCGGATGTCGAAGTGCTCCTAAGGTGTTATTACGCGTTACAATGTAGTTCCCCTTTTTATCCGCTGAGAAAATCAACATGTTTAATTTTGTGTAACTATACTTGGACTGTGTAACTCTTCACGTAACCGTATTTAAATAGGGAAAACGTGGAAGAGCTTGGTCACTTCTAACTTCACCCTCGTTTGGCCCCATAGAGGAGAGGAGGAGAGGCTAAATGCAACATCTTTGGTCTTTTTGCGTGACTGAGTCACGCGTAAAGACCAGACAGGTACGCATCAACTCGTCTAAGCTCAGCTCAGAACATATCTCAGCCTATTCCTTTAAAGAGGGGGTATTATGCTTTTTTCAATCACATAGCACCAGTCTATAGCATACTACAATGATGACGTAACCTTCTGTTGGTCTGTATATGCAGTAAATTAAAATAACTGCCTTGAATAAAATTGCTCTCTCAAAATGGCTGTACTGAACGTCTTGAAATAGGCCTCTGTCTCTTTAAGAAGCTTTCCGACACGCCCCCTTCAGCACACTGCTGTGGCATCTAAACAACACTACTGTGCGGGGAGGGGCTCTGCTGAGCTGAGGAGCAGTGGTTGGTGGCTTGGCTGGTGACGAAAGGTCCAGAGGCGTCTCCAGGAGGTGGGGGCGTTCCTAGGAGGACTGAGGCATAGCTACACCTAAAATGGCTGCCGTCTAAGCTTTTACTGATTACTCAAAAGTATGTGAATGAGCCAAGGCAACACTCCAGGCATGTGTTTAATGAGGGAATGACATAATAACATGATATAAAGCTTGAAAAAGTCGATTTTACATAATACCCCCCCCCCCCTTTAAGAGGTTAATATTTGAGAGAAGACTGGTAAACTCATACAAGAATCCCATGCATTTTGAATCACGTTTGTAGAGTCTGAAGCAGTTTTTTACACAGAATAAACCTGGGGGCATGTTGTTGAGAGTGGAGTTTGTTTTAGTCTTTGCGAAAAACAATGTTGAGCCATACGCGAGGATGACAAAGACACTTGGTATGAAACAATACATAGAACAGCCCGGAGTCAACTCGTCTCGCACTCGTCGTCCTCACTCCTCTCTGTCTCTCACTCCCTCTGGGCTGCTATTTCACAGCATATGGCTCTCCCACACTATTACTCACACATCCTCGGCCATGCACTCTCCTCTGTTTACGCTCCTGCTTTATGTCACTATTAAAGCACACCTCCCGCTCCACATGCATTTAAATGAGCTGCTTAGGAAAAGGTACGACGACCGGGACAGGAGGAAAAGCCCGATCTGTTTGGGAAAAGTGAAAGAAGACGGTTTGAAATCCACGGCCTGGAGATGAATATGTCTGTCTTTGCCTTGTTTGGCAGGTGGTGGGGAAAGGTTTTTTGAAGCCTTGTTACTGTAGAGTGGCAGCGGTTGTATAAAGATGCACAGTCGCGTCTGAGTCGGTGAAACTGATGTAATGTGTGCAGAGTATTGGGTTAGCCATATGTGCGGTCTGACAGCACACTCTCAGAGGCGCTGATATAAGCAAGTCTGAGCCACATGTAACACGCAGCTGCTGCGCGGAGAGGCAGTCTAGACAACACCTCCGCACCCAAGTCATCCGCCGATTTGTTGTTGTTTAGGTTCAGCTCAAACGTTGTTGTTGTTATTTTCTCCTTTGTGTTTGGATTTTTTTCTCTCTCTCACTGCAGCAAATATGTATCTTTTGGTGTACATTGAAGTCGTTTAAGCATTTCCTGGTGCAATTGTTGGTTTTATCCAGGCCTGGGACCCTCACAAAATGAACGTTTGCTTGTGCCCTCATTTGCTATAGGAGCACTAATTCTTTTCACTGTTATATTTATGGACATTTTTCCAAGTGGTACATGATGAAGGCAAATCAAATGAAGAAATATGAATCCCGTGTGTTCAATCTTTCTCAAGAGCACAAAACGCTTGGGCCCCAATTGCTGATGTCATGAGGTGGTGATGATTTCAGAGTTCAAATTGCTTCCAGTCCAAAGCACATCTACTGCTTTATGCTTTTTATTCATCGTGTGTCTTTGCTCTACTAATGCCGCGTTCATGTGGTCCTCTGGAACTGGGGAAAACGTCTTCCCCAGTTGGAAAATGCAACATGACGCTCGCTCAACCGGGGAAAACGACTGGAGAACTCGGTCAAAACGAGATTCCCGACCTCCGCACCTGACTGCGGAAATCAGCTCATCTGTTCTTTTATCCCCAATGCGAGTTTTTTACTTAAACACTGCTACTTTAGAGTTTAGAGTGAACTGTCATCACCCTCAAACAGTGGTGGAAAGTAACAAAGTAAAAAGTACAAATTATAGGTGCTTTTACTTTACTTATGTACTTTTTTCTTTTACTTTACTACATTTTAGAGCCTGTATCTGTACTTTTACTCCACTACATTTTAAAATTGGGTTAAAGTAGAAGTATTTTATTTTCAAAGTGACCTCTTACGATGAACTGGTTTAGTCCCAGTTTAGACTTGGTTTACTGGTTTACTCCTTTAGACCTGGTTTAAACCTGGTTTAGTTCTGTTTTTGACCTGATTCGTGGTTTACTCGTTTAGACCTGGTTTGATTCAAATGATTTAAAATATCCTGCACATTAAACTTTGACTTTTTACTTATAAAGTACATTTTACTTAAGTAAAAATTGTATCAGATACTTTACTTTTGTATATTTTTGGTCCTGTATCTGCACTTTTACTTAAGTAAGATATCGAGTACTTCTTCCACCACTGCCCTCAGAGTAACAACATTGCGAGTGAAATGGCCGACATCAATGCAAGCAAAAAGTACATTTATATTATATTTTTTAAAACTCACAAACTACTGTTTAGCTTTCGAGATGCTAACAACACATTTAAATGATTATCTGAGCTACGCGCTAATCAGTGATAAATGACTATTTGATGATGTCAAAGTCTCCACTTTCCCACAAAAACCACATGAACACAAACCAACTGAGGCAAAGATGTCGCATCTCGGGAAAACGAGCTCCACAGTCCACATGAACGCAGCACATGTCAGATTATTGTTATCAGAATCAGAATTGTATTTACTGCCATTGTTTGAGAACAGGTTCACAAACTAGGATTTTTTTCTGTATAATGATAATAATAAAATAATAATAATAATGCATTGGTTTTATATAGCACTTTTCTGGACAATCAAAGACGCTTTACATTATTCATTCACTCCATACTTGGTGGTGGTAAGCTACTATTTACACATTTTTATACATTTAATATTTTTCTCTCTGCAAGCACAGCCAAAAGCATGGCCACTTATGGTTTCGCCTTGTTTTGACACAACTGGATGAAAAAAACAAATCACTTAAAATGTTTAAATTTCCTAAAATATCACTTCAATACCATCGCAATATTCAACACTGTAATCGTAAATCGCTTTTGTCATATCGTGCCGCCCTAGAGCCTATAACAACTATTATTATAAGTGTCATCGAGAGGTTTAAGCGCCAAATCAACCCTTTATTCTCGCCCAGACCAAACTGCAGATGTTAAGGCCCCTCCCTTCTCTCTATATTTACCAAATAAGAAATGAGCTGCGGCGCTGAGAGGAAATGTCACCTGTCCATACATAATCATTATCTCCCCCTCGGCCTGTAATCAGCGCGAGCTCTGCCTGCTCCTCTCTTCTGTAATTACATCCCACAAAGAAGCATCTCCATCCTCGTCGTCGCACCAAACGGGCCTGGAGATCATGCGAGGAAAGGTTCAGTTCACTGTGCATACTTTAAGCACGTCCAGGAGCGTTCACTTGACAGAAGAGCGTGCGAACGGCTAAACTCATGCCGACATTTGGGTTGCCAGATTGTGCGCATAAAACGGCTCCATGAATGTTCAGGGTGATTCAAATTGTAACTTATATACACAGCTGCAGCCTTTGATTTCAATATGATCGCTGATAATCTTACTTTCAGTTTTGGATTAAACCGTTTTGTCGCTTCTGCCACATGTGTAAAGCAGACACAGAGGAACAAATGTGCCTAAGTGCAAACATTATAGTCAACGCAACATCAAAATATTCGTACACACAAATAGCGAGCAGCAGTGGGACGGAAGGGGAGAGTCAAAGGGATATTCAAAGGATTTTTGACATAGGGCCTCATTTCCTAGTTATCCAGAGTGTTGTTGATTTCTGGAGATGTATATTTTTTAAATTCATGCAGTCCTTACATTTGAAGAGTCTAGTGGCGCTAGGCTAGTCTTAGGCTAGCGCATTTCTACGGTAACAGTTAGCCTGCGTTAAAAACAGTCTGACCCACTCCACAGTGCACCTGAGGTAAATCACTTATAACGCCAGACTAACGATATAAATGTCTGTGTCGATAGAATAATTTTAACCATTTTGCATTTAAAATAACTTATATTTGAGCAGAATCAGCTTCGTGGCTGTAAGCTAACGCAGCGGCGGAGTGATCTGCGAGAAAATAGTCCTCAAAATGCGATAATTCATGTGATGCAAGTCAGTTATATTTCAAAAATTATTCTATAACACAGACATTTATATAGTTAGCCTGGCGTTGTAAGTGATTTACCTCAGGTGCACTGTGGAGTGAGTCAGACTGTTTTAATGCAGGCTAACTGTTACCATAGAAATGCATTAGCCTAGCGCCACTAAACTCTTCAAATATAAGAACTGCATGAATTTAAAAAAAATATATCTCCAGACATCAACAACACTCTGGATAACTAGGAAATGAGGCCGTATGTCAAAAATCCTGAAATATCCTTTAAGCTTGTCTTTCGCCTGGACCTGGATCAAGACTCCGTGGTGTATGCAGCTGATAGTCCAGTGGTCGCCCTAAGCTGTCAGCTGTTTTAACAATACTTGGTTTACGATACCGATGCCTGAACAATACTGGTTTCCGATACTTGTTCCGATACCTGTATACTAAAATATTTGTCATGTAGAACCAGAAAACAGAACAATAATCTGTGGAAGATCTGCACATTTACAATATCGGGTTTATCTCCAATGTGTGAAAAATGGGGGAATAATATGGGTAAAAAAATGGAGGGGAAATTTGGACATTTTTTGTAAGAAAAAAATTAGCAAAAATGAGAGGGGAAAAAATGGGAAAACGAGAAAAAATGGGCAAAATAAGAAGAAAAAAATTGGAAAAAAAATCATTTATTTGAGCTGAAACAACCAAGTCCTTTAACGCTTTCCCTGGACCCACAGCATCAAAACTTGGATCTAAAGATATAAGATTTTTTTCTGTACCCACTTTGAATACCTTTTTTCAATACCGGTAGTACCTAAACTGGTATTGTTTAACCTCTTAACCCCCCGCCTTAACAGAGCACATTTTCTCCAGTTTGGCTTTACCCAAAATTAAAGGCTTCTAAAGAGAAAAGTGTCAAAATAGCGACAAAAAGCAATGAAAAAAGCGACAAAAAAGTAATGATCACTTTTTAGGCCTTAGCTAAACTGGAGAAAGCCGAACTAGAGAAAATGTGCTCGGTTTAGTGTGGGGGGTAAGAGGTTAACGATACACAACCTTAGGCCAATAGAGAGTTATGAGCCTGTAATGTTCTCTGGAGCTCGTACTCACAGTGGCAAGTGCAAAAGGAAAGAGAGGAAGGCGCAAAGAGTGAGAGAAGACTATTATTATATTGGTGTAATTCTGGGAAAGGAAGTGCATGGGGACCAACGTTTCTGCTTGGCACCAAAATGGCAAGCAGCAGCCCTGAGGAAAGCCGGTCGAGCTGGCACCGCAGCTCCAGACCCAGCCATCCCTGACACGCATTCTGTCAATCCTATACTCGTCTCCCAGCGTGACAGAACGAGGTCCTCCTTTGGTCGGTGCGATCAAACGCACGCATTTACATACACGCAGCGGTTCATTGTGTCGGAAAGCTGCTCGGTCGCATTGTTGTGCTGTTTCCAGGTTTAATGAGGCGAACATATTAATTATCCTCTATTGTCGGCCGCGCTTTTTGTTGGAGAAATATGCTGACTAACGAGATGGTAATCGGGCTGGTTTTTCCCGCGAGCGGCGCTAACGCAGGAGCATACAGACCCCGGTGCGAATCAATAACGCGACGGCCTTTTGATTTGTGTCTACGTATTGATCCACAGCTATATAAATGTGTTTCTTTTGTGGCTGTTTTTGTGTTTGAGAGACTGGCAGTGGCGGCGGGCGTATGTTCATTAGCTGATAAGTGATTAGGAGATTAGCTTGCCTTTTATCATCTCGAAGCTATGTCTACATGTGTTTAAAAAGACAAACATAAGACCAATCCAGGACAAGAGAGTCCACCTCCACCAGATCAGTGGTTCGGGATTGAGGAAATACTGTATATTGATATTGTGGCTAAAACAGAAACATATTGGGAGTCATTTATCAAGAGAGGAGCTAAGTAGCGAGTGCAAGCTGAAACATCAAATATGCTTTTTGTAGACATGCTGCGTAATTCATTACAGTTGTAGGGCCACAAACACTGCGTGAGCAAATAATGTATACAGTAAATAATGTACAAACGACTGTGCTGCTGTTTCACTTTTGCACGTGAGCAAACGCTTAGTAAATGACCTATTTATTTGACCAAGAGTTTATGAAAGATGACCTTGATAAGAACATTTCATTCAGACTTGGGACAGACTTAATGGCTCATTGTGGCACTACAATATAAATGGCATATTACTACTTTGCTTTAAAGTATCTTTACTTGATGGGCAAAATGTCATCATGCTTTTAGTATAATGTTGAGAAGTGAATAACTGCTGTTAAAAATACTCTGAGTAATCTTTCAGGAAAAAGGTATAAAGTGTTACATTTGTGTTATTGTAAGTCATGGTGAGTAATCAGCCTAAACTAAGACGTTTACAAGCACATTTTTTGTTCATTTCACTTGGTTTCCAACATTGTTATGTATTGTTATGGAGAAAAAAATTAATACATTTAGATATAAATCTATGTCTCTATCGCCAATCCCTCACAGTGTTCTACTTTAGAAAATATGCCCTCTGTAATTCTGTTATCGTTTGACCTTCGTTTAAAGCCACACTTTCAGTCGTACTGCTCTGATGCAAAAACAAACATCAATACAAAACGTGCTACTAGTGCTCAGCGTTGATTTTTGCTATTTTGATAAGATTAATGATCTCACAATGAGAAATTCACTGTTCCATCAGCTCTCAAGAACACTCAAAAGACAAAATGTGCAACAAGTAACAGTAACACTAGAGGTATGATATACAATGAATAGAAAGCTTTAATAGGCAAATCTACATGTGCTCGTCATATAATTAGAATATCATGAAAAAGTGCATTCACTGTTATTCAGCTTAAACTGTGAAACTAATATATGATAGAGACTCATTACATGCAAAGGGAGATATGTATGCCTTTATTTGTTATCATTTTGATTATTATGGCTCAGCCTGTAAAAACACCAAATTAATAATCTCATAAAATTAGAATATTTTGAAAATGGACTGTAAGTCATAATCAATTAACAAACAAAGGCTTGCATATGTCACTTTACATGTAATGAGTCTATATCATATATTAGCTTCACATTTTAAGTTGAATTACAGAAATAAATGAACCTTTTCATGATATTCTAATTATATGACGAGCACCTGTATATTGAGCTGGGACTTTTTTCGATTAATTATTTACATATGGTTTAATGCGATTCAAAATATTAATTGAAGTTAATCACACTTTACTTTAGCGGCAGAGACACTTTTTCAGTTTCCTTTTTCTGCAAGACGTTGCCTAGAGACGAACCGCGTAAAGACAATCTTACTGTCAAATAGGGATGGGAATCTTAGGCCTCTGTCCGATACGATTCGCATTTCGATACATCTGCCACGATCCGATTTATTTAAGATACATCTGGTGAAATCGGAGATGCGATTGGAATTATCACCATGACAACGATGCATTTGGATCCACACATCTGTTACCACCACCAGCCCGATACGATTCGATCTAGGCCATGATCACGATGCAGACGTACTTATTCACACAGTTAAGCCAACATAAACTTGTTTAAAAAGATCATTCTCCAAAATAAATCAGTGTCTTTGAAGTGTTTGAAATGATCGCACAGGCCACACATCTCCACAATCAGTTAAAATGTAGGAAAATACAAAGAAGCATCAAAAATGTACAGTACCTTTTTAAAAATGAATACGTCGTCTCATGATCGGGAGGTCGGGGGTTCAAATCCCGCCTCCTGAAGATGAACACTGTCGTTGTGTCCTTGGGCAAGACACTTCACCCAGCTTGCCTCCAGTGTCTGCGTACATTGGTGTATGAATGAGAGTGTGAATGGGTGAGTGGATCCTTGCTGTAAAGCGCATTGAGTGCCTAAGGTAGGAAAAGCGCTATATAGACCCTTTAACTGCTGACATCATCAGTGACATCAGCTGGAGGCAGAAAGTGATCAAGAGAAATAAGATTAAACTCAAACTAGCGATTTTAAGTGTAAAACTACAACTGAAAAATGTGGTCCTGTTGTGGCTTAAGGAGCAAGAACAAGAGGAATGACATTTGAGACGATAAAATAAGATTTATCTGATATTTCCAAAAACAGTTAGACATTTGTTTATCGTTACTATGACAACAGCTACAATGGAAATAGATAGGAATCGAGCTCCCCGCCTCCAGCTAAACCCGGAATGTTTACAAACAATTAAAGGGTCTATAAGTTGAGACCATTTACCATATATGTACATATCAATAATAAAAAAGAAAAATTGAAACTGAATGAAAATATAGAAATACCAACAATATCAAAACTCAACATTGGCAGTGCAGGTTTCCAGTCATAGTGCGGGTGAGTTATCAAAAATAAAGCATTTGAAAGACGACCTAATGCCCCTGAAGTCAGAGAAAAGCAGAAACATCTCCATGGTTACAAGATGTCCCGCCCCCCCGCAAAGTTACAAGTCAGGTCTGAGGCGCGACGAGGCCACTCACAGTAAAAAGACACATGTTTTTAAGGTATATCACACCCGTGAGGTAATGAAGGCTTGTATTTGACTTTATTTATCGGGTGAAATGTTGTTGTTAAATGGCTTCAACCAAAGAGGCGCACAAAGACGAGCTAAATCAATAGCGCCGCGGCTTCTGTCTATGCATTGATCTACTCCGAGGCTAAATTAACATGTCTGCCTCTTTTATGAGCTACTGTGTCTGCAATGTGTCGCTGTTTTGATCCACGTTTTTGAAGATAAACTCGCACATACACGCGCTTATCCTGCCCCCCCCCCCCACACACACACACACACACATTTCTCCTTTTCATTTTCAGAAATTGTGCCAAGAAAATCCGAAAACGTGCCAGGTCTTGCGAGGCGTTACTGTAATGATCAGCACAATCTTTTTTTATTGACTCGCCCGAATGTGTGAGCGCGTTTGAAGGGAGGAGGTGGGGGTCTCTCTCGCGCTCCTGCCGCGAGATTGCATTGACCGCTGTGTTATTGCTCTTTAATTATCAATTACTGAAGCGCCCCCCCCCCCCCCCCCTCCCCCTCCCTCCCTCATCCCGGGACGGTTCTGCGGGAGGAGGAGGGGACGGGGGAGGGTGGGTACTCCGAGGTGATAATGAATACACAGCGGCCATTATAGGACAGGGCTGCGTTCTGCGTGTCTGAGGACGGGCAGGGGAGGAGGAAGAAGTGGGAAGAGAGAGAGAGAAAAGCAGGAGTGTGGGGAACAGAGGAGGAGGAGGGGGGGAGCGCGGTCGCTAATGAAACTCGCGGCGCCTCCCAAGACAAAAGAGCGCCCGCCATAACCGGCTTTTCCCGATTCATGTTTTACCTTTTCATCTCATCTTCATCACCTCTTTTAAACCCCGCATGTGTTTCCCGCATCCTGTGCCATAACCTTTCATATGTGCGAAACGCTGCCTTAAGGGAATGCCATATAGAGGTGACGGATATTATCACATGCAATAATAAATGGTATGCGTGGCGGTTGTTCTACCTGCCTTTTATGCCTCGTGCTGTTTAGCTTCTCCAAGAAAACATTTAAATCTAGCCTCGAGCGATGGTTATATAAAGCAGAACAATATTACAGAAACACACACTATGTTTAATAATGTTTGTATTGAATGATATTGTAAAGGTAATGTAAAGACGGCATAGGACACTACGGGGCATATTTCTCATGTTGTTTGGATAGTACGTAGAAACCTCTGCCAAGACAGTTTCATCCATAAATAATGGAAAAATATACATTATAGTTGTCCTTGATTTAAACACAAAAAGCTGGAAAAACACACTCACTCGATCATTCATTTTTGTCCCTTACTAATACTCCAGTATATATTAAAGCATGTAAAATATTGGTGTCAAACTCATTTGGAGACAACAAACGTAGAGTTGGTCGGAGGCCGAAACAGAAGCCTTTTTTGATAGACTAAACATAAATTTGACTACTTTTAGATAGACTGTACATACTACTGTTTATTGTACATTAAGTTAGAAATAACAACTCAGAGGTCACTAACTCAGACAATTTGTGTTTTCGGAATAAGCTCATGTTAGCTAATAATTCATGTTCATATGTATGTATGTATATGTATGTATGTGTATGTATATATATTATGTATATATGTGTGTATGTGTACATATATATATATATATTATATATATATATATATATATAATATATATTATATATATATATATATATATATATATAAGTGAGTGTGATGCCGGGCGTATTGTTTTAAATATTGTAATCTGTAAAGCACTTTGTGATTCCCTTCGGTATGAAAAGCGCTTTATAAATAAAGTTTGATTGATTGATTGATTGATGTGTTACTGAGTAATGACACAGTGACCTGCAGACTTAGGGCTGAACGATTAATTGCATTTGCATTATCGCGATATTGTTTAGTTTTGTTTATTTGAGCAATTTTACATTCATTTTGTCTTTCAAATGCATATACAGTTGTGGATGCTCAAAATGGAGTAGGCTGAAGCAATAAAGCTTATGTGCCTACCCCATATTCAATTATACATTTATGTAACATAATCAATTATAAGGTCTAGATTACATTGACTTTAGATACAAACAAGTCCTTACTGAGCTGAACAGATACAGATTATTAATGATACAATCATCAGTTTAGCAGCAGCATTTACCAAGAAGATCATTTACAGCAGATTACTCAAAATAATTTCCAGATCGCAGAAGCACGAGATTTTAATCGCAGAGGCAGGTGATTTTGTCCGTGCCGCTGATGGCCGTGGTCCACAGAAGTGAATGGAGCGGCGAGAGACAAGAAACCAAAAAATGGGGGGATCGAAATCGCAATATTGATTGAAAAAAATTGCAATATTGATTATTGGCTAAATCATGCAGCCCTAATCAGACTGGGTTTTTCCATCAGTCCCACTCTGTTACTGTAACAGTGGCTCATCTGCTTTTAGCTTCAGGGCATTTGAATATTTACTCCTGCACACGACTCATCAGTGCGTCCAAACTGCAACATACTGAACCGCGTCCTGTCTGCGCTTAACAAGACTTTGTGCGCTCGATGTTGTGAGCAAATGAGCGCTTTATGACGTTCTGGGAGACAGAGAGATGAAGAGGTAGAGAGGGCGGGTGTGACAGCAGTGCACGGTCCACATGTTCCACTTCACTGGATTTTAATATTGTCATAAGGGACAGATCCCTGTTTGCTTTGCAATGCTATGCGGCTGTAAACTTTATCGGCACATGAACAGCTCGTGTTCAGTCAGTCTCTCCCCTCTGTCTCTGAAGCGCCCGTTCTCTCCGTCCTCTGGCTCTTTGTCCATTTCTTTGTTGAAAAAAAACAATGTTTACAAAGCCAGGAGCCGGGTATCTTGTCTGATGACATTTGTTTATCTTCGCTACTGCTGCGCAATTTATCAACGGGCCGCTTATACTAGAAGTTAGTAATCATGTCAGGGGCCAACAGAGTCTGACATGTTTGATGTAAAATGTTAGAATAGTAATAGCACTCATGGATAACTTTTATATATATTTTACTACATCTTTTGTATTTTTTGTACATGGAGACTGACGGAAACGTTTCACTCTGTGTTTGGCCCAACCTTCAGTGCACCTTGTCCGGAGTAGTGCAGCGCCCGGGACAGATCTTGAGCCAGTATCTTCATCATGATCGCATAATGTTGTAGCCACCGCCATCTTGTCTTTGTAACTCTCTTGTATTGTTCCTCTCACTGTATTATCTCCATGACTTCTGACAAATACACATTCAAACGCAGCCCCCAGGGACGCCGTCCTTTGAGGAGACAGATTCGAAGCTTTGAAGTATTGTATGGGCCAAGACATTTAATCGAAAAATAATGAAAATCGACCGCAGCTCTGATCTCATACAGTGTCCACATTGATTACAATTGTCTTTCATTATAAAAGATCCCTGGGGTCGATCTACTGTAAAGGCCTCGAGGTGAATCATCAATTATACTGCCGTTTATGAAGTGGAGGTTTTATTGACCAGCCACGGATGATTGTTGGTCAGTAAAAAGTCAGTACGTTTTTCGGGATATTGAATTGTAATATTACTGTATGACTGATCAGAAATATTACAGTCTTGATTAAAATCCTTCTGCAGCGGTAGTGTGGTGTAAAATAAATCGTTTTTGAAGTGTTGTAGCAGCAAGTATGCAAAGGGTTTACAAACAAACACCTCTCCTGACAAAATTCAGTATAAATTGTCTTTCTTTTAAAATGGCATGCCTGTATTTAATTATGTTTAGTTATACCTTTGATGTGGAATAGTGGAAAAGATGTGTTGATCTCAGATTTCACGTGCCATTGTTAAAATATTAATTGTTTTGCTTTATTTCTGACATTGTTCTTTCTTTGAACTATATCGAATTCGGCTGAAGTAGGAAAACACTATAACGATATTAACTAAACCATTGAAACACAGTAGTAGGGGGGGGGGTCACCAAATTGTGTCAAAGCAAGGATGAAATGTAATTTAAAAGAGGAAATCGTTATTAAAACCAGACTTCTGTATATTATTAAGTAGGGATGCACCGATACGGGATATCGGGGCGATACCCGAAAAACCACATCGGCTACAAATATCCGATACTGAACCGATACCAGTTTTGGCTCTCACCGCTTTAAAAACACAACTTTCACCAACTAAAACATGGGCATGCTGCACCTAATGTTGAAGGGCAGAACCTGGAGAATGAGATAGTTTTAATCTTTTAAACTTATGTTTGTTAGGAATACTTAACGTGGTGATCAGATCAATTTACTATGAGTTGCTCATGTTAATGTAACCTAAATAGCCGGTCATATCTTTAGTGTAGAAAAGTCCAGTTATTTTTGTTTAATGTTTTTCATTACAGTTTATTAATAGATAGGCCTAGCCGAGGGCTGTCCAAACCTTTTCATGGAGGGCCGCATATTGAAGCGTACACATGGTAAAGGGCCACAGATCAGTGCCGCAAATCCTTTGACTGGGTGTATTTAGCGGAGGTTTAAACCGTGCCCATACCTTTATTTAGGCTTAAAACCTTAATGCCAGCTCTGTCTCACTATACATTTTAGTTGTTGAAGTTAGAATTGTGTAGAATTATTAAAGTTGAAATAAAAAGGACCATCTCTGCTGATGTGTGCCGATTCAGCGACAAGCTCGAGGGCCACCAAAAATTGAGGGCCGCATTTGGCCCCCGGGCCGCACTTTGGACACCCCTGGCCTCGCCTATAGTTGATAACATCTTGTTCCAAGAAAAAGAGACTTTATTGATCTTGCACATCTTACTTGCTGTTTCACTCAGTCATTTTAAGAAGTCTCTTGGTATCAGTTAATATCGTATATCAGCAGATACTCAAACCCCCAGTATCGGAAGCAAACAAGCTGAATCGGTGCATCTCTATTTTTAAGTTCCCATGCTTTTTCATTTTAAGCAGGGTGCAAAAATTAACCGCTCTCAGTCAGATGGAAGAGGATTTGTGATATATTGTGGCTTCTAACGATGTGGATATTGCTTCATCTACTATTTCATTTAGAGTTAAGTGTACAGTTTGATGCTGTATGTCGTATGCTCTTGACGAAACTTGTAATGTTTTGCATGTAAACTTGGGATTGATCTGTGACTGAATGATGCAGCAGTAGATACAGGTGAAACTCAGAAAATTAGAATATCATATCAATATCTGTAATACAACTTAAAATGTGAAACTAATATATGACATAGACTCATGCAAAGTGACATATGTCAAGCCTTTGTTTGTTTTAATTTTTTGGAAAATTATGGCGTACAGCTTGTAAAAACCCCAAATCAAAATTTCAGAAAATTAGAATGAAATAAAAAAAATAAATGAAAAGATTTTAAACAAAGAAATGTGAGCCCTGAAAACTATAATCATGCATATGTACTTATTACATATGCTTAATTGCTTAATGTGGTTGCGTGGCATGGATGCTCTCAGCCTGTGGCACTGCTGAGGTGTTATGGAAGACCAGGATGCTTCAACCAGAGGAATATGACATTTGAAGCCCATGTCCAGGATCCGTCTGTGTGTGGTGGCTCTTGATGCACTGACTCCAGCCTCAGTCCACTCCTTGTGAAGGTCCCCCACACTTTGAATGGCCTTTTCCTGACAATCCACTCCAGACTGCGGTTACTACGGTTTTGAAGATTTGATTTCTTTCTTCATTGGATGTTGTTATGTTATGTGCAACTTTCCTTTACACACACATACACAACTCAGTCTCCGCTGACCAATATCCGTGGCTGTTTGTACAATTACACATGGCTCCTGCTTGTTGCTCTAAGGCCCTGAAGCTGTACCTCCCTGTTGAGCCCCAGTGGATTTCATAAAGCTGCTAACAAGCGCCACTCACTCCTACACGCACTTAGTTCAATTTCCTGTCTCAGTCGCCACAAGAGCAGTCGCGCTAATGTTATTTAAAGAAAGCGCAGAGGTGGGAGGTTGTCTCTTCACTCAACTGTAATGCTTGTAATTTCTGTACAACGGGCTGCATGCATTTATTACTGCTACGTTTCGTATTAACCGCGGCCATTTGCATAAAACGTGTGGAAAGTAAGAGCGTAATCCCGCGTGACACAGTGGATCGCCCCTATAGAGTCACGCTGGCCCGTCTGTAAAGAGATGCCGTACATGTAAATAGCCTGTTTTTATTTAGCTGACATGTAAAAGCCATCCACGGAGGAGCCCCCTTTGTCCCTCCGCCGCCTGAGTGATGGAGACCGCTCCGAAAATGCCGCGCGCCATCACATCCTTTCAGGAAGATGAGGCCCGTTAATGTCTCCTGGAGGGGTGTGCGCCAAACGTGCGGAATAAACAACAAATAACTGCAGCCAAACGAGCAAATGGCTGAATTAGACAGGGACAGTGTAACAGGCGCTGGGTAAAATGATGCCGTCTCTCGCGGGACTGTTATGGTTATAGCTGCGGCGCATAAGTAATGGGCGTGGGGGGAACGGCGCCTAAATGTTTGTTTTCTAAATGTGCAAATCGTAACGAGCAGGCTGACCTCACCGGTGGAGGGACGGGGGGACGAGAAGGCAGTTGGAAAAGTCAAGCTGCAACAAAGGCTGGTGGAATTGAATAACAAAAGACTATTTGAGTGTGAAATGGCAGCAATGATTTAGGCTCAACAGTCCTCTGCAAAGTAAGTAGAAAGTAAGTAATATTGTTCTGCTTTATATAACCATCAGGCTAGAGTCAACGAGGCATAAAAGGTAAAACAACCGCCACGCATACGATTTGCTATTGCGTGTGATAATATCCTTCACCGCTGCAAATCGTAACGAGCAGGCTGACCTCACCGGTGCAGGGACGGATAGGGAGTTGGAAAGTCAAGCTGTAACAAAGGCTGGTGATATTGAATAACAAAACACTATTTGAGTGTGAAATGTCAACTATTATTTAGACACAAAAGGCCTTTGCAAAGAACTTGTACCTCGATGCAAAATGTTTTCTTTTTATTGTACTGTAGTAATATGGAAGCCGTCCCAAATGCTAAATATGATCTAAATCTTTGTTTGAAACACAAACACAAATTAAGATTAGGGATGCTGGTATCGGATATCGGAGCCGATACAGGAAAAAATACGATATCGGGTATCGGCTACAAATATCCGATTCTGAACCGATATCTGTTTTGGCTCACACCGTTGTAAAGCACAACTTTCACCAACTAAATGAATATGGACATGCTGTATGTCAGCTTAGAACCTGGAGAATTAAATCGCTGAGTTGGTCTTAATTTTCAATCCCCGCGCAAAATTTCTTCTTCTTCTTCTTTTCTTCTTCTTCTGTTTCTTCTTCTTCTGTTTCTTCTTCTTCTGTTCTTCTTCTGTTTCTTCTCTTCTTCTTCTGTTTCTTCTTCTTCTGTTTCTTCTTCTTCTGTTTCTTCTTCTTCTGTTTCTTCTTCTTCTTCTGTTTCTGTTTCTTCTTCTGTCTCTTCTTCTTCTTCTTCTTCTTCTTCTGTTCTTCTTCTGTTTCTTCTTCTTCTGTCTCTTCTTCTTCTTCTTCTTCTGTTTCTTCTTCTGTTTCTTCTTCTTCTTCTGTCTCTTCTTCTTCTTCTTCTGTTCTTCTTCTGTTTCTTCTTCTTCTTCTGTCTCTTCTTCTTCTTCTTCTTCTTCTGTCTCTTCTTCTTCTTCTTCTTCTTCTTCTTCTGTTTCTTCTGTTCTTCTTTTCTTCTTCTTCTGTCTTCTTCTTCTTCTTCTTCTTCTTCTTCTGTTCTTCTTCTGTTTCTTCTTCTTCTTCTTCTTCTTCTTCTTCTGTTTCTTCTTCTGTTTCTTCTTCTTCTTCTTCTTCTTCTTCTCAATGATCAGAACAGAACCTAAAGCCTGGCCTACATACTGTATTAAGTTTTAAAAAGTCCAGTGATCCTTGTGCAGTGTTTTTCCATTAGTTTATTAATAGATATAATTGATCTGTAACATCTCGTTCGCAAGAAAATATAAGACTTTATTGATCTCACACAATGGAGAGAAGAGGGACATTCACTTCATCACTCAGAGAACTGACTTTTAGGAAAGTCTCTTGGTATCTGTAATATCTGATATCAGCAGATACTCGAACCCTCAGTGTCGGTATCGGAAGCACAAAAAAAGCTGGATCGGTGCATCTCTAATTATTTGTTATTGGTTTATTTGGTAGGGACAGTGCAAGTTAATGAACAAGCCACACCGGATGTAGCCTTGGGCTAATTTCCATCCGTCGTCCCCATGCACACTCTCAACACACTCTCATTCATCCTGGCCTATTGTACATGTTTTAGTGGTAGGGGAAACCGGAGTACCCGAGGAAACCTACGCAGACACGGGAGATCATGCAAACTCCACACAGAAAGGCCCTGGCCTTGGTGGGAATCGAACCCGGACCTTCTAGCTGTGAAGCACGAGCGCTAACCGCTGTACTACCGTGCCGCCTAATTAAGATGCTGCAATCTATTCAAATGTTCACCTACTGTAATTATTTGTTCCATTCATCTTCCACTCTGTAATCAGAATTAAGACAATCCCTGCAGCAATTAAAGTAAACGCTCAGTCCCTACTTGATTTGATTTTGTTTGTAAACTATAATGTTTACTCGTGTAATCCCTGATGGCTGATATGGTAGTAGTGACAGTCGGAGGAAGCATTTTTAACAAAGTAATAAGTCTTTCATCCTCACTCAAAAGAAAGGCAGCACTTTCCATCTCCACAGGCAGCAATAAAAAAAAAACGTTATTTCAATTTCCTGTACTTGGAGTCACTCTCACAGGGATTCACTGGTGTTATGAACAGGATAAAGACCTCTGCTCATGGTGAAGTGCAGTGTATCCCAGCCATCAGTGCGGAGACCCCTGGGGGCACACGAATACTTAGTGTCAGAGATGCAGGAAAAGTTATTTACCATCGGTGCGGGATACGGAGACATGAACTCGAGACATTGCGCTAGTCTGGCCATTCAAGTCTGGCCATGCTTCCACAGATGGAGAAATACCCTCTGTCGAACGTCATACTGATACGCAAGCAAAACATTCAGTGGCTGAGGGTAGGTGTCTGAGCACCACAGTTAAAGCAGTACTAAGTAACTCTTGCCCCTAGAGGCCATAAGCGCAACTGCAGGTGTCTTAGCAAGTTACGATTTTTTAACTTATTAAATGTCTTGGAGAGTAAATACTACGCTGACAGAATAGGTGAAGGGAGAGAGGGGTGTTGTACATCCAGTTATACAATGGAAATAATTTTTTTCACTCAAACGTGGCTGTAAATACTGTTTAAAGTGGCGCTAGCCCTCAGTTAGCTTTGCCCGTTAGCCTGTTAGCTTCTTCTCCGTGATTCTATTAGTGTGTATTGGTTGCTCCGCCCCGGTGGCAGTCAAGTTGCAAGCATGGTTTTCTGGCCAGAGACACCAGGGGGAGATGAAAGACCCCCCAATCATCCCATTAACACTTGTATTACCCCCACAGGGACTACGAAAAGGATTTATTAATGTAAACACGTTTCTTAGTACTGCTTTAAGGCTACGACAGAGATAGTACGACTAAATAGCTGTTTAATTGTATTCTCTAACACTGAGGAGGGGGGCACTTGGAATTATTTCAGATTAAAAGGTGAAGCTGAATTCTATTTGAACATTGGTCTATATATAGACATTTTTTATGACTGTAATCAGGTTTTGTAGGGTGAATTCAGACGAAAAACATAATTAAGATCAAGTATAAAAGGTTTCAGGGAACCCAAGGGAAAAAAAGGTGTAGTGGAAGAATAGTGAAAAATGATTGACTGTGTATTTAAGATTTACCTAAATCCCTTTTAAAATTTACCAACATAACAAACACTTGTGCCCTGAGAAAGACTCGGTAGAGTAAAAACGCGTTGGCGTCTGTAATGAATTTAAAAAAGGAATACGGAGTAAAACAATCCTGTCTTTTATTCAAGTACATTCTGGCCTTCAGACGCCCACAACTTCCTTCTGTAATAACAAACACTTTGCTGGGGAAATGAGTTATTAGTTTTGGTGGTGGGGCGGGCATTTTGGAGCAGCATTAATCTGGCAGGAGAACCATGTTAGAGGTGTTACTGTTTTTGCACCGTTGACCTGAAAATAAAAGATTATTGTGCTGTGTTGATACGACATAGATTCTTTTGTAAATCTTTTATAAATCATCATTCACCTTACAGTATGTGTCTATCTTCGTGTAATTGAAGTGAATGGTCTGGAGACGTCGCCGTGTGAAATGTCGGGGACATCTGGCCTCACGTTGTTCGGAGACGGCAGGAAATCACCTCTCGCTCTCTGTAAGTGTTGTTTTGAGCTCAGCGCGGCTAAACCATTTTACACATTTCAAAGGGCACAGAAAAACATGTGATTGAACGGAAATGGGACGACAGTGAAGCCGGTCATGCCATTTATAGCTCTTTAATTTGGATCATAAAACTAAAACTCTGGAGGCTAATAGTCCTTGGGATTGACTGTCTTTTTCAGAGCGACAGGAGGCCACGGCTGGAAAGGTCATGTGAGCTCTATGAAACATCAGCTATAGGTCAATTTGATCAAGGGACTCAATTATTGAAACTAATCATTATCTTCTTCTTGTCTGAGATGGAAAGTAATTACTCTCTAGTAACAGACCAAGGCCACTTCATGATAACTTTATCATGTAACACAATTGAATTTACTCTGTGACAATTGTTGGAAGGTAAGTGGAGGTTTGCCATCCCTCTACCTTTTCTGTTTCTCATTTCATTTAATCGTTTAAGGACTCCTGGTATTCTCTTGCATTTCACTTCCGCTTCAAAAGTGCAATAATTATCCTTTTAATAGCTTCACAAGAGTTTCAAAGAGAGATGGATGTTTTCTTCCCTTTGAAAACCATTGCAAACAGTGATGATTGACAGTGATTTTGACCTGGCGGTTCATGGCCTGTCTGGTGGAGGAAGCTAATCAGACAGCTGACTGGCAGAGCCGCGTGACCTTTCTGTTTGGATGATGTCCAGAAAACAGCAGTGAAAAATCTGCCGCGCTCTTCCTGAGTTATCGTTCTGCTGCGATCTGTCAGTGAATTTAAAGTGACGTTTTTTTAGCCATTGTTTTTGGCTGCTTTTCTTGTTTTGTGTCATTCTAGTCCTGGGGTGCACATTACCAGTGTGCCAAGTTCATGGTCAGAACTAGGCTTAGACTATTGTGTATGTTTGGGTTGATGGGGGAACCAGAGTACTTCTACACAGAAACCCAAGCAGGCACAGAGAGAACATGCACACTCCACGCAGAAGTGGACTGGAAATCAAACCCAGGCCCTTTTTGCTGTAAGACCGGAGACTAACCACTGGGTGTCCTGCCCCCGACTGGAATAGGCGTCACCTACAACATGTTATTAACCCAATTATGAATAATTCAATTCAGTCCCAGTGCAGACCTCTCCTCATCTCTGCCCCGCTTTACTTATTACTCCAGCCCCATGAACCCCAAAGGGAGTTGATGTTGCGGAGCAGGGGGCCAGAGCAGGTCTGGCCACACAGAGGATGTCCCAATTTAGGGTCCCAGGGTGAGCCGAAATCCCCCGCCAAGGCCCAGACAGGATGCCATCAGAGGGGTGGCCGTCTGTGGGGTCGCCCGGTGGGAGAGGCCAGAGGACAGGGGTGCATATGGGGTACAGCGCCTGTGTGTCCTGTACCAGCCCCTGCCAGCTGTGCTCAGCTCCACATCTGTCAGGCCACTGCCTCTGCATCCTGATTAACTGTTGGAGTCTCTTTCTGCAATCAGCCGCCCACTTCTCTCTCTGCCGCTGCATCATCGTCCACCACACGGTTGAAATTATAATTTATATATAAAACATGGCATAGGCACTGATCTCGAGGGTGCTGCAGGGCCAATTATTTACCCTGATTACAATAGGATTCAATAGAACCTCCTGTAAATCATGAGATCTGTCTCTTCTCACAACCAAGCATTTTTTTTGTCTAGAAGAAACTCATATATCACCAGGTCTCATGATTTCATAATTAAGCTATAGGAAAGTTATGTATTACATTGTGGAGAGAGTCATGGGGTGGAATTCTGTCTGTGTTCTACGTCGTTGGATGTGAGCTACCTTGTTTCCACTCCATGGTGGTGATGCTCAGGTGTTAATTAAAATACTGTTGTTCAACTCAAGTATATTTGTATGGCACCTTTAAAACAACTTCAGCTGACCAAAGTGTTTTACAATTACATTTCAGCACACTCACATACAAATAGTTACAAATTAAAACAATTACAGACCACACTCTAGTATTGAAGCTAGTATGATGGCCAGGGAATAGAGGTGTGTTTTCTTGAAGTGAACTGTCCTGCAGACAGAGAGGACCTGACAGACAGAGGAAAACTGTTCCAGTCAGGACACTGCCACAGTGAAGGCCCTGTCACCTCTTGTTTTAGCCTGGCTTTAGGGACAGCCAACAGGAGCTGGTCAGCTGACCTCAGGGCTCTGGAGTGTAGGGTCGTAACAACTCACTCAAATAAGGTGGGCACAAATGGTGTTTTTCCACATGCAGGCGCGTGTCAGCCGAATGGCTCTTTCACCCACTTTCTCGAGCTTTTCCATAACAAAGGCCAGAGCCAAACCGGTCTGACCAGGTATAGGTTTTGGGACCGACCTCTGGCTGTGGCCAAAGCGGGCTACCCGTGTCTGATGTGACATGAACAGACTCTGGCCTCTGATTGGAAACGAGAGAGTGGACGGCCCTCACTATTGACACGCAGGTCATACGGATTTAATATTTCACAACATCATACCTCTGTGCTAAAAGGGGAAAGCGCAGCTTTAGCTGGTGTTAGCATAACATTTGCATGTAGCTTACCTTCATAGTTGTATTAATGGTTTATTTTCTGTTTTAATACAGCTTGGCTCCTCTGAATGATTCCATAACTCTCACCAGATGACAGCATTTGTCCACATTTGTTTTCATCGCGGCTTACAAAACTTTTAATGACGACCTGTATAGCGTGTTCCTCTGTATGGGCGCCGCCCAAAACAAATGCGGGTGTGTGTGTGGTGGAAACAGAAAGGTCTGTGGGGTTGTGTCGATACGTGCACGTAGATTGTGGCGTGCGCGGCTTTAGCGACGGCTAAAGAGCCTTAAATTGACACGCTAAGAGGGAGCCAGTGTAAGGAGCACAAAACAGATGTGCTCACGCCTCCTAAAGCCACAAGCTTGTGCTTAAAGCCACACTGTGGAACATTTGACCCAATATAAAATATTAAATGCATTTACTTCATGACGGGTGTTTATTTTGTTGTTGTCTCGATAAACATTAGACCCGACCCGTTTCTTTACTGGGAGCGGGACATCACTCGCTCGTCTCCATGGAGATGCTGCTGCTTAAACGTGAGGTTTAAAGACGTATATGCTTTTTTTGATAAGCCAGTGCAGAAATAGCATGTACAGTACCTTGTTTTTTCAACAGTTGACTTTCTTTTTTTTTTTGCTGATAACCTGGAATATTCCACAGTGTGTCGTTATTCAAATGTTTTATCCAAATAGAGGAGAGTGCGCGCATCAATGGGTAGGATATAACAAAAAGAAGTCAGGTGGTCTTCAAGGACTTTATAACATTAAATTTGAGTCAAGGCATTATTTTTTCTTTACCCATAGGCCTCACCGCGCCGCTCCCTCTCCCCTCTCTCGCTCCTCTTTCCCGCTCACTCAGAGCACAGACAAAAACACCCGCTCCCCTCCCCCTCCTCCTTATCCCAGAAAAATAGACTGGATGCTCATGCCTCTAAAGTGCCTGCGGAAAGCCTGGCCCAGTCCTTCACAGCGTTTCTGCCGAGACGGTAATAGGCAGACGGCAGAGCAAAAACAACTCTCCCCAATTTGCTCCATGTGTCTTGTTTCAGGAAATTGCATCTTTACGAGTGATGGGTCTTTTCTCGATCGTTTTTTTGTAAGAAAAGGCTTCACCTGCACTTGTTTATTTGGGGGGAAATCCTACGTGTTATTACATCCGTGTTGTTATGCTCATGAGAGGCCTTTTTTTTTAAGATTACATCTCTAGACATTTCTCATGCTGAAGAAGGGTACTCAGTGTTTGCTATCGCCTCATCTGTCCCTGAAGTCATCCCCGAACACTCATTTGTTTTGTTGCGCACAGAAAGCCTTTTGTTTCGTGCCATGTTTGCGGAGGCACAGTGTCCTCTGCTGCTGTTGTTCAGAGCCGAGCCCCGCAGGCTGGGAGACAGAACTAAAACATGAAAAACGATTACTATGCGGCTAATTGTTACGGAAACGGCGTCTCGCTTTCACCATTGTCTCGCCCCTGCGCCCGTTTGGATCCCGCATAAAGACATAATTCCCCTAATGTGAGGTATTTGTAACGCCGCCTTTCTTGGCAGAGGGTGGTTTGGCAAATGGCACCGCTCTGAGGGGAAGGGCGCGGGCGCGCGATCCATCAGCAGCGGCTGTGCCAGGCCGGAGCACACATGAGCCCACATCCGGCGCCTTTCTGTGGGGGACGGGAGACAGAGAAGGCCTTGAGTGGAGCTTTACATGTGTGTGCTGACAATGGCACAATAGCACGATCGTGTGTGTGGTTTGAAAGCGTTTGATAGTAACTCTTTGACTGGAGCTGCATGATGAAATACGAAAAAACGAGAAAAAAGAAGCATCAGTTTTATTGTATTTTACTAAACCATTTCGGCAAAAGCAATTGATCTTTTCCCCATAATGAGATTTCTCTACATTTGATGGGTGACTGGGAGTAGGTCATTGTCAATGTTATTTATAAAGCACATTTAAAAACAACTTTGACCAAAGGTACAGGTACAGTAACGATATGTACAATATACACAATAAACCTTAAACACAGGTAATATACAAAAAAACTGTGTCTGGTCTACATAGAACCGAAGGCCAAAGCAAAAAGGTGAGTTTTTAATTTGGTTTTTAACTCCTCTACAGGCTGAGCTGAGCGCACATGTAGAGGAAGGCAGTTCCAAAGTTTAGGGGCAACCAATGAGAAGTCTCGGTCACCTCTGGACACAAGCCTGGATTTAGGAACAGACAAAAGGAGCTTATTTATGTACAGATATTAACGGAACAAAATTGTACTTATTTTTTACAACAATGCAAGAACATATTTCGCCACAACTGTGCAACACATTACGTAAACGTTTCATTTTTAATTACTGAGTGAGGCAACATATTATCTCCTCTTGGTCAGGACTATGATGGCTTGAATACTTTGGTTTCTTTTGGCCAGTCCAGAATGAAACCCTTCACGACCTCGAGCCAAACTCAAACCGACCCGTGCAATAAGATTAGTTTATTTGCAGTCACATGTTGTTAGCAAGCCATGTCACTCAAACAAACCATAGATACAGACGGAATTGCATCGCACAAAGGGCCGTGGCCTTGCCGAGGGGGGAAGGAAGTACGTTTTGGGAAACACAATTTTTCACTTGTTTTAGTTTTCACTTGTTCACTTGTTTTTCTAGCGGAATATAAACTCATTTATCACATACAAACAAAGTGAAATCTAAATCGGGCCCTTATGGATGTTTTTCACAGCAGATTGTCCAGTAGAAACGAAAAACTGGCAGTCGTAGCTTGCATTAGCATGTAGTATGATGCTAACATGAAGCATCATATTAGCATCATGTTAGCATTTCTGTATTTATGGGCTGTTGAACCACTGTGTTCCTCTCCATGTCTTTGTATCTTTCATGGGTAGAAAACTATATTCATAATTCAGCATTTGTTTAAGTAGTTTTGGAATCCTAATTAGAGACAGTTAACATTTTTCTCTGCTTCAAACACAACCATGTATGGGTGATTCCAGAGGCGCCGTCTGCATCTGTGGATGGTGAACGGGAAAGCAGAGAGTTTTTTTCCAATCAAAGGGTAAATTACTAAAAGCGCATTGACCGTGAGTTTTGTGATTTATAACCCTGTTTGAGTATTTACGTGCTAATGCTAATAGCACCACAACAACAGCACACGTCCGCCCTTTGTTCCCACTTCC
This sequence comes from Neogobius melanostomus, assembly GCA_007210695.1. Taxonomy (NCBI): domain Eukaryota; kingdom Metazoa; phylum Chordata; class Actinopteri; order Gobiiformes; family Gobiidae; genus Neogobius; species Neogobius melanostomus. The sequence continues at coordinate 1,409,235 of VHKM01000153.1, forward strand.
AGTTTGCTACCGTTTTTAGGTGACTGTGCTATTTCTTTGGAGTCCCTCAAAAATGCAGCTATGTTAAATACCAGGAGAAGGCTTTTTTTTTTTCAAAATAGTCATCTGAACTTAACCTATCATATTAACGATGTTTCTCCTCCCCTCCCTTCGCTTTGTCAGTTCATGTTGTTGGTATCTCTGTCCTTTTCCATACACAGTGAAGCATTGTAGACTCACATGACCCTGAATACATCATTAGTGAACGTAATTTGCCCTGTCCCGCACAACCTGCCTCCTTACCCCCCCACCCCCTCGCCTCTTTGCCCGTGGCGCTCTCTATCAGATTTGCCTCAGTCAGGAATCCATCTAATTCCCAGCACTGGCCGCAGTATTTCCCATCCCACTGTCAACACGGAGCCAAATCCAGCCTGTTTATTCTGGTCCTTCCTCCTCGGCGCAGACCACAGTGAGACGCAAACAACTGTGAATGATCACTGTCCAACAACACCTCCAAGAAGCAACGCTGTATAGCACAAACTGGAAGCCTATTCAAGCACTGGTCTCACGCTCATAGAAAAGTATTGAAAAAACGATGCACTGGTAGATCCGTTGGTGTTAGAAAGCCAGATATTGGGTGCTAGTTGATGTGAAACGTTACAAAAACACTGTCATTTTTTGCTTTGTGAACGTGAAGCGATTTAAATAAAAAAGGATGACACAAAATGTAACCAAACATTCAGATCATCCCCAAAAATAAACCGTTACTATTGTCTTTTCCGAATGTTGCAAAGCCCCCCAGTCTCTTTCCTTAAAATAGACTCCCGTTCCCGGCTCTTCTACGCGGTCATGAACTTACTGTAAGCGAGTCCATCAGCCCTGCAGGGTGAAGGGCAGTGGGAGCAAAGTATCATGATAGCTCGCTTCCTATTGTGTAGTTCCCCCTCTCACACACAAAAGCGCCTATGATATTTTTAAACAGCTACTTTACACTGCACTGGTGACACGTGTGTTACAGATAAGCAGCGTCTGTCTGTTATTAAGACTGCGCTAAAAGGTTTGTCTGTCCTTCATCTTCAGCTCATACCTTCTTTGTCCTCATCAAGCCTGTTTTCATCGTAATCTTATATTGTTAGACTGATACATGTGAGAGTTATTGATGGGCATCTGACATCATCCCTATAAGTCATCCTCCCTATAAGTCATCATCCCTATAAGTTTACATACAAAATGTCAGGATTGTTTTGGGGTGATAGAAAAGAATAACGTATTTGTATCCAACTTTGACACTTACAATCTTTGAATTTTTCCTGACAAATAATGCAATCGTGATGAGATCCGCTATGTACGTTTTACATAGTTATTAAAATACATTTTGAACAGGGGCATCGATATTTTCGAAATGACTGAAATATGAACTGTTAAACTGATACATCTCAAAACATCCTCTGTAAAGAGAGTGTGAGCTGCTCTTGGGTCGAAGGAACAGGTGCCCAGCCCTGTCTAAAAACAGGACCAGGCAGTCACTTGTGCCACAAATCATTTTACTATTAAACATACAAAGATGATGTAAAGATGATGAAGTAGCCAATTCTGATTTTTATTTTATCTGTACAGCTGGTCTGTCAGAAAGGGCTATTAAAGAACGTAGGTAATGATTTTAACATCATTTAAATTGAGCTTGATGGACCATGGTTTGAGCTCAGGCCTGTTCTTTACAAGTTGTCAATGTCGGGATCTGTTTCTTGTATTCATTGTTGTCTTTGTGTATTTTTTTACTTACTGCAAATGAATTTCCTCACGTGGACAATACATTTTCTACTACTACTTCTATTACATGCATTGTTGGTATTAATATATGGAGTAAGTCGAACCAAGAGCTAAAAGACTGCAAAGACTTTAATTCAATTTAAAGCTCTGTTCAAGAAATAAATCATAAAAACATGTTGAGAATGGATGCTGATGCTGTATAAAGTAACTGCATGCATAAGACATTAGCAGCTGTTTTGGTTTTTGTTGTTTTGTAAATACACTGGGAAAAGTGCCTATTCCGTTTCAGACTTATGTATAATTTATTTCCTCCTTTATGTGTAAAATGTTTAAATGTCTGAATAAATTAAATCTGAAATCTGAATCAGAAAACGTTTGTAGAGGTCCAAGCCCCATAGGGTGACTATTATGCGTGAAACAATTTCAAAGCGAGACTTGAGCTGTTTTCCAAGGACATACTGTATTATTATACCTAAATCATTGTGGTCTTTGCGGTTTGCTAATTGCAACCATTAAAGGTGCCGTTTCTATTGGATCGCGATTATTGAGAAACCCTATAGCTGAAGGATGTTTTAGTTCCTGAGAGCAAAACAACCCGATGTGCACCCTGCTCTCCCCTGTCTGGCCAGAGCCTTCATCTCTGCCTCTTCCCCAAAGGAAATTAAGCAGCAGATTCCTCCTGACAGACAGCTGTTCCTCCCTCCCCGAACCCCCCTCCCTGGCGCACCCACCCGCCCCGCACCAGCCTGGCCCTCCCTGGAGAATAAATCTGCAATCAACTGGGCCTATAAATAGCTGTGGCACACTTCACTGCTGTGGAGGCCCCCTGCCCTTCCCAAAGTGTCGCCTGCGTACACAGCCTCTCCAGCCTTAATCCAGGGCAGGGCAGGCTCTTTCTATTCAACGCTGCACCCTCTCCTTGTAATGCGCTAATATTTCTGCGAGCAAACACATTAACACGGGCTAATTAAAGTCATTTGTCCTCCACATATCTGCACATTTACTTCTAATAGCTTTTGGGCAATTAAAAGCCTGAACCACCAGCCGCATTAGCCGCTGCGCTTGAATCACTGGAGAGGCTACGCTAGGCTAGCGCTAGTTACTGGTAGCCGGGGCTAATCACCTCATTAGTCAGCAGACTTAATGAGATGTGTTATTCGAGTAGATACTGTATCAGGCACAAAAGACCTGTTCCCGCACACTCGCACCCGCTTAGCTCAGGCACACCGCCGCTAACGCTAGGAAACGGGGAAATAGATTTTATAATGAGCATTTCATTAGACACAAGAGTAAAAGTGATTTGTGACTCCGAGCAAACTCCCATAAAACAGAGAAACGCCGGTAATAATGCAATATTTATGATCAGAAACGGCATAGCTTATGTATTTGGTACCAGTGTAACAAGGAACATGCAGAAAAGAGAGGGGGATTTATTTCGTTTGGTTCACTAAAGAAAGAATTGGTTACACTGAAGCCATTTTTCAACATTTGAAAACACAAGTGAAGTTGGAGGAATAATAATGATGCAGTGGCTTTTCTCAAGTTCTCTGGGTGGTGGTAAGGCTGCCTTGTGGCTGACTGACGATGGCGTGGATGTCGATCTGGGCCAACAGCCTCACCGACCCCCACCAATCAGTGCTTAACTAGTAAAAAAAAAGATTGGAGGAATTTATTTAATTACTGAACTCACACATTATACACTGTTATATCAACTCAAGGTGTAACGTTTGGTTCAATATTTGAGGGGTTTACAGTCAATCATTTTGAGGGTCTGGGGGTCCTCCCCATGAACATTTTAACCAAATGCATGTAATTTCCTGCATTCTGGTGCATTTAAGCCTCATAAACAAGTAAACAATCTTTAGTAAAAATGCTGGTACAATAACCTAACTGAACGGAGTCACACTTCTGTCACAACAGTGCGCAATGAATAAACAAACTTTATTTCTATGCTTTTTATTGATATCATGTTGCAACAAAAAAACACCGAGTTACAGGGTTGATACAGGCAGAAGCAATTAATGCTTTGTTGATGCCCAAACCCTATATTTTCATCTTGACTGAAGGTTCTTGAGTCGTCTTCTGTACTCTGTAGTTGAAGTGTCGAACGTTTAGCCTCTCATCCAAAAGACTTCATCAGCGACACTAAGGTTCCAGCATTGACGAAGCTTATTGGATGAGAGGCGAAACGTTCGACACTTCAACTACAGAGTACAGAAGACGACTCAAGAACCTTCAGTGAAGATGAACAACTCCTGTACAACGGAGAGCCAACACAGACACTATATTTTAACGCCACAAATGCAGAAATCAATTAGCGGATATGTCATTTAAGATTTGCAAACATTTCATCAAACAGAGGAAAGAGAATTGGACAAAACGCAAAGTCATATGTGTTGCATATTTTGTCATTAAATGTTTAAAATTAATGTTTGGACCTAACTAACTAAATTGGTTAGGTTTGAATATTGGGGGTGTTGTAAACCCCCTATCCCCCCCTGTATTTTACGCCTGATTCAGATATTTGCAAGATTGAAATAATTCTATGTGCCTTTGCTCCTAGAAACTGAGATAAAAGGCAATGTATTCTGCCAGTTTAAACTCTGTCAATAATAATACCTTCTGGTTAAAAGGTGACTACACCGCCTGTATACAGTATTATTTTAGTTTGTAATGTTCCTCGTATATCATTCTGCATTGTATGTGTATGTGATGGACGCCAGACTGTTATACTTCTAACTAATACAGCTCCATGACCTTCTGTAGATGGTTCAGATTTGTATTTATATATTCTCTTTCTGTTGCCCCGCGAGCAAACTTCGCTCTACATCGTATTTATTCAGCATTTTAAGATTTCTATTATTATTTACATATTATTGACCAAGAGGAGACCGAAACAAAAACACTTGCAAAGGTCACGCCGACATATTCCTGCGCCTCATCCATTATGTTGCGTTTAAGCTAATCCCGGCCATGTAATTGATTGTGCCGCCCGCAGGTGCCGGTGTGGTGAGGTACTGCGAGTGACATTCAATACGTGTGTGTGTTTATTGTGGTTACCGTGGTGCTACCCAACCTCTGACCTTTCCATGTCCTGATAGTGTCCCGTGGGACCGAGCGGGACGGGGCGAGGGCTGATGCAGCGGGGAGGGGCGGAGGGGGGAAGCACGGAGGGGGGGGTTTGTTTTCCTTTCTCAGGCCTTGATCTGACCGCGGCTTTGATGAACTGCGAGGCTGTGAGTTTGAGAATAGAACTGCTAGATGTATGGTAAAACATGCCGCAGCATTGTTGTTTTTATTGGGTAAGGAATAAGTCTGGCTGTGAGATTATGTGGAATTAAATGAAAAAATAATAATTATTGCTTGAAGGGTGGTAACCACAAAGGCTATTGTTTTTGTGTTTGGCAAATAGAATATCCTCTTCCTGTGCTCTTATGTGTAAAACTCATCATTTGTAAACATGATCTGAAATTCATTCTTCTATTGGTTTAGCTGTTCATATTTCAAAATGTCTCCTGGATGTTTTTTAGATGGCGAACTGCTAAATGAGTTTAAAACATTGTTCTCAAACGCAATCGAAATATGACTTTTTTTATGTTTTTGTTTTTTAATTCAATGCAATTTCAAGGTAATACTAGATTCACTGGTAGGGATGCACATTTGATCAATTTCATGAATCGATTAACTGGTTACCACCGGCTTAGTGCAGCTGTACAGGACATTTTAAATGAACAACATTGTAAACATTATTTTTTCACAGTAATAATTATGAAACATCGTCAAAAAGTGTAATTATGAACCAAAAGACAAATAATAGGTGTATTTTCCTCTAACATACAACATAACGATTCATTGTTAACATACTTTTTAATCAGTTAACCCCATGATGATGATTAATCGATTAACTGATTAATCATGAACATCCTTATTCACTGGTCAATTGAAAGGCTAGAAGTGAAACCTCTACAAAGTTCTGAGTAAAATCATCGTCATAGCAATTTAACATAAAGACAGTTGGATATACCACAACATCAATGTGTATGCTGTGACGTAATGAAAAGAAAAACATATTCAAAAGATTTTATTGTCAATTCATTGGTGGTGTGGGGCAGGGTGTGGTGGGTGAGGGGTGGGAGCACAGTGAGGGCAGGGAAGGGAGGGAGTTCAGCTTCCTGATAGCCTGGTGGATAAAACTGATCTTCAGCCGACTGGACCTGACCCGTGGATTTCGCAGTCTAATCCCTGAAGGCATTACCTTGAAGAGACTGTGTGATGGGTGGATTACATGTTTTTAATATGCTGCCATAATTTATTACATCCACTTGGCGCCTTTAAAGTTTATTTTCCATACGCTCACCATTTTGCACTTTCACACTGTCTTGTGAGGTTTTGTTTTGGTTCATTATTCTTAGTTGTTGCTTAACCTTGGCGTTGTCGGACTTTAATTTAAATCTTCTCAGTGTTGGCCCTGTTCAGACCTGGTTTACGCTGCACTGCTTAATATTGTGAAAGTATTCCCTGTTTACCCCATGTTTAGACTCCAAAAACATCCACTTTAATTGCCCCCTTTATGGTTTGTTTTCCATAATTACTACTCATCATTTTGTCTCCTTGCTTTGATCAATACTTTATCCTCGGCAGGACTTGACAGAGGCATTATCCGGCTGCGGGGGGAAAAGAAAGCTTTATCGCTAGTGAAAGCCTTTCTGTTTTTGTTGACTGCAGATTTAATTCTGAGGGGCAGAGGCGAGTGTAAACTGCCAGCCTTGTAGACAAAAACCACCAGCGTTACCAAGCGGCGAAACGTGTTAATAGAATCGAGGAGGCGCAGGGAAGAGACAGCTTTTTTTTTCCCTTTCTCTCTCTCTCTCTCTCTCCCTCTCTCTCAACTCTCGAAACGCATCTCGTCTCTCCGCCTCGTGCCCCAAGCGCTCTCCCCCGTCATGCACCCACCATTTGCTCATCCATCACCATCCTCTCTGCCTCTCTCTCCATCACTCCTCCCAGCCAATTTATCCCGCGCTCATTTTTCTCTCTCCTCCGCGGCGCAGCGCTTTTGTCCTCTGTCCTCGCCTGCTGCTGCGGCTGGTGGTGGTGATCACAATTTTTTTTTGGCTCGCACATGCCCAGACAAAGCGCTGTTTTTTTTGTGTGTGTGTGTTTTTGTTTTTTTTGTCTAGACTCCTTTGATCGAAGTGGTGGTTTATTCACAAATGCCGAAATGAATTGAAATTTCATTGTGCAAGCTTAAACACAACATTCAGGCCGGGGTCCGTGGCAGGTAACCGAGAAAAACATGTGTGTAAAAACATTTATTTGGACGCACAAAGGGGGAGGCACAATAGTTGCAGCATGATAGGATGGGAAATTATGAATGCGAGGATCAAAAGCAGTGAGATCTCTTTCTTGATGTGGATTGGCCTGAGAGTATGTTGGCGAGTTCTGGATTTTTTCTTGGCAATAACTTGAACTACAACAATCTCTCTACAATTTCACTTTGATCTGAGACAGGGGTTCCCAAACCTTTCTGGTTATTAGCATTTATAAGACTTTAAGGTGCAAAACATTTAAAATCTGGTTTGATGATGTTAGTTTTGATACTGTATTTTGATACTTAAATTCATATGCTGTTTTCAATTTTAAAAAATACATCAAATTCAGTGTCAGAAATTTAAAAAAAATTTGTCTCAAAATCATCTTGCCACCTCCATTTTGGGAACCACTGATCTAAGGTACTTAATTGTCAACCCTGTTGTTTTTAAAGTGCATTATAAATAAAGCTGGATTGGATTGGATAAAGTACCCTGAATTTGATCCATCCTTTAATACCACCGAGCAGTAGCAATAGGCAGACACTGTGGGGATCCAGATCTTTGACGATTTTAGTCAGCTAAAGGTTATTCTGCATGTTTTGGAAGTACTTAAGTATTTATAGAGCAGTCTCACCCAGACACAGGGAGAACATGCAAACTCCAGCCAGATGAGCCTCACACAGTCCGGGAATGGAACGTGGAACCTTCTTTCTGTGAGGAGATGTAGCTCTTACGCCCTGCCGTTTTTCTCTCCTCCTTCTGACATCTGTCCATCACTGTCAAGAAATCCCAGCCTCTCACCCTTCAGATAAATTATATGAGTCCACTCTCTTCAATCATCTTGACCTGACGTCCCCACGACCCTCGTCCGTCCCAAGCACAATCATCAGCCCCCTCAGCCTCTCATCGGCTCTGTCCACTGAATGCTTTTGGCTACTTCCTGTCCACATTTTAATGCGGATTAAAAATAAGATGACAATTTTAAACAACAGCAGGAAAAATAAAGACAAATTTGAGTGTTTCATACAAATTATTTCAGACAATGGTTATATTTTACCGTTTGTTAGCGGCAATTTAACGTTAGCCTTTAGCGCCAATGCTAAAACAGTTACAGTTATAAAGATACAAGTCTCCTCTATTTGTAAACATCCTGTATTAAAATAAAGACAAATTTGAGTGTGTTTCATAAATATAATTTCAAATAATTATGATATTTTACCGTTTGTTAGCATCAATTTCACGTTAGCCTTTAGCTTCAATGCTAAAACAGTTACAGTTATAAACATACAAGTCTCCTCCTCTATTTGTAAACATTCTCTGTACATTTTTAATATGTTGGAAGTAGCCTAATTGCCCAGCTGCATGTACTGTTTAAAAATGTATTAATTTCATCAAGACATGGCTAACTCCCTACAGGCAGTTACTCTAGGCAGTTAGCATAATGTTTCTATGCAACATTCCTCCTCCTTTTCCCCCAGTGTGGATTAAAAATAAGAAAAGAATTTAAAAACTGCACAAAAATAAAGAAATTTGAGCATGTTTCATAAAAATGATTTCAGATAATGGTGATATTGTCCCGTTTGTTAGCGTCAATTTAACGTTAGCCTTTAGCGTCAATGCTAAAACAGCTACAGTTATAAACATACAAGACTCCTCCGCAAGTTGTAAACACCATGTGTAAATTTTGAACATGTTGGAAGTAATTATCCAACAGCTGCTTGTTTTTTGCCATGTCAAATTCAACAAAACAAAGCTAACTCCCCACAGACAGGAAACAGTCGTTACTCTAGGAAGTTAGCATCATGTTTCTATGCGACATTCCTCCTTCTCTAGATTTGCATTTAAAAACAGCAGAAAAATAATGACAAATTTGAGCGTGTTTCATACAAATTATTTCAGACAATGGTGATATTTTCCCATTTGTTAGCCTCAAATTAACATTAGCCTTTAGCTATAAGCACACAAGACTCCTCTATTTGTAAACATCCTGTGTGCATATTTTAATATGTTGAAAGTAATTATCCAACAGCTCCATGTGCTGTTTAAAAATGTATTAAATTCAACAAGACCTGGCTAACTCCCCACAGTTACTCTTGGAAGTTAGCATCATGTTTTTATGCTACATGCCTCCTCCTTTCCCCTACCAATAGTTTCTAAATGATTTTGGCTAAGCTTTTTCATTGAACTATGCCTGGCCACTCATAGAACTTAGTTAATGATTCTTTCAATTGATTGGTTTGTATTAATCCGATTAGTCCTTTCAGCCTCAATGTGAACTTTACTTTTAAATGCATATGTTTTTTGTTTTTTTCCCTCTGCTTCTGTATGCCCTGTGAACATTGGCATATTCATGGTAATTAGAACCTCTCCTGTCAAAAAACTCCCGGGCTTTACCATCTGTTTGCCTCTAAACCTGATCTTGATGCACCACCTTTTCCCCTCCACCTCTCTCTCTCTCTTTACCTCTGGGTCACATGGCAAGCGCGGCTCGTCGGCTGCCTCCAGGTCCACTGTAAATGAGCCAAAACATCCCAGAATTTAAGCGCATTAGCTATGAGTGTGGAGCGCTGCGCCGTCCACACCACTATGTTAATGCCACTGCTACTGCAAAACGAACACATTTCTCCCGCTCTCAAACAACTACAAGTGGGAGGGTGTTGAAACTGTTTCTAAGCTTTGACAAACCCTTCTGCGCATTAATGTATGATATGTATGTGTCACTGACAGCTCCCATTGCGTCAGGACACTTCTGGGTTTGCGATCGACAGAAATGGTTCATAATAAGATGAAAACGGCTCTCTAAATAAAAAATGAGTTGAAATGTGATGTATAGTCAAGCTATTTAGAGAAGAGTTTGTTCCACTCATCGCTATTTTAAGTGTGTGGCACATTAAAAAAACAATTAATTATTTTTGGATTATGTTTCTGGTGTCAAGTAGCTGTTAAAACAGTGTGATTGTCAATTTTATGTGGTTAATTTATTAACCTGTTACTCGCTGTCCCCTTGATCAGAGGGTTAGGGTTAGGCTGTGTTTCACTCACACAGATCTTACACATAGTTTTAGAAGCTAGAAGGTCTTGGCTTTCAAATGAGGTATCGCACTGGCATAGGACTGTAAGGTCTCAAATCAATATGCTTTGGGATTTGGATTATGCATAATTGCTCTAACCCTAAACCTAAGATGACAGGGAACAGGTAAAACAATGTGTCTCTTTTGATGTATAAAATGTGAGAACACAGTGATGAATTCTGTATTGAATTAGATTAAAGAGGGGTATTATGCTTTTTTCAATCACATAGCACCAGTCTATAGCATACTACAATGATGACGTAACCTTCTGTTGGTCTGTATATGCAGTAAATTAAAATAACTGCCTTGAATAAATTTGCTCTCTCAAAATGGCTGTACTGAACGTCTTGAAATAGGCCTCTGTCTCTTTAAGAAGCTTTCCGACACGCCCCCTTCAGCACACTGCTGTGGCATCTAAACAACACTACTGTGCGGGGAGGGGCTCTGCTGAGCTGAGGAGCAGTGGTTGGTGTCTTGGCTGGTGACAAAAGGTCCAGAGGCGTCTCCAGGAGGTGGGGGCGTTCCTAGGAGGACTGAGGCATAGCTACACCTAAAATGGCTGCCATCAGAGTTTTTAGTGATTACTCAAAAATATGTGAATGACAGGCATGTGTTTAATGAGGGAATGACATAATAACATGATATAAAGCTTGAAAAAGTCGATTTTACATAATACCCCCTCTTTAACAAAGTTCTTAAGACTGCTTTAAGAATATTTAGTTAATAGTTGCCCAACAATGTTTACATTAAATAGATTTTTATTACAGTTAAACTGTTCAGTAAAAGGAAATATTTCATCTTTACTTATTATTTCTCATTATGTCAAAATCTGGTCGGATGAACCCAATCTCGTGTCCTGTCTCATGGAATTTGTGTATCGGCCCAAGACAAGTATCTTGCTTGGCTTAATATTTGATTGAAAAACCTTTCTAATCTTATGAACAGAGACGCTTGTCTGGGCAGCCCTCGCCAAAGTCTAAATTGCATTTTGTAGAAATAATGTACATCAAACCTAAAATGTGCCATTTACTGTATGCGTTATTAATTAGTGTAAAAGCTTAAAAGGCAAAAATATGGCATAGACATGAAACGAAACATGCATATCATTATGCTAATTTATGAGGAAGGACTTGAATAGACCCCATGTTATCTAACCAGGATGTTTTCAGTTGGTTGTCAATTGTCATAATCATCATCTTTTCCATTGGTTTGGGCATACGCCAAATCCCCCATAGAAAATGTGTTGTGGTCTGTTTAGTATTTGGCACCGTTATGTTTGCAAACATTAAAGCTCGTATCCTTTCTCTGCTCACCCCTCCATTACCCCCCATGTGTGCCTCTGCCGGTCCCCAGGCCCTCTTTGCCACTCATTAACCCTGTCACGTTTATGGTATGAATTAAATGATACCAGTGATGCATCCGCACGCACACAGAGAGCCAGGCAGCCGGCCCTCATGCCCCCTCCTGCTCTCACCAGAGGGACCGCCCGAGGCCAGTGCTAGACACCCACATTATTACCGTCATGGTGGTCGGCCGAACCTGCACCGCTGCTGTTTTACGCCCATCCCGTGTCATGTCTGCTGTGGATACAGTGTGCCTCCTAAATGTCATTTGAATTAGTAACGTGATTAAACGGATGATGGTTTCCTTCAGCATTAATTGGAAATAATGGATTGTGGACACTGCTGACTGCACTGACTTATTGGAAGAGGGTTATAAGCCTGTTATACAGTTGCCTTTTCTATAGAAATTACATTAAATAAACAATCCCTTAGTGAAGGTTAGGTCTCATTTTGTTGCTTGACTAAATGGACAATATGGACTCAGTGAATATAAAAACTCAACAGTCTTTCACCATCCTCTGGGAAGAGCGCAGCAGAGGAATATAGTTCATTTTATTTTCCAGTGAACGAACATTAGCCAGAACAATAGTAGGGATAGAAGGCTTGTGTGGTTTGGCTGTGAGTCTTGCCCGTATACCTCCTTGTTTGTCCCTTCCTTGTTTCCTGTAGAGCCTTGTGACGCCTCCTCTGTGCTGCAGGTGTGGGGGCTCTTGGTGCCTCTTCAGTGTTTCAGAAGAAGAAAGTCTCAAATGTCTCTAGCTCATCAGCGAGTTTGTTTGTTGAGCAAGTGCCATCATTATCAACATTATCAACATCTTTAATGGATCTGATTAATTATCGATTCTTTTTTAGACCTTTCTCATGTGTCACAGTTTACCCCTTTCTTCTCCTTTTTTTTTTTTACCTCAACAGAGGTATCAGATGACACCACTGCTGCTGTGAGGGATTTTCCCATTGGCATTAGGCAGCAAGTGGACTTTGTATATACAAATACCTCAATTATATGTTGACATGTTGCTCACAATACAGATCCAAAATAGCTGTTGAACTTGATATTCTTCCCCGTCTCCTGACTTCATGCTTTCCACAATCTGTGCATCACTCCATTTATAATTGCTACTTCTGTTTTCCCTGTGAAGCACTGAAACTTTTTTCCGACATGTGTTTTGTGTGGAACTAAATGCTCACAGCAAATGTATGAGAGAATAAATGGATTTCTTTCCTATTGTGCCTAACATAGAAAATGAAGTTAATCTCTCCTTTCTCCTGACCTCACTATTCTGCATCCAATCCTTGCGTCTCCAAATAGACAACTACTGTAAAAGCTCATGGCAATGTTAACAACAATCTGCATTTTCCGAATCATTTTTCAAAAAATGATCATTCAGTCGAGTCTAGCCCAGTTTCTTTACATCCTAATTAGGTTAATCAATGCGGACTGACACTGACAAATTGACGTGCATATCATTGGAGACACCGATAATGAGCCCATAGCACACTGTATACGCGCTAATGACGCTATGGACTGACACATCCACATTAGGAAAACAGAGGCTTTACGAGCAGCATATTTATATTGATTCCTGCCTCTTAACCGCACACCAACAAATGCTTAACAAAATAGGCATCATTTTTCTTCCCCACGTCGTCGGCTCTTGCACAGCCTCTTCGTTCTCCCTGCATTTGAATAAAAAGCCCATTTCCCCCGTGCCTCTCGGTGCAGAGCGTGTCGTCCGTGGCATTTGTAAGCGCAGCCAGACGTGACTCCCGCCTCTTTAGCGCCGCTCCGGCTCGACTCGTGTTCGGTAATGGCCCTAATAAGTTCATAAATCGAAATACGTCCTGTACTGTCACACAGAACAGACAGAGGTCGCTGTGTGTGAACGTGTTATTCTCAAACCGACCAGGCTTATCAGATCTTAGCCTGGACTGCACCTCCTCGATGTAGTTATGTCTGAGTTACATCTGCTGGACCTATAAGCGTTTCCATGCATTGTTCATGGTGTTTAATACATCCACTCCCCATAAACCTTGTTGTTTTGACATTCCCTCATTAAAAACCTGAATTCATTACATTCCTGCCGCTTTGTGTAAACATGTCTAATAATTTATCCTGCTTTGAAACACTCCACTCGGTATTTCCCAGATTTTGCAGCGAGATAGATGAACAGTAAACTTTCCTCCCCATTCTTGAAGGCCATAAATTGTCACCAGCCACATTCCGAGCAGTCTCTCAAAATGTGTTAATCACGGCGCCATTGTTTTGTCTGACAGTGAGTGCGTGTATTCACTATCATTACGAATCATTCCTGATGCTGCCGACACACTCAATTCAAAATCCTAAACCACTAAACATGCCCTAATTTATTTGCTTCCTGCGAGGCTTGTCTGTCAACCCAAGGATACGCCTTTTGCTGTTTCATCCTATACAAAATCATACAGTTACAACATAGACCTTTTTCTCCAATTGATTTCTATCAAAGCCTGCTCAGAAAGAGACGGATACTGGAGTTACAGTAAATAGGGCAAATATGTTTGTCTCACCATAGTCTTTATTCAGAGTATATCACAATATGCACTCTAACTACAGTGCGTGCAGAATTATTAGGTACCCCCATGGTTTTGCATTTTACATGGTTGTGATCACTCATTTAAACCTGTTGGGTAGTCTAACATGCTTGTGGATATGATTTAACACTTTTGGCTGCAAGACCTCATTGATAGTCAACTAGCAGATGTAATAACTACAAGTTGTCGCCATTGTCTGTGCAGGATTATTAGGTACCAAGCTCGTAACACAACTATTTTGACAAAATTGTGTTCAAAACCAAATCAAATAATGACATAGATATTGAACAGAAACATTCAAGTTAAGCTGTATTAATAAGAATACAAACACAAAAATCATCTTAAAGTTCAGTGTTATCCTCTTCACATTTTCATTTCATTTCATAAATCTGGAGAGTTTGATGGCCAACACATTAGGTGGTCATCTTTAATACCTTTTTGTGCTATCCATGCAGTTGTGTAGTGAGAGGCATGTGAAGGAGCGTTGTCATGCATGAAAATCATATTTTTCTTGAAAGCTGCAGGTTTCTTCTTGTACCACTGTTTGAAGAGGGTGCTCTCAAAGAACTTGCAGTAATTCTCGGAGTTGATTTTCACACACTGTTCTACTCTGAAGGGGCCAACGACCTCACAGTTGATGATTCCTGCCCATACCATGATTCCTCCACCACCTTGCTGCCTTCTGAACCTGGCTGGGGCGTCCAGTCCATGAGCTATCTAACCTCGAGCCCAGACGTCTGGACCATCTAAGGTCACCCTCATCTCGTCCGTCCACAATACTCTGCTAAAATCCGTCTTCATGTACTTTTGTGCCCATTGCAGACGTTTTTCTTTATGTTCCTTTCTTAGAAGGGGTCGGGTTTGTGCTTGTTTCACTTTAGAAACCTCGCAAAGTACACTGCACCTGGTACTACGAGGTACACTTGGCAAGCCACAATTGGTGAAAATTCCGGAACTGGTTTGTAGAGGATTTCTCTTGACTTCTCCCTTTATTCTGCGTAGATCCTTCTCACTCAGCTTTCGTCTTTTCTTGTCAACTCTTTTCTTCCGCCCCTCTTGTGAACTGTTAACCCAACGCTGTACAGTCCTCCAGTTTCTGTTCAAATCTTTAGCAATTTGTCTTATACTCAGTCCTTCAGCCAGCACTTTCACTATTGTATCCTTTTCAGCAGGACTTAAGTCTTTTTTCGGAACCATCTTTAGTGTTCAGTCTTCGGTATCTAATAATTCTGCACAGGTAAATGTTGGCAACTTGTATTTATCTCACCTGCTATAGTCTAACAATGAGGTCTTGCAGCCAAACTGTGTAATTGCATTCAAGTTACACCTGTGAATGATTTCGACTATCCAACAAGTTTAAATGAGTGATCACAACTATGTAAAACGCAAAACCATGGGGGTACTTAATAATTCTGCACGCACTGTACTTCAATAAAAGGCATCAGCATAATGAAAACCTTATGTATGTGCACCTAGAAGATCCTTTTTCCTTAAAAGTCGTAATATATCTTGTATGAAAACACTCTATCATGATACACTTGAATCGTGATGCGTATCGTATCGTGAACTGTGTATCGGGGTATGTATCGTGTTTCAGTGCTACTTCATGTGAATATACGACACTTATTTTATATACAGTATTATGGCAACTTTGGTGGTTTTATTTATGTTTTTACTTAGAGACGGTTTACTTCGCACATCTCTTGTTTTGGAACAGGTGCCTGACGAACCCTGATGTTGCAAGTAGACAGTGTGCGAGAGATGTTTTCTGTTCTGTGTTTTTAGTTTAGTTTAGTTTAGTTGTTTATTTGAGCAGTTAACATTCTGCTCAAAAGGAGTGGGCCGAAGCAAGAGCTTATAATCGCCCACCCCTAAAATCAATACTGTAAAATAATACAAAGGATGTTCCTTTGTGCAAAAATAATACAAAGGAACATAGTGCAAAATAATACAAAGGAACATTGTGCAAAAGGATAAAACAACAAGGAAACAGCAAAAAAAAGGATTATATATTACTTAGACTTTTTTTGAACAGGCTAAATAATAAAGAGCCTATTCCAACACTTCAGTGCTTTTACACAACAAAGAGGGAAACAGGAAAGAACTCTCGCACACTGTATACTTGCAACACCCGTTTTACGTTTGGCTTTTATGCCCTCTCTTACACACCTGTTTCAAACAAGAGATGTGCGAAGTTTACCGTCTTTAATTTCTCACACAACAAAGAGGGAAAAAGGAAGACCACGATCATGTTTTAGAATAGCAACACTTTTCCATTAAATTTGTTCCAACATTGCTGTTACTAAATAGCGATCTGTCAGTGAACCTGTCAGAGTATTTTGATATCGCCCGAATCCCCAAATAATTTGGCTAACCCCGGCTCAAACGCACCTTTTACCTGCCTTTCCTCTTGGCTACGACACGCACTTGTGTTGCTAAGGCTGACATGAGAGCCTCGAGATACAGCAGCAAACAGGGATTTGCATGTTCCTCTCTTGTAAGGCCTGAATACATAATCTCCAGACCTCCCGCTCACGTACACACGCCGCTCTGAAGCCTTCGGGGCGGCGCGGAAATCAGAGCCCAAACACGGAGCGGACACTTGAGAAGGGGATTTCTGAGCGGGACGGGGCCCATCTATCTGCTGTATTCTTTGGGAATAAGATTTAATTTCAGATATACCATCAGACCGCACCATCGCTGTACAGCCACTGCAACATCTGCCCAAAGCCGCACTCGTTCCTTCCTTAAACCTTTAGATGTGGTCGGATGCTTTTGTGTGTGTGGTCAGTTGCTTAGATGTATTTGATTTTAATGTGCGTTATAGTTTACAGCGCAGGTATGAGTACTCCCTCAATCGAAGCGCTGCTGTGGTATGTCTGATTAAAATGGTTTACGCATTTCCCCCGAACATTTTTGAGGATTGCGGTTGGACTCGTTCTCGGGGGGAGTGCGGCGGATCGTCTGGCGCTCATGCTCAAAGTGGTTTCACTCGGCTAAATGGTCCGTTCAGACTATCATGTGGTTTTCCCCTCTGAAATGAATCTTAGTTTTGTCTGCCTCCAATGTGGACGGTGCTGACAAGAACAAAAAGTTTGCTTGTTCAAGAAACGCGGAAACATTGGGACAGACCCAGTGGCTTTTGTGTCTAATCCTTAAAGCTGCACAGCTACGTTCATGGAAGAGAATAACATTGTTTTTGTTTTGTTGTTCTTAATAAAGCGGAATGTTACTTTTATGGCTGTACAATATATTGCTATATTATTATTATTACAACGGTTGATCCATATCCAGAAGCTATAACATACTGCCCAGTTACTAAGGTCTTCCAAATGACTGAGAGTTCGACATTTGTTGCCAATAACTTAAAAAAAAAAACACACATTTATCAAGACAAGTGCTAAATAAAGTTGGAAAATGGCATATACAGTAGCTACCAATTTTATTAGGGCCTCAAATCTGATATGTAAGAGAGTATGTGTGAGAGTATGTAAGAGATATGTGAGAGATATGTGAGAGAGATAGAGAGTGCTGCGTGAGTGAAAAATCTGTAAATGACTCAGCTGCTGATCCAGTGCTACGTGTTATGCACTTTAGCAAACGCTTGGTAAATGTCCTCCATGGTCTTGTATAAATGCACAAGTTCAGTTAAAATCTGAACTTAAAATCTCTGTCTAAATTTAATGGAACTGTGTTGAAATAGTTCATCGCGTGATAACGGAAGATATCGTGCTGCCCTAGTTACATTTTTATGGCACACTTTGACCAATGCAATCCAATAAAATCCAAGCTTTCACAACATGGAGAATGAACACAAATATCCCACTTCTTTAAGTATAAATGCATACCCCATTGAAGTCATTTAACAAAAGGTATTTGAGGAAAAGCTCGGATTGTGTTTGATGATTGCTGGGACTCCTCATTCACGCAGAACCTCAAATCAAGGTCGGACACAGGAGAACAGTTCTCTCGCAGTTTAATGGGCAGATCTCAATCAGTCCATTTGATTTGATTTGATTTGACTCAAAAGTATATACACAAAATGATCCTGGAGCTCTGTTGTTGGGGCTTCGTGCCTCTGGTAGGGTCTCCCGTGGCAAACAGGTCCTAGGTGACGGGTCAGACAAAGAGCGGTTCAGAAGCCCCTTATGAGAGAGCAACAGGCCCGGTTAGAACCATGAGGCCGTCCTTCTGTGGACCCACCACCTGCAGGAGGAGCCATAGGGGCTGGTGCAATGTGACCCGGCAACGGACAAATGGAAGAAAATGGATGGATGGCTCAAAAGTGATAATTAAAATATGTACAACAAAACTGCTAAGTCAATGCAGTTTGAATGAAAAGGAGCAGAGAGAAGAGCAATCTCATGATATCCACCTCTTTGTTAACTTTCACTTTATTATTTTGTCTTTCACAATATTTACAAATACATTGTCAGTTGTACAGATGTCCAGAATCCTGATTATACTTTGAGTCATCTAGAGCAGAGACAGTAAATAATAGGAGTGGGATGATCCGCTTTTTTTGCAATATAATGCGGACATCAAGATACTCACGGGGCCAATACGATACGTTTTGCGACACAGTAATACACAGTATACTTTTTTCCTCTATTGCAGTGAGATTTAAAATCTGAAGTTTTATGGCAGAAAAGTCCCAGGTTCTTTTTTATTTTGTAGCTGTTGATAAAGACAAAATGAAGATACACTAACATCATTTTCTAAATGCCCTTTGCCAGTTACAGCATGGTCTTTAGTCACCATAAGTTTCTACAAGAAAATCACATTTCCTAATTTGATATTAAGCCACAATACAAAGATAAAGACCCTAACACTTGGAATAGCTAATTATCACAGAAAATATTAACCTCTTAAACCCTGCCTTAAGTGCATTTTCTTATCACATTTTGAAGCGTTTTGTCATGTCTCTTTTTTATCGCCTTTTTGTGTGTTTTCGTGGTTTTTTTTCTTGCTTTGTCATCGTTTATTTTCGTTGCTTTTCTGTCGCGCTTTCATCAGTTTTCATCACATTTTTGTCACTCTTTAGTCGCTCTTTTGTGGCATTTATGTTGCTTTCGTCTCTATTTTGATGCTTTTTTCAAGAAGCTTTTAGATTTGAGTAATGCCGAGCTTACGAAAATGTGCTTGGTTCAGGTGGGGCTAAGAGGTTAAAAACATGAATTGATTATTAAAAATAGGTCTTGAACGGTCACAAAGCTACCACAGTTGTACCAGGGATTTAACAGCAATAGGCTTCATTAAAGAGGCTTGTGTGTTGTCATTTTGAGTAAAAAATATCAAGTGACAAATATTGAAATGAAGCACATTCAACTCGATCCTCTGCACGGTCCGTTGTCACGTTATCTGCCAGTCCTCTGAATGGGTTAAACACGT
This sequence comes from Neogobius melanostomus, assembly GCA_007210695.1. NCBI lineage: Eukaryota > Metazoa > Chordata > Actinopteri > Gobiiformes > Gobiidae > Neogobius > Neogobius melanostomus. Next base: position 1,428,669 of record VHKM01000153.1, read on the forward strand.
GGAGCCGTGTGCTAGAGTCCGTGTCCATGCGCCGGCTGCATGTGACTGTCTCCCTCTGTTTACTCTATGCAAAGCCCTTTGGCAGCACTCTTTCCCTCTCCTCCAGAGCTCTCCTCCCAATTTTAATTAAGTACAAACTCAATCGCTCGCACGGACTCACAGGCGCACACTCTCCGGGAAGGAAAGACAAAAAATGTCCCTGTCTGAGAAGCAGACCTGCCCGGAGCTGAACTATAACAACTTTCTATTATAAATATCGCAATGCACTAAATGTATTTGGATTGTATTTCCTCAATTTGGCGTCTTCTGGTGTAGTGGATTACAGTCATTCGCCTTTGTGACACAAGTTGTCTCATTTATTACAAGTCAGTATACAATCGCTAAAAGGAGTTGTCTCTTGTGCACTTAAAGGAACAGGCCACCGTTTTTGCATACTGAGATATGTTCTTACCCGAGCTTAGGTAATGCATACCTGTCTGGTCTTAACGCGTGCACTCAGTCATGCAAATGTTGTTCGCCTTTAGCCGCTCCCAGCAAAGGTACAGCTCCAAACAAGGGTGAAGTTAGAAGCGGCCAAGCTCTTCCACGTTTCCCCTATTTAAATATGGTTACGTGAGTAGTTACACGATCCAAGTATACTGTACCCACACAAAATTAAACATGTTGGTTTTCTAAGCGGATAAAAAGGGGAACTATATTGTCAGGCGTAATAACACCTTAGGAGCACTTCGATGTCCGCGCAGTAACATTTTCACTTTACGTGGAAGAGCTTGGTCACTTCTAACTTCACCCCCGTTTGGCCCCATAGAGGAGAGGAGGAGAGGCTTAATGCTAACAACATCTTTGGTCTTTTTGTGTGACTGAGTGCATGCGTAAAGACCAGACAGGTATAACAACTCGTCTAAGCTCAGGTAAGAACATATCTCAGTATGGCCTGTTCCTTTAAAGACACTATACCAGATTTATCTATTTATTTTTTCTTGTAGGGGAACAAAATTAGCTTTGTCCTCCTTAGTTTAGTATGTAAACTCAGACAATTAGTGGAGAAAAAAACACTGTGCATCTCTTTATAAAGCATTTGTATCAATTTCATGAACTTGCAGACGAGTTTTCTGGCATTTCTTTGTAAGAGACCCTAAAAAGTGAGTTGTGTCTTTAAACTCATCCCCGTAATGAATTGGGACACTACAAATATGTTAAGAAAGATAGGAATGAGTTTGCACCACAACATTTTAATTTAGTGGCTTCCTCTTTCAGTGTTTGTTATATAAACAAGGTACAGGGCCTTTAAATGAAATCACTAGATGATTTTCAGTAAAAGTATCAAATGAAAAGTCTGTATAAGTAAAAGTATTTTTAAGCATTCACTTTCAAATTATTGAAGCAATCTAATAAGTTATTGTCCATCCATCTTTAAGTTATGTCGTTATGTCCAGTGTTGGGCAAGTTACTTAAAAATGTTAATATATTCTATATAAGTGATTACAGTTTTAAACATGTAATATGTTTGTATTACATATTACGGATTCAAATATGTAGCTGAGTTACACTTTGAGTTACTTTTGGCAAAATATGAACTGAAAATAGTAACAATGCCACCGAGCAAAGGTTCAGTCAGTGATTTCCTTTTCCTTCGCTTTCCCCCACTCTCTCGTTTTGTTTTGACAACATTAATCTTATACACCAGTGTCCATCTTGATTTGTTATTCTGCATTTAAATGCACTTGTAACTCAAGTTGCTTGAAATGTAATGACTAATTTATTCCTGTATTTTGTTTAAGTAATATGTTATTCCTTAATTATATTTTTATAACTTGTAACTTTTGTAATACTTTACCCCCAACACTGGTTATGTCACACATGTTTTTGAAAAACAACTAGGAAGTTAATCATTTTCTCCCATTTATTAAAAATGTAATTCTTTTTTTCTTTTTTTATACATGTAAATAACTCCTTTACTTCAACATACTTAAACATATTCTGCTAAAGCCATTAAAAAACATTCACAAGACTCTAGAAAAAGCCCTGAATGTGTTGCCGTGTATCTGCATATAAACTGGGCTAAAGTAGTGATTAACTCTTGTCTTATTGTGTCCAACTCTCCTCAGACACGGGGAACACGGTGTAACATTATCCACTGCCCCGTCTAGCACCCTTCACACGTCGCTGTTGTTTTGAGCGAAGTGTGAGAGGGCCACTCGTGACCACTCTGATCACGATTTCCAGTCTGTGTTTATGAACGTGCGCTGTTCCCACTGAGCGCGCGGCGAGTGTTTGTTTGTGCAACTCAAGGAAAAATAGGTCTGTCCTTCAACCAGATGTCTGAGCGGCGAGTGCAGCAGGGAGCTGGATACTACGGGTATCCTGACATGAAAGCACTATGCTAACAAGTGTGTTTGTGAAGAGATAAGACGACCAAACGGACAAGAAAATAAGATGCACAAAGAAGTAGCATAGGTTCTGTTTTGGTCTTTATCGGTTTTAGTGTGATGTATGTAATATAGTTTTTCTAATATAGGGGTTAAAAATGTGTGAATATATGTATGTGTAAATAAGAACCCCTCTGCTGTTGATCGCCTTGTGGCAGCTTGAATCCTGGCTGTGGAGGAAAAATACTTAACCTCTTTTTACTGGCTTCTCTGTTGTTTTCATTCACTGAGCCCAAGTATCAGGATTGGATTGGAAAAATAGCTTGCAACAACAGCACAAAGAATAGGCTCCGAGCTCTGGATGTAGCGGCCGACTTCCTGTGTTTGGAACTGTTTCCTGTCTCTACTTTCAAATGAAAAATGAAATATGATTCAAAATGAATGGGGGGATTTATTTGTGCATGATTTCGCCATTAGCTTTAGCACTAAAACGCCTGTATTAATAAACAGCAAAGTCTCCTCCCTGGTGAAGTATTTTCATCGTGCTTGAGGTTTCTGACGTGTACGTGATTATCTGCCTGTTGCGTGTTAAAAAAGCATGTTGTTTCCTGCGACTGCTTTGCCCTTTACACATTCTGAGGTGGAGAATAAATCTGCGAGTGCACACCGTGGGTCTAATTTAAAGGGGTCGTATGGCGGCGTCTTGTAATGACTTGATTGCTCTTCATTAAGTTGCAATAATTACCCTTTGTGTCAAAACATCCACCTGCTGTGGCCTTTGTCCTTCCTGCCTGAGGGGGAACAAATCCAATGTGTTTTTTTTTACAGTTTGTTTAGATCTGCGCTTCCTCTCGACGTTTCCCACTTTTCACCTTTAGACCCACAACAAGAGCCACGGCGTCAGCAGATCTGCGCCCGCCACCGTCGGGACAGGGGCGTGGACGAAAAACACAGATACAAGGTTTACCTCGACAAGCTGATAAGCACTTACGTAAGAGGAGAGTGTCACGCAAGGACATGACATACACATTCAAATGGTACTGCGCTAAATGACGTAAGGAGTCCTCCAGACATGTTCACCAAACCCCAAGGACTGATTAAATGAACAGACAGCTGCATTTTTGCTTTGTTTTACACATACAGGATCACAATTGGAATTCTTATTAAAAATAGCAAATACAAATTACTGCAAAAGTAGAAGGGTGATTGACATGACGTGCATATTTTTGTGCCTGAGTGTTATATTTCTTTTTAAAATAATTTGATATTTTCATTACATGTATCACTTTATTCTACAAAACCTATTTAGTTTAAACACATTTTCATCACATTTCAATAATAAATATTGTTTTATGTTTTCACACCTCAAACCCTAAAATGTCAGGTGGTGCAACCGTCCGAGCAAATGATTAGACTAATAAAGCTTCTGAAAATTGTATTTTCAGGGTAACAATTTAAAAATAAAACATCATGGCATAATTGTATGTTAAATATCTTTCAAATAAGCCGTCATTCATGAATATTAATAGTTTTAAAGCTTTTGAGTTCACTAAAATCTTTTGTCCGACAATTTGTAATCTTAGAATATCAGGGTGGCACAACCGTAAGAACAGGGCTGTTATTTTGAGATAAAGAATAGTAACAGCAAACAGGATAAAGCATCAGTCGTCTTTATGGCTGAGTGAAAAGGTTTGAAAATCTCTTTCAAAAAGTGAGAAAAAAATAGCTTTTTTCAGACTCATAGGTAAACTGTCACACTTTCTGTGTCAGGTGGTACAACCGATGTAAATATTGGAAAATATTATTTATTATAAAAGTCTTAATTTGTTTAAGTAAATGTTAAGTTTAAGTAAATGTTTACCCATGCTTACAAATGCTAAAGCTAATGTAAGAGTCCACATAAAAGCCAATTTAATTTGAAATTAGTTGAAGTGGTGCAACTGCAAAAAATGTAAAATTACCATCTAAAAACTATAGGGATGCACTGATCCAATACGGCTATAAGTATCAGAGTCAATACTAGACAAAAAAGATCAGTTATTGGTTTCAAATATCCGATACTGAACCAATAACTGTTTTGGGCTGACACCGAGCGCTCCGTCCATGGTCCTCCTGTTTTATTACTGATTACAGCATAAGTCAGTTACACATTACAGATGAAATGTTCAGAGGAGAAAGACTGTCTAAGATATACTTGGCAAGATTTGACTTTGTACAAATTTTTGGAAACTTTACATTTTTGAAAAAACTCTGTTGTGCCACCGGACACTTTTTTATACAGAGAAGCTACAAAGACATAAAAAAAATACATTTAAATACTTTTAAAAGTTATTTAACAAACATAACTTGTTTAAACACAAAATTATCGACTCAAAAATATGCATGCCATCAGTTTTGAAAAAACCTTTTGAAAATATGTTTTTAGAGCCCTTATACGTCATTGACCCAGAAACACAGATTCACTGAATTAAAGTTGACGTTCCCCACTTTGTCTATTGCGGTCAGTTTTGGGGCTCAATCTAAAATCTGTTGAAGAGCTTGCTTTATATTATTTACATTTTTAAAAGTAAACAAATCGCTAGCTTACGAGCTAATGACATCTGAGACCTACAAATGTCTTCTTCTGAAACACTGAAGAGGCACTAAGAGCCCCCACAGCTGCAGCACAGTGGAGGCGCCACAAGAGGCGGAAACACACAAGGGACAAACGAGGAGAAGATGGTGATGAAAGACTGGTGTGGAGCGGAGGGAGCTGCGCAGAAGGAAGAGGCGGTGCACCGTTTCAGAGGTTTCCCCCGACCTCCAAAACATGCTGGTCAGGTTGGCCCACAGTCGCAGTGGCTCAGGACTAACCCAACACCTCAATGCAGTTTTGTTTTTATCGACATCTAAGGACACACTGATGGCCAAATGCTTTGTGTTATTTAGCCTTTGTAACTTACTGCAGGAAACCTTATGAATGATGTACAATTCTTTTTTTTCTTTTTTTGCTGATTAACATTAAACGTTCACAATGCAATGTTTTACATAAAAATAAAGTGTATATTAATACGTATTTGACCTTTCAGTGAGGTGGTTAGCATAGCGCCTTTACTCACCATCCTGATGGCCTGTAGGATTTTTTTTTTTTTTTAGGTTTTCACTGCTGATTGAACCGTATCCATGGTTACATGTGCATTCCAAAAACCTACCAGAAATCCTACAAAACCTGAATTAAAATTAACCCTGATCTTCAATTACACACTAATATCAACTTTTTACATACACAGTGAACCTTTAAAACATAATTATTAGCGAGGAAATACAGGCTTTCTAAAGCAGATGGATCATGATACATAATAGTAAAAGACCCAGTCTCTTGATGTGCTTGTACAGGACTTCAAAATATCTATAAAATCCACCGGTACATACTCCGCATCCTCTTGCTGATCGCACGGAAGATGATAACTGTTAATTGGAGGAAACCTTCTCCTCCAACAATGACGGAATGGACACAGAGACTTAAGCAAGTCTACATAATGGAACAGCTCTGTAAACCCTCTGTCAAAGTTGTATTTAAACATGTCTACATTCACACTTGATCTAAATAAATTTGAAGTTCAAAAAAAAAATATCTATGAAATATGCCGCAATAAATCAATTTGTATCATGCTATTCATTCAGAAGGTTTCTTCAGAAGTCATTAATGTAGCCTTGAAGCTCGTCCTCGTTTGCATGGGACACGCAAACATAGGCTTAACTAGCACCTGTCCCGTGTTCTGTCCCGTGCTGGGTACACGGTGATCCTGAGGAGTGAAGTGTTTGGCTCGGCGTCTGAAGTGCAGTCACAGCCTGTTCTTATTACGCTCCACTGCACCCCGCTGCTACAGTAACCAGGCACTGGAGATGACTGGCTCAGTGGCTTTATCACTTCATTTTCAAGTCTAATCCAACCCTGAAATGGGCAAAACAGTCGACTCCACCGGCTGATGTCATGAGGTGGTCTGCTTCTGCGTTTTTAGATCCGGACAGCTTCACCGGACTCAGATTTCTATGTTTCTATTTATTGCCAGTTTGGTCATTTTCTGATCTTTTCGGTTCTTAAATTGCCGTCACTACAAATCATCTCTTGTTTGTCCCTGACAGCCTTTGCATTGCCTTTGGCTTTTTTAAACTGCTGCTTTCCGCTCTGTACCAGCTCGTGTGCATTATCTTCGATTATAAAATGTGGGATAGCAATGCAAAAAAAGCATTATTTGAAAGAAAAACAACCTGAATAAAGCATAGTCTGAGTAGATTCTTTTTTTAAGCAGAGTTTAGAGCCTTTTAAAGTTGAAAGAACAAGATGTACTGGAGGTTGAAGGTTATAAAAATCTGTCCACCTCTTGTTCTGTCTTGTTTTCGTACAGTCTCAAGGACAAGATAATTTTCCTTTCGGCTCTTTGTGCAAGGAAAACATTTTTATCATCCCAGGCTTTGTGTGTGTAATTGAATTGTCTGCGTGTCAAAGGAAATGTTACGCAAATGTGCAAAACTGTTGCTAAAGCAAATACATGTTTGTTGGCTGAAGTGTGACAATGGCTTCTTAATTACAACAGGCTGATTACGTTGCCAAAACATCATGGAATGGCGGCTTGCGTAGAGAATAAGGCGGACGCCACGTGCAGGGAACATTTTTCTGATCACAGCGGCGTGAGTTCGAGTCCTGATTTAACGGAGCACATTTTCTCCAAATCTAAAAGCTTCTCGAGTGGAGAGCTTACAGCCTATAGGCCAGAGTAACGCCTCATTTGAAAGCTGGGGCCTTTTTGTCTCTTTTTGACGCTTTGTTGTTTCATTTTCATCCTTGTTTTCGTTTCATTTTATCACTATTTTGACGCTTTGTTCAAGGAGCTTTTAGATTTGGTTAATGCCAAATTGGAGAAAATGTGCTTGGTTCAGGTGGGGGTTAAAGTGCATATGACAGATTTTAATGCTCTTGAAAATATGACTTATTTAGATGGATCACATCAGTTGCATAGTTATCATTTTTTTCAGTGAAGCAGCAATTTTAATGAAGAAATGTTGGGCAGAAAAGTTATTTTATTTGAATTTTTAAGCTGCTGACAGGAAGTGACATAAAAGAAGGTAACATTCCATAGCAGTTTGACTCATTCATTTCCCATTGACTTAACATGGTCGGCACGGCAACAGTTTAAAATTGTTTACCTTCTTCGATGTCACTTCCTGTCGGTGTCCAATAAGGAAGTGAAAACATAAACATCACAAAAATGCTCAAACTAAAGAAAACTGTGTATAATCTTTAGCAAAATCTTAAATATAATCGTGTTAACTGTGTTTTAGCAAAAATTGTGTCTAATGTGTCATATGCACTTTAAGAGGTTAAAACATGTAAACTTCATCAGCCGACCTGGCAACCCATGATTGGCAAACCTTTGACTTATATTGGGTGCAAACGTCAAAACTGGGGCTGGGTATACCGTTAAACAATACCAGTATGGTATCTGAAAAACGGTTTAGGTATGTATTTATTTATGGACATATTTTTATTTACAGACTTTCTAAAGCAGATGAATCCTGATCATACATAATAGCAAAAGACAGTACAGTACTTCAACATAATCTATAAAACATGTAGCAATAAAACCAGTTTGTATCATGCTATTCATTCACAAGGTTTCTTAAGAAGTCGTTAATGTGGCCATTTTCAAATCCACAGAAAACAAAACAGCAGAGTAGAAACACAAAATCAATAATGAAGGACAAAACAGTACAACAAAATCTAATAACTCACCCATCCACCTACACACACACACACACACACTCATCCTTTTAATTCTATCTTAGTGAGGACACTCATAGACATAATGTATTACCCAGACCCTAACCCTGAACCCTAAGCCCCTAATCCTAACCCTAATCTAAACCCAATACTAACCCTATAACCACATCTTGACCCTCAAACAGTCCTTCAAATAAGTGAGGACCACCCAAAAATGTCCTCACTCTGTTGGTTAAAAACTCAAACTGGTCCTCACAATGTCGTAATTACAAGAACACACACAATTTTAGACTTTATAGAGGTGAAACAGATTGCATTTCTATCTAAATCTAAATAGAAATGGACAAATCGATGAATACCAAAAGAATGAAATTGCAGACATAGCCATAGCCTCCATTTTCTTTAGATATGTCATGACATCACACACATAAACATTGAGACTACAGGAGACTTTTTAATTTATACTAAAATAAGGAATACTGATATACTGGTATCGGAAAAAATATATATAAGTATCGAAAGCAATAAAAAATGTTGCCCTTTTTTCCATCAAAAGTTTTGCCCAATGTTTGCCTAATTTTCTCCCTTTCTTTGCCCCAACAACACAATTGTTCCGCATTTTTGTCATAATTTCCCCCCCCCTTTTTTACCAATTTATCGATCAGGTACTGGTATTGAAAAAAAATTACAGTACCCAGCCCTGGTCAAAACTGCTTCCGGATTTAAAGATGTGAATGTGTTAAAACTAGACCATGATTTTAGCTTTTTAATCTGGCGGGGAAAGCATTCTGCGCCTGATTTATGACCTAAAAGCAGCAGGTTCATGGAGTGAGTTCTCCCACTGAAAACTAAATAAAATATACCTGCATGTGACAGTTCTCTGCTCTCAACCCATTTGACTAAAACAAGAACTTGATGAACAGATATAAATACTTCTCTGTGGTTATTCCAGTCTGTAGATCAGTAATGCCCAGATAAGCAGACGCACTCATGTTTGTGTGAGTCCATGTGTGGGTGACAGTCAGCCAGGTCACAGATTTATATTCTCACATCATATTTCACGATGACATAATGAGGTTTGAGTTAACGGGCCTAGATTGTATTTATTTTTACGATTGTAGTTGCTAGAGATAATTGCTCAGATAATCTAAATTGTAGCACTTCATATTTTATGGTTGTATGAGGCATTTTTAATTTGCACTTATTTTTTTTTTGTCCTGTCTTAAAGTGGGAATAAAGTGATTAGGGATAACATCAGTAATTACAATTAGCACCCAGTGGTTTCCTTTTAACACTAACATTAACATTTCACAGATTTTACTTGAAACAGAAGTCATTTAATTAACAGATAGTGATCTCAAAGAAGACTTTTTAATGTTAGGAATTGGTCTCGTCGGCAGCTGTTTTCTTCATACAGACCCGTGTGTGTGTGTGTGTGTGTGTGTGTGTGTGTGTGTGTGTGTGTGTGTGTGTGTGTGTGTTTCCAGGGAGCTTCGGCGACTCGCTGATGTATTGCCAGCGCAGGAGAGTGACTGCGTAACACGAGGAGGGGTGTATGTCTTCTCCCCGAAATTATAAAAGGTAGATGGGACCAGCAGAGAACAGAAGAATGTGTTTGGATTGGAGAGAGCAGTGGTAGAAACAATGTCTCGCCTCAAATGTGCAGAGAGTGGCTACAAAAATGTGCGCAGGTGAGACAAGAATGGAAGCAATCGAAGATCTGCCAAAGAAAAGCAAAAAAACAAAGGTTAAAAAAGATTTATTTAAATATCCTAAACACAACTTGCACATGTGGAAACTGAGTAGCTGCTTGAGCTGCACTATTTCAAACAAATACACAGGTAGAGTTGCCAAAAACGTAATGTTGCCTTGTGATATGAGAACCAATTGTGATTTTCACTCAATATCTTGATTATCACGATAACAATGAGTAAGTAAGTGCTTGACTTGTCATTGTTCAATTGTACGACACAATTGCGTTCAGGTGTTTGTTCTGAGCTGCTGCGACTGAGCCGCCATTATGGGCCAACCTGACCAGCATGTTTGGAGTACTGCCTTCAGTGATCTTCTGAAACGGTGCACCACCTCCCGGGTTTGTCCCTGTTTCAGAGCGTGGTGTCCTGCACTGGTCAGCTCCTCCATCCTCTTCCTCCTGCGCAGCTCCATCCGCTCCACAACAGTCTTTCACCATCTTCTGGGAAAAGCGTAGCAGACGAATATAATCTGTCTTGTTCTCCAGTGAACGGACATTAGTCAGAACAATTGTAGGGATAGAAGATAGAAGATGTTTGGCTTAGATGAGAGTCTTGCCCGGATACCTCCTCATTTGTCCCTTTTTTGTTTCCTTTTCCTGTCCTCTTGTGGCCAGTGTTGGGACTTTTTTTTAAAGTAATTTGTTATAGTTATCAGTTAGTTCTCCACAAAAGTAACTGTGTTGGTAAATGAGTTACAATATGATAAAAGTAACTCATTACTGGATAAAGTAATTACTGAGTTACAAAAGAACTGCAAGAAAAAATAATATCATTATGATATGTTATTAAACCTTTTCAACACCGGACTTTCCTTTAAATTTAAAGACACACTGCATAGCATTTGGGATTATACTGTTGCAAGCACAAAGCTCCTAATGATAGATTTAGATGTATTTGTCATTATGCAGGTCAACACGCAGCCAACTATGCAATAAAATGTACTTGTCCATCCAGCCACACATAAAAAGGCTGCTTTTGCAGTGGGTTAACCAAGAATGTATTTGGACGAGGTCCTAACCTATTTAAATCTCATATTTGGCTGTCGTTAGGAAACGAGCTGGAGACGTCCTGCTCCCAGTAAAGTTACAGCAGGTCTGAGGAGAGGTGAGACGCTCACAGCAAAAACACAATGTTTGTTTGTTCATTTTTTGGGTATTTTTCCACAAAAATAATATATTATATCAATAGGACTCCCCTGAAAGAGAGATTCTTAATCTCAGTGGGACTTTCCTGGTTAAATAAAGCTCTAAGAAAATAAAAATAATCCATCCATTTTCTTCCACTTGTCCGTTGCCGGGTCGTGGGGGCAGCCGCCGGAGCTGCCCAAATCACATTGCACCAGCCCCCCATGGCTCCTTCTGCAGGTGGTGGGTCCACGGAAGGACGGCCTCACGGTTCAAACCGGGCCTGTTGGTCTCTCCTAGGGGGAAAAAATAAAAATAAAGATAAGTAAATGCTTGTATTTTATTCTATTTCTTGGATGAAAATGCAAAGTTGTGTTTTATCTGCAAATTTGGTCAAAACAAGACTTAATGCTTTATATGTGGGCCGACCTGACCAGCATATTTTACTGGAGTACTGGGAGGAAACCTACGCAGACACGAGGAGAACATGCAAACTCGTAAATACTAAATCAGGACCCGGCTAAATAGATGTGCAGTACATGTTGTCAACACTACACTAAAACTATTATTAGTACAATCTATCCTTGCTCCACAGTGTTATCGGCCTCTGTGTAGGTCACCGTGTGCGTTTGAAAAGGATATCGGCAGAACATCAGGCCCCTGTGTGTTTTTTATGGCCTGAGCCGCAGCATTTGCATGGGGAAAGTGTTTTGATCGTCGGCTACACGTGGTTAAGCATTACCGCGTGATCATGCACACTGTGGCCTGAGGGGAAGAGAAAGTTGTGGAAAAATTGGATTGGCCAGGCGTGATGGGCCATACCTGCCTCTGGAGTAAAGCAAAACAAACACTCCGACATGTTTTGGTCTTTGGTTGTTTTTTTGGCCCGAACTACCCAGACATTAACCTTGTTTTTGTAGCGCTTTTTTTCCCTCTAAATCTGAAGCTTAACCTGCCTGCCTGTTTCTGTATATCAACACTTTGCAGCAGAGGGAAATCCTTCAAAATCTATAATTCATGCTCCACTGCTCAGGACTCTGCATTCATCCAGCACTGCCTTTCCCTCTCTTGGCCTCACTGTGTGTAGCGTGATTGGAGAAACCGTACGTATTTCTTTCTGCAAAACTGAAAATATATATACCACCGTGTGTGGAGTGAAGAATAATATTCCCGACCTGTGTGAAGCGCATTGGGTGACTTGTGTCATACGCAAAAAGAGCTACACTAAGAAATTGTAATGTCAAATCACCGTTAGTTATTGGCATAAAAATTACCGTTTAAAGCAGTACTAAGTAACTCTTGCCCCTCGAGGCCATAAGCGCAACTGCAGGTGTCTTAGCAAGTTACGATTTTTTAACTTATTAAATGTCTTGGAGAGTAAATACTACGCTGACAGAAAGGTGAAGGGAGAGAGGGATGTTGTACATCCAGTTATACAATGGGAATATTTTTTTTCACTCAAACTTTGCTGTAAATACTGTTTAAAGTGGTGCTAGCCCGCAGTTAGCTTTGCCCGTTAGCCTGTTAGCTTCTTCTCCGTGATTCTATTAGTGTGTATTGGTTGCTCCGACCCGGTGGCAGTCAAGTTGCAAGCATGGTTTTCTGGCCAGAGACACCAGGGGGAGATGAAAGACCCCCCAATCATCCCATTAACACTTGTATTACCCCCAGAGGGACTACGGAAAGGATTTATTAAGGTAAACAAGTTACTTAGTACTGCTTTAAATCTTGTAAATTAGGAATACAGCACTAGATTGTAAATGTTTTAACAGACTTTAAATTATACAATACATTGCTGGCAAAAAAATAATAATACTGTTTACATACTGTAAATTCTGCAGTTAATTCATTACAGTGTACACAATAGAGTTTCCTCTCATTTGTTTACCCTCATATTGTCTTCAACGATATTCAGGAGAAGATTCAAAGATTACTCAAACATGTGCAAATGCCTCAAAACACAACTCTCTTTTGATGAGGGAACAACATGGTAAAAACCATAGAAAGAAAAAGGAGAAGGGCCGCTCCATCCAAATGTATGCGGACAGTTAGCAAGTGGGCTAGTCCGGGAGACGAGTCCAATGTATTTTACCTATAGCCGTTAGCATTAGCCATCACACACGATCCAGATGTTTTCAGCTGTTGTCAAACCAATCGACCACATGTAGGTCAAAGCCTCGTTAGAAATCATTAATGAATGTACAGACCTTTTGAGGTTTAACTTTAGATACAAATTAGCATCTAAAGTGTTCTTTTAGCTAAAGGCTAAATCAAATTTTGTTTTGCTTTTTGTGAGGTCAGATACACATCCTTTGGCAATTAAACATCATCTTATAAGATATTAATGGTAATGATAAGATAAGCCTTTATTGATCTCACAATGGACAAATTCACTCGTTACATCAGCTCTCAAGATGCACTCAGGGTGTGCAAACTAGACAGGAAATGTGAAAACAGTTAAGTAGTAAATAGAAGTATCTTATATACAATGAATACAAAAACTTAAGGCGCAAAAAGTATAAACAATAAAAGTTAAATTAAAACAGACTATAAAAATGTCAGCATTGGCAGTGCAAGGTTTACAGTCATAGTGCAAGTGGTTGATAAAGGCAGATAAGTGACACAGATACAGAGCTTATTGCACATGTTACTTTCCAGTAGTGTTGTACATGTAAAGAAAACCACAGGAATCATGTAAATGCCATGAAAAGGACAAAACACCTCCCCATACGTTAGTATTGCGCATGTCTTCCCTATTCATTTGTATGGGGATAGAACGTTCAATTTAATCAGGTTCAGGAGCCGTTGGCTAACAAATGTGGACATTTGTAGGAACAGGCTCAGATACAGGCATTTCTGTGATTTCTATGGTAAAAAGCTGTAAAAAGTAGCTTTTGCAATTTGATCATTACATGCATGTGTGTGCAAGTGTCCTATGCAAATTGGGTAGTTTCGCTTGTCATTTGTAAATGAATGAGCGATGTCCGTCAGAGTGGCAGTAAATCAAAGAGAAATCTAGGCCATCCTAATTATGTGCTGTAGGTGTATCCTGGCCCACTTTAAATGATGTTTTGTAAAAATGGAGGATGTCATAATTGTAGGCAGTTTTCAGAACATTTACCAATGAGTGTATAAATGAAGTCATAAGTTAAATTACAAACAAGCATTCAACAGTTGTAGGGTTCTGTATCTGTATTTATTTTAATATTAGTGTCATACATAATATATAATACATTCAGACAAGTAAACTCCAGCTGAATTTGTTTTTAGCATCAACAGATTATTGAGCGAGAACATCAGCTTTTATCACCTGGTGTAAAATACTCTGTTACCATGGGCAACCGTGTGTTTTACATGCGACAAACTGACTGTGACCCGTGAAACAGCTGAGACTCAGGTGCTAATGCTAACCTTAGCGACTCTGCAGCTGTATTTATGTGGTTAATTAGAGCGGCCATAACTCGACACCGAAACTGCCACTTTATGAGCCACACATGGATCAAATGACTGCTGGTGTTTATGGTTTCTGTGCAGGGCATTGTCTTAACAAAAACACTGTAGGCCTACTATCATTTACATTATCCTTTATGCAAGAATAAAGAAAAAAGCTTTTAGCAAACAGTGCTTTACTTTATGTGTAATTTATAAGTGCATTTCTGAAAATATATATGCATATGACAGGTTTTAATGCTTTTGTCAATATGACTTATTTATATAGATAACATCTGTTGAAAGTAATAATTATATATTTTTTATTTCAGTGAAGCAAGAAATTAATGAAGAAATGTTGGAAAGGCAAGTTATTTTTATTAGAATTTTTAAGCTACTGACAGGAAGGTTTCGTAGCATTTCCCATTTGACATAACATGGTTGTCACGGCAACAGTTTAAATTTGTTTGCCTCTATCCATGTCACTTCCTGTCAGTGTCCAATCAGGAAGTGACACTATAAACATCACAAAAATGGTCAAACTAAAGAAAGCTGGGTACAATTTTTAGCAAAATCTTAAAGAGGGGGTATTATGCTTTTTCAATCACATAGCACCAGTCTATAGCATACTACAATGATGACGTAACCTTCTGTTGGTCTGTATACAGTAAATTTAAATAACTGCCTTGAATAAATTGCTCTCTCAAAATGGCTATACTGAACGTCTTGAAATAGGCCTCTGTCTCTTTAAGAAGCTTTCCGACACGCCCCCTTCAGCACACTGCTGTGGCATCTAAACAACACTACTGTGTGGGGAGGGGCTCTGCTGAGCTGAGGAGCAGTGGTTGGTGGCTTGGCTGGTGACGAAAGGTCCAGAGGCGTCTCCAGGAGGTGGGGGCGTTCCTAGGAGGACTGCGGCATAGCTACACCTAAAATGGCTGCCGTCTAAGTTTTTACTGATTACTCAAAAATATGTGAATGAGCCAAGGCAACACTCCAGGCATGTGTTTAATGAGGGAATGACATAATAACATGATATAAAGCTTGAAAAGTCGATTTTACATAATACCCCCCCTTTAAACATAATTGGGTTAACTATGTTTTAGCAAAATTAATGTGTCATATGCACTTTAACCAGTTCTTTCCCAGAAAAAAAACGTGGTCATGTATACAGTATATAGAAGGATTTGTGTAGCCCAAAGTAAAGCACCTTTTTCCCCCTACAAATATTATTTTGCACATCATACAATATTTGACTTAATAGGGTGTTTTGCTGGGAAATGTAAAAATATTGACACTTTTCTACTTTCTTAGAGTACTTTAACAAGTATGATAACAAGCATCTCTGACTTATGAAATAAAATGTCTTCATTATCCTCTTGGGGGCCAAAGGTTTTATGCTGGAGGGCCAGATTTGGCTCCCGAACCTGATGTCGTCCACCCCTGATATAAAATACTAAACGTACAATTGCTCTGTGGACTAAAAGTTGGATGCCTTTGATTCATCCTGAGTCGTCGTCTTCTGTTTCCCTTGGCTTTCGCTAATGCTAGTCTTTCTCTCCCGTCAGACTTTGCGGTTGAGGCGTAAACGTGTCTCTACTGACTTTGGATAGTGCACGTTTTTCTTTCATCTGAACTGTGCAGCACTAACTCTCTCGAAGTTGGGAATCTCTGCGATCTGTTTTCATAGACGCTAAATCTACTCGACACACTCGCTTCCCCCACGCACAGATCACACACTACTTTGCAAAAACGGAAGACTTTCTTGACCCAGCAACCCAGCCAACGTCTGCAGTCTCCCAGCAGTGATTCCACCTGCTCAACTTGGACTTTTATTTATGTTTTGTCTGTTCCTTATGTCATCGTCTTGTTTTTGGAACTAAAAGATTTGAATTTTACCAAGTGCCAAAGTAAGTGAAGTGTGTTCCATGTGTGGGTCTCTGGCTCCTCACCAACTTTAGCACAGCATTGAGAAAGGTGTGAATCATTCTGTCAGCTCCACTGCGGACTGCTGCATATATTCATGTCTGTCCCTTCACCAGCAGAGAAATCCGCGCTGCTGGTTAGTTTCTTCCCTAAGTTTTGCAGTATAAGGCAGTGGCAATTTTTCGCATTTGTAGAGCAATGTATCCTCTGCTTTTTACCCTTTCGTAAATGCCGATGGGTCAACAGTAGAGTGTCGCATGAATACTGAAAAATACTTAGCTGCAACATGTGACGATAAGATTTGCTTATGTTTTAGAAGCGATGCACAGTATAGTCCATGATGTACATTTCAATTAGCATTAACATTAGAGAGAAGACTGCCATATGAACTGCTCAACTATAATCGCACGCATTTCAGAGCATGTTTGTAGAACTAAACTCTAGTGTTAGCATATTTCAAACATGGAGACAGGATATTGTTTTGACTGCAGAATCCTAATATCGTCCGTAGAAAATAGGTGAAATCAGCCAAAATGCTGGTTTCTGACCAAAAAGCTTTTTGATTAAGATCAACAGTTAATTTGACGCTAATACTTTTGGCTTTAGACATCAAACATCTGTACAGTGGTTTCCTTCTATAAAACAGAAGAACACTCTCACACGAGAGAATCAAAAGAACTGCTTCTCTCTCGTGTGCGCTGTGATGAAAGGCGCCGCTGGACGCTATGTCCGGATGCTTTAGCATACTTGTCAGCGGCTTTCTTAGGTCTATACCTGTCTGCTTCCTTGACCCTCCTCCTCCACCATGATCCAACCATAGACCGTTAAAAAGAATAGACAACTCCTCCTCACTCCTCCCTGTTTACCATAATGACCACGTTCGAGGGGGAATTCATGGTGGATTTACAGGCTCCCCCTCCCAGCTCTGACGAAGCATGTTCCTAATAAGGGCATAAGGGCGGGATCTTCCCTGTAGACTCGGCCTTGTGTGACGTGTAGCTCGCGCAGCTCCAATGCCAACAGTCCGACCCTCATTAGTACGAGATTTCAGAAAAATGTCTTTCGAAAACCAGCCTGATTTCTTTTTTTGTGATTAACCCAGCGTTATCTCAGGAGGAATATGAAGCCATAGAAAGTGTTTAAAAAATAGAAACCAGGCATTAAAGTTGTTTTTAACGTGTCTAAAGTCCAATGCTTTTCAATGGGGGCCTAGCGGCTATATGCGGTACTACAGCAATGGCGGAACAATGGCGGCCTCCAGTGTTGCGGTCATAAAGCAGAGCAGCCAGCGGCCATTGGATCCAACACCGCTAAACAAAACCTGTTCAAGTTTAAGTTGCCTGTGTTTTTCCTTACGTTTCGCCATTCTCTCTGGATTTTCTCCTACTCTCGTTGCCATACTAGACCTTCCCTCGTCTGAGATCACGCTATATCAAACAAGTAGCCGTGGTTACTACTTCTGTCTGTGATCACATGCTTCCACCTGCTGACTCAATAATAATGTCTACAAGTAAGATCTTTACATGAAAGGTGCATTATACTTTACTGCATCCGTCCCCACTGAAAACCTAATTGAAGTCTATAGACGTCATTGGCAGTCAATGAATTAATAATTGCTGTCCTTGTGATTCATTAATTGTCTCCATTAAAATGTTGAATTTGATTAGATTGCAGTGCAGTACATGATGACTGATACTCCACTCCAAAGCTTTAGCCAGAGTGTTATACAAGGTAGTTCTGCTTTCCAGGGCTATTGTGGTGGCTGCAGCGGGAGGGCCATTGCTTTTGCACCAGAGTGTACGTATTTTGCCTCTTCAAAGGTCTTTGTGTCTGCGCTGATGTACCAACAGCAGCGCTCTCCACAAGCTGTTGATCCCAATGAGGCTCATCTCTGTTAATAGCCACCTGTTCTGAGCTTGACGCTGCTGTAATGTTAACTCAATGTCAAGGCCAGAGGCTGGGAGAGTGCTTCAAAAGGATGCTATCTGCTTTTAATGATGGTTTTGAAGCTGTAACTGACTACACACACAGCACTCTAGACAGCATTGAACCAGAGTCTGTCTGTGCAGCGTTTGCTTTTGTGAATGTGGCTGGAGTCTCGTGCTATGTACAAGGTCTTTGCCTGTAAGAGCTCTGAGATTGGCAGTGAGTGGGTGTGGCAAATTTCAGCCCACTTTTCTAAGCTAAAACACTGTTTTCTGAACCTCAGAAGGTGAGAGTATAGACCTCTGCCAAGGCTCTAGTTCTGTCTCGTGGCTCATAGAGAGTCGATGTATTGAGGTATAGGAGCGGAAATAATGAAAAACATTTTTAACTATTACTGTAAAAAAGTATCACTATTGAGTCCCAGTATATATTAAGTCAATAGCCAGTTGTAATTGTTGTGACAGGCCCAGCAGGTTTCTGTGTGTTTATTTAGCGCAGATGCACAAAGCCTTTTTCTGAATTTTCTTGACCCAAATAGCATTCTATTGTTGTTGTTTTTTTGCTGTGTTTTGGACACACTTTGGCTATGGAAACGGCTAGTTGTATTTTATTTTATTATGATTATCATTGTTATATTGGAGGAGGAACCTCTACTTCTGAAGTAAATTCACGACGATGTTAAACGGCTCCCCGGAGGCGTAGAAGGACCAGGGAGGGGTCCTTTGAAAGCTTGGAATGTCTAGTTTCCAGCACAAAAAATAGACAAGCGTCAGGCTCCATCCATCTATCCATTTTCTTCCACTTGTCCGTTGCCGGGTCGTATATCACACTGCACCAGCCCTATGGCTCCTCCTGCAGGTGTTGGGTCCACAGAAGGACGGCCTCATGGTTCTAACCGGGCCTGTTGGTCTCTCATAAGGGGCTTCTGAACCACTCTTTGTCTGACCCGTCACCTAGGACCTGTTTGCCATGGGAGACCCTACCCCTAGCTGCTGATACTCGATACCATGTTTATGTTTCTGTCACATTAACATTTTATAGAACATACATTTATTGGCGTTGGGGAGTAGAACCTATTTGCAAATATGGTATAGATTTAGTCGTGTGGTGCTGCTGCCGTTTGTAACACACTGCCGGTAATAGCGTATGACAGCCTGATGATATTGTCAGATTTGCTCCTCTCCTGCACGTGTCTTTCCGCAGATTCTGAAGATGATTTCCATTTCTTTTCCAGCATCTCGAGAATCAAATCTAATTCCTCCAGGTCCACTCCAGCTAATTCATCGCTAATGCGTCGTCTCTGTTTCCATTCGTTTCCACTCCTGTGGCGCGTCTCCGCGGCTCTTCCTCCCAAAATGCAATTCAAGAGTTATTTTGAAATCTCCCACTGAATCAAATCTCATTTTCTTCACTGTCTGTCTGTCTCTATAATGCGGATTTTATAAGATCTCTCCTGCCACTTTCCGACTGTGATTTGTGTTTCTTATATCTGCTGCGTACACCATCATAGTATGAATATGGATGGCTTTACCCAAATCCAAAAGCTTCTTGAAAAAAGTGTCAAAAGAGCTTTTTTCAAGAAGCTTTTAAATTTGGGTAAAGCTGAACAGGAGAAAAAGCGCCCGGTTCAGGCGGGGGTAAGAGGTTTAAATGTGAGTTTTTTTGACTATAAGATTTAGTTGCACATTTGACCCACATTATTTCACTTGTTGTGAGACGTTTCTGACTCTGATGCACTTTGTCTCTATTTCAGGTTAATGTATTTGTCAGTGGGTTAAGAAAATTGCACTCGTCCCAATGGCATGAGCTCAGAACCAGTGAGAAAAGTCATCAGACTAGCAAAGTTTATAGTTTTTGAAGTGAAAGATTTCAATCTCATGAAAACTTCCTCATAAACAAATAAAATTAAGAGCAAATACTCCTTTCCATCAGATGATAAAACATCCACAGCCATTTTTTTTTTTCCATTATTAATAAAACTGTCTTATTCCCGGTGTGCAATCCGAATGAGTTTGACCTTGATGAAAAATTGTATTTCCCAAATTCCGTCGTCGTCCCACTGCTGTTTTTAAACTAATGAGCGCAGACGTGGATTGCAGCCTTGAATGTAATACCAACCATTACTTCTATACCGCGTATTTTATCCTATCTTTTCCCCACATTTCTTTCCGTTCCACAATCGCTTTGGTTCCTCTTCATCCATCACCCCCTTGCCCCTCCCCCCCGCTCTCTCTCTCTCCCCCCCCCCGCTCCTGTGTATCCCGGGTGAGAGGTGTCTGGACAGAGAAAATGTTCCCACATATCAAAGGCTCCCGGGCCGTGAGTGCAGGCAGCCCGCGGAAGGAAAGGTCAAGTTGAATACAGTGAGAGAGGAGAGTGGGACCGGGGCTGAGCGGTGATTAAAACAAGAGGCGCTGGGAGAGAGAGAAGACAGAGAGAGAGGCTGGATCCTCCTTCAGATACACTCATTTATCCCCTGCAGTGTTTGAAACTGAGAGGGAATTCAAATACAACATGAGGGCTCCGGTACAAGTGGTTGCAATTGGATTTTATCACAATTTTAATGGAACATCATGTCAACATCCAAATGCATTTGTTTGTTTGTTTATGAATCTCTTACCCCTTAACCGAGCACATTTTCTCCTCACTTTTTTTGTCACCTTTTTGTCGTGTTTTTGTTGCTTTTTTTGTAACTGTTCTAATGCATTTTGTAACTCTTGTTGCATTTTGTCTTTTTTGGGTAATGTTTTATTGTATTTTTGCCACTTTTTGTCACATTTTTATTCATGTTTTTATTGTATTTTTGTCATTTTTTTGTCATATTTTTATTGCATTTGTCATTTTTTGTCACATTTTTGTTACGTTTTTATTCACGTTTTTATTGCATTTTGTCATTTTTTCATGGTTTTTATTGCATTTTGTCACTTTTTTCATGTTTTTGTTACGTTTTTATCATGTTTTTATTGCATTTTGTCATTTTTTTCATGGTTTTATTGCATTTTTGTCACATTTTTGTCACGTTTCTATTCACATTTTTGTCATTTTTTTGTCATGTTTTTATTGCATTTTGTCATTTTTTGTCAGGTTTAAAAAAAATAAAGGAAAAATAAAGCAAACAGGCCCAAATAAACAGTTTCAGTTGGTGGGACCATGGTATAAACGGATTAAACAACTCAGAGCCTCCTTGTTGTTTAATCCTGACTTTGTTTGTTGCAGTGTTTCAACAGAGTCTTTTTTTAAATGTTCATGTCTGCAATGTTAGAAATGTCTTTAGGCAGAGGATTTCATTCCTCTGAACATAATATAAGCCTATAGAGTTCCTATAGAGGAATGTGATGTTATATCGCTATGCATTATGGGATTAGCAGCATTACTAAGTAACTCTTGCCCCTAGAGGCCATAAGCGCAACTGCAGGTGTCTGAGCAAGTTACATGTCTTGGAAATGTTAAATGTCTTGGAGAGTAAATACTACGCTGACAGAAAAGGTGAAGTGAGAGAGAGGTGTTGTACATCCAGTTATACAATGGGAATATTTTTTGGCTGTAAATACTGTTTAAAGTGGCGCTAGCCCGCAGTTAGCTGTGCCCGTTAGCCTGTTAGCTTCTTCTCCGTGATTCTATTAGTGTGTATTGGTTGCTCCGCCCCGGTGGCAGGCAAGTTGCAAGCATGGTTTTCTGGCCAGAGACACCAGGGGGAGATGAAACCCCCCCCCCCCAATCATCCCATTAACACTTGTATTACCCCAGAGGGACTACGGAAAGGATTTATTAAGGTAAACACGTTACTTAGTACTGCTTTAAAGCTGTAACTACTAATATAGAATATATTACAATTTTAAAGTAACTTGCCCAACACTGGCCGCCTTATTCTGTGCTAACTATAGTTTCCATTCTAGGCCTGGAAGCGAAAATCCTATTCTTGTTTCATTTCGGGGTTAAAAGGCATCATGGCTAATAATTCATGAGGTGCAAAAGGCTGTTATCCTTTCTCACTCAACCACAACCACAGAGTACAGGCTAATGCCAAAAATGACCGCAACACCTTTAAATGTAACAAAATACTGTATTTTGTCTGGAACGCTAACAAATAATTAGCAACAGTGATTAGTTTAGCGGTCTAACGTAACGCAGGATAAACGGTCTCTAGATATTTATCATAGCATGTAAGCGTGCAGTAGTGCTGACCAAACAAGATCATCATAAGAGCTAAATATGAGCACTGTAAGTTCACTGTGTCACACTCAAGACAACATACAAATGATTAATATAACAATAGTGCTGTCAGTCGATCATTTTTAAATCGGATTAATCACACTTGTGAAACTCGATTAATCGCAGTTAATTGTTCTTTAAAGTGCATATGACGGGTTTTAATACTTTTGTAAATATGACTTATTTAGATGGATAACATTAGTTGTAAGTGATAATTATCAATTCATTTCAGTGAAGAAGCAATTATAATGAAGAAAAGTTATTTTTAATTGACTTATTCAGCTGACAGGAAGTGGCATAGTCAGGTGGCAACAGTTTAAAATCGTTTGCGTCTATCTTTGTCATTTCCTGTCGGTGTCCAATAAGGAAGTGAAACTATAAACGTCACAAAAATGGTCAATCTAAAGAAGCTGGGTAAAATGTTTTGCAAAATCTTAAATAACTGCATGGGTGCTGTACATTTTCAACAGAATCTGGAAGACCTTTAGGAACACAAAGTAGAGAATAAGGACAAAAATAAAGTCATTTTCATTGAAGTGGCATAATTAGTCTCTTTGATGCATCATTTGCTTTTGTTACATAAAGGTACCTCATCATGTAAAAAGGTTGGAGACCCTGGCTTACAATGTAGTGTCAGGTAATGTGTGTGCTCAGAAACAGGAATGTAATTTCGTCAAAACAATGCGATCAATTTGCGATTCATTCGTGAGTTTAAGCTTGTTTAATGACATTTCAAACCAGTGGCAGAGAAGATAACCTGAAATAAGGACAAAATGTATTGAAACAAGTCAGAAACATCTCAGAACACGTGAAATAATCTCAGTCATTAACCCAACTACATCTTAACTTGTCAAAACAACTCAACTTTGGATTATTATGCTCAAATTGAGATGTTTAAACTAATATAGATAATTGCTTTTTGTAGTGCATTTATTTTACTAGACCTTTTTACACCAGGAAAGCCCTGCTGAGAATCAGAATGCCTTTCACAGAGGGCTCCTGACCCCAGAGGAGACAGACTTGAAGAACAGATATATGATCGGTCAACAGCAATGTTTTGTTTTTTTACAGTTTTTGCCCATTGCTTGAACACTATAGACCCATGCTTAGACTAAAGTAACACAACTTGAAGCTTTTGTTCCCATACCTCAAACACATGTACCTTAAACAAAGGCACTGCTTTGCACTCTAGTTACAATTCTGCAACACACTTACTCCTTTATGCAACACACTTGGTCCTGCATACTACACTATATTTCATACATAAGACAAAATGAAATCTCAGGGTGCCCTTTGATTGATTGATTTTTTTATTTCGAGCTACACAACACACAACACAGGCACAAAAGCCAGAAAAAATATAATAAAAGAAAAAATAATTAACATTCTAGCTCGAAAAGGAGTGGGAAGAAGACAAGCTTATTGACTCCCACCCCTGTTCATAAACTTAAATAATAATGTGGTTGCAACAATAACACTGTTTAGTTCTTATTATCTTACAAAACAATTAACAATTAAGTTGGTTACATATTAACAGATGCAACAATGCATTACATTAAGTCAACATTCACAGTATGTTACACTTTATAACAAGTGTATAATTTTGTTTCCTATACCTATTTTACTACCATGTTGGTATTACTGTTATTCACCATCATCATTCCAGCCCATATAGCATTACTCTGTATCAAAGTGTTTGAATGATACATAATATACTCCACATTTATTCATGAAAGGCACAATAATAGCAGACTGATTGATGCTCATGATAACAAGATTATTCTTAATGATGTGTGTTAAAAAGGAAGCAAAACTGAACACCAATAAGCCAGCTACAAAAAGCCCTCAGTTTAGCCATTTCAACAACTTTGCAAGCATGGATGGTTTCGACATGTAAGGGGATATTTTCCCCGGTGCCTAGAGGGAGAAGACATTGCTTGCGATGTCAGTGAGGTCCTGTGGCCAGACTCCAACAGACAGCGGGATCCATGAGCCCACGTATGCACCATTGCCATGATTTTCTGTGTTTACAGTATAGTGTTTTATCTGAATTCATGTTACGGCAATGTACAATATTGAGTAGGTTTGAAAGTATGCCTTCTGAATAAACAGTGAAAATCAGAGACTGCAGTGTTTTATATAAAGTGGACTAGTGTGTTCCCCCTGATCTGAAAGTGTGTGTATATGATGCAAGTATGTGTCATTTTGTCATCAGAGTTACATTTTGAGAAAGGAATGTCAGGTTTTGATAACAGAGTTTAGGTTTTGATAGTAGAGTTTCAATTTGACACAGATGTTAACGGTATATTTCCCAGTGTTGTGTCATGTTTACTTGTGTGTAGAGTTTTGGCACAATGAGCGAAGTTTTGCTAAATGTGCTCACGCAAAAACTGTAATGAAAGAATCAATCAATACGGTGCAAATAGTTTGGACTGTTATTCAAGATCTGGACCGCCGGAGGCCCCTTGTTGTTGGGATGGTTTTAAGCCTTCTTCAGGGAATAAGAGGAAGACAACGAACGAACAAATCAATCAATAGATAATCACATTAATCAAATGTAATCCACGTCCCATTTGAAAATTGTTTTTCTTTGTTGTTGTGAATGTTTTGCCTCCCAAATTCCTTCTCAAAATGGCAGCCGCCTCCGCTCCCGATCGCGGCTCCCTTCTTGCCCCATTACCCTGTTGTCCTGGCCTCTCTCTCCGCCTTGTTCCGCCGCACCACGAACGCGCTCTCTGCAAAAAAAAAAAAAAAAAAATTAGAATTCAATCACAATAAGCAAATTTGCTCCCCCACAGGACATCATTGAGAGGCGTACGGTGGTACTCCAATCAGTGGCCTTGTTCCCGCCACATTGGCCCGCAGCTCCGTAATTTGCATGACATTGGGGCGAGGTGGTGTCCCTGGCTCTCTCCGTCGTTCCCTTTCTCCCTCGCTCTCTCCCTCTCGCTCTCGACGGCGAGCACCAAACACACCCTCGAAACGGCACAATCGCATTCAGATTATGAACACATACTTCACAGGAGACAATAGACAAGGACATTTAGACACACTTGCACACTTGTGAGCAGAGCGCGGAGGGGGGAGGAGAGAGGAAAAACAATGCGGCGGGTCGTGTTTACCGCGCGCTGATGTGAAGTTTCCACTTAACCGGAATAACACGAGCTCGTTCACACGGCGACCGCTGGCCTTTAACCAAAAAGAAGTGAATCACAAATAACTACTGATTAGTTTGGAAGTCGCTGTGATTTAAGGGCAAGCTTTGAAGTTTAATTATGGACCACAAAGCAGTTTTTGAATTGCTTTGCCGAACAGGAAGTGTCGACTTTTAACCCGCCCCACGTGAACCGAGTTTTCTGCACAAAATGTGACGGAACAGGACAAAAAAAAGCCACAAAAATGAGATGAAATGCAACAAAATGTGACACGAACATGACTAAAGAGTGATGAAAAAGCAACAAAAAAATCAACAAGAAAGCCACGAAGAGCGACAAAAAGGTGACACAAGTGTGATGAAAAAGTGACCAAAACATGACCAAAAAAACTACGAAAACGCTTAAAAAAAAATGCCACAAAAATATTACGATCAGTTGTGTAGGTCTTAGCTTTCAAATGGCCTATAGTCTGTAAGCTCCAGTCCAGAAGCTTTTAGATTTTGGGTAAAGCCGAACTGGAGAAAATGTGCTCGGTTAAGGCAGGGGTTAAGAGGTTAAAGTACCGGTACATAAAGTTCCATCCATCCATTTTCTTCCACTTGTCTGTTGTCCAGCCCCTATGGCTCTTCCTACAGGTGGTGGGTCCACAGGAGGACGGCCTCATGGTCTCTCATAAGGGGCTTCTGAACCACTCTTTGTCTGACCCGTCACCTAGGACCTGTTTGCCATGGGAGACCCTACCAGGGGCATGAACATAGACTGTTAAAAAGAATAGACAGCTCCTCCTCACTCCTCCCCGTTTACCATAATGACCACGTTCGAGGGGGAAATCATGGCGGATTTACAGACTCCTCCTCCCCAGCTCTGACGAAGCATGTTCCTAATAAGGGCATAAGGGCGGGATCTTCACTGTAGACTCGGCCCTTGCGTGACGTGTAGCTCGCGCAGCTCCAATGCTAACAGTCCGACCTCCGTTAAGTAGGAGATTAAAACAATTTTTATTTCGAAAACCAGCCTGGTTTCTTTTTTGTGAGTAACTCAGCGTTATCTCAGGAGGAATATGTAGCCATAGAAAGCGTTAAAAAAATTGAAACCAGGCATTAAAGTTGTTTTTAACGTGTCTAAAGTCCAATGCTTTTCAATGGGGGCCTAGCGATGATATGGAGGTACTACAGCAATGGTGGCCTCCAGTGTTGCGGTCATAAAGCAGAGCAGCTAGCGGCCATTGGGCACGAAGCCCCCGACAACAGAGGTCCAGGATAATTCGGGCGCTCCAACCCTCATGTTAAGGTGGCAGCTTCAGGAGGGGTACATAAAGTTCAATTTAAATAAATCAAATTAAACTAAATTAATTAGCATTATGCAATAATAAAACACATTTAAAGTAAAGATGGCAGATACAATCGTTCAGTTGACCTAAGCACAGCTAATCACAACTGTTTTCAGCCTGCATTTCAGCATTATGTTGATGGAAGGCTATTTTTTTTGGGCCGCTACACGTATAGGATAAATAAATTAACTCTCTCCGGTCTCCGATTAAATGGTTCTGGACGTGCCCAGCTCCCGGTACAAACAGTGCATGGGGCGATCGTTCCTTTGCTGTTGCTGCGCCTAACTGTGGAACAGCCTTTAGTCTACGTGTTCTCACAGATCTGTCCCTTTTTAAATCCAGATTAAAGACTCATCTCTTCAAACTGGCTTTTAATACCTGCAACACACTGGATTATGTCTAGGATGTAATAACTTTGTGTTTATGAATTGTTTTATCTTTTTGTGAAGCACTTTGGTCTTCCTGGTGTTGTTGTAAAGTGCCATATAAATAAACTTTGATTGATTGATTGGATTAAAACAAACTACAGGTATAAAAAAAATGTGGTTCAAAACTGGTACAGGAGTATAAGGAAATTATTTTGATACTTAGTTTTGAAGCCTGGTAGGGCCTGATACAGACTCAAAGAAGTCATAGAAAAATGAAAAGAAATAGTCTTTTATGAATAAATCTTTCAATTTTATGGTTCTGGTTAAAGGAATAGGCCACCGTTTTCCCCATACTGAGCTAATGTTCTTACCTGAGCTTAGACGAGTTGATAACTGTCTGCGCTCAGTCACGCAAAAAGACCAAAGATGTTGTTGCTCTTCCACGTTAGTAGTTATACGATCCAAATATAGTTACACAAAATTAAACATGTCGATTTTCTAAGCGGATAAAAAGGGGTACTATATTGTGAGGCGTAATAACACCAACGTCCGCGCAGTAATATCTTAACTCCTAAATATATTACTGCACGGAGCTTGGTCGCTTCTGACTTCACCCCCGTTTGGCCCCATAGGAATATACTGGGAGAGGCAAAAAGACCAGACGCATCAACTCATCTAAGCTCAGGTAAGAACATATCTCAGTCTGGAAAAACCGTGGCCTGTCCCTTTAAGTAAAAGAAAGAGGGAGACTTCCATAATAAGAGGGGGTATTATGCTTTTTTCAATCACATAGCACCAGTCTATAGCATACTACAATGATGACGTAACCTTCTGTTGGTCTGTATATGCAGTAAATTAAAATAACTGCCTTGAATAAAATTGCTCTCTCAAAATGGCTGTACTGAACGTCTTGAAATAGGCCTCTGTCTCTTTAAGAAGCTTTCCGACACGCCCCCTTCAGCACACTGCTGTGGCATCTAAACAACACTACTGTGCGGGGAGGGGCTCTGCTGAGCTGAGGAGCAGTGGTTGGTGGCTTGGCTGGTGACGAAAGGTCCAGAGGCGTCTCCAGGAGGTGGGGGCGTTCCTAGGAGGACTGAGGCATAGCTACACCTAAAATGGCTGCCGTCTAAGTTTTTACTGATTACTCAAAAATATGTGAATGAGCCAAGGCAACACTCCAGGCATGTGTTTAATGAGGGAATGACATAATAACATGATATAAAGCTTGAAAAGGTCGATTTTACATAATACCCCCCTTTAAGCTTGTGGAATGTTTGCCTTTTCATTGTCACATACTATTGCCGTCACAAATAAATGACAAACACAGGGAAGCTGGGTAGAAAATGTAATATAGTCTTGCCAAGAGTGTTCTCGTAAAAAAAAAAAAAAGCGCAGTTGAACCTTTCATACGGCGTTTAAATCCCCATATGACTCTGTAAACATGGGCAAAGAGAGAGAGCGAGGGAGGCCAACACTGAGACAGGTTGTATTTACAGCCTGTTGATGTGAAGTTTCCACTCTGCATTAATCGCCCTTACATCAGGAGCTGCTGTGGTTCCCGTGGAGGGTGGGGAACACTGGCGCGCTGTCTGTCGGCTGCATTTGTTTATCGGGGGCCGTCGTAAATGACTGTTTGCTCAATCCCGCCCTGAAATGTGCACGCATAGATGAACAACACCATTCAGCGCCTCGGCCTAGTTCGGCAGAATTATTAGAGCAACGTTAACGTGTGCATTTGAAACCGCGGCCTGTAGTGTGTTAAATATTGTTGTTGCTGCTTGGATTTTTAAGTGGTCATAGATTAGATTTAAGAAAGAAACCAGTGTAACCCGTTTGTGAGCTTTCCACACACTAATAATAATGGCCGTTTGCACTATTTGTATTTGAGTGTATTACAGAACAAGTACATACTGTATAATTAATTTTAATAGGGTAAATGGCAAAGTGTTGAGTGATGACCAACCAGCTCTTTTTATTAGTTGTGGCTCAAGATTTTTCACAGTCTATTGGCCAGTGTAACGCCTCATTTGAAAGCTAAGACCTACAAAACTGATCGTGACTTTTATGTTGCGTTGTCACCGCTTTTATGTCACATCTGGTTTTGTTGCTTTTTCATCACTTTTTCATTGTGTTTTTGTTGCCCTTTTTTTCCCCCCTTTTTTGTTGTATTTTCATCCTCGTTTTCGTTGAGGTTTTGACGCTTTGTTCAAGAAGCTTTTAGATTTGGATAAAGCCCAACTTGAGAGGCGGGGGCTAAGAGATTAAAATATTATATCAAAAAAGAGCCAGTCTTTTGAACGACTCTTTGAAAAAAACTGATCCCAAAGATTCGGCTCCCAGTAAAGAGCCATAAATCCCGTCACCAGTAACGCAATACATCGATCAAACAAAAATGATAATTATAACTTTGTATTAAAAAGCGAGTATGAAACACTATAATCACAGGTTGCTAAGGGCGACGGTGGCGCAGTTGGTAGAGCGGGTCGTCTCATGATCTGTAGGTCGGGGGTTCGTATCCCAGCTCCTGAAGGTGCACACTGTCATTGTGTCCTTGGGCAAGATTCACCCACATTGCCTCCAGTGTCTGCGTACATTGGTGTGTGAATGTGAAGCGCTTTGGGCCTAATGAAGGTAGAAAAGTGCGATATAAGTCGAGACCATTTACTGTACATTTAAATATTTCTGCTAGATAAGGATTTTGTTTTTGATATTTGTATTATTTTGCTGCTGCTGTTCAGACACTAAATGGTAAATGGACTCAACATATATAGCGCTTGTCTTACCTTCATCAGGCCCAAAGCGCTTTACAGTAAGGAACCAGTCACCCTTTCACAGACCAATTTGCTTACTCGACTGGCGAAGAAAATAACCTGAAATAAAGACAAATGTATTGACAAGTCAGAAACATCTCGGAATATGTGACATAAACTAGGTCATAAACCCCACTGCATCTTCAAAACAACTCAAATGTGGATTATTATGCACAAATTACCCCCCGCCTAAACCGAGCGCATTTTCTCCAGTTCGGCTTTGCCCGAATCTAAAAGCTTCTCGACTGGAGAGCAACAGTGTAACGCCTCATTTGAAAGCTAAGACTTACAAAAGTGATCCTAACTTTTTTGTCACATTTTCGCCGCAGTTTTGTCACATTTTTTAAGCGTTTTTGTTGCGGTTTTGTCTCTTTTCTGTCACATTTTTGTCATGTTTTTGTTGCATTTTCATCACGTTTTTGTCACTTTTTTGGTCGAGTTTTTAGGGCTTTTTCGTCACTTTTTTTCATAGCTTTTTTGTCACGTTTTTTGTTGCATTTTCAATGGGGTTTTTTAATGTTTATTTTGATGTTTTTTTTGTTTGTTTTTTAAGCTTTTAGATAAAGCCAAACTGGAGAAAATGCGTTCGGTTCAGGCGTGAGGCTAAGAGGTTAAACTAATATAGATGGTCATACCGCCTTTGCAATGCCCAATCCCCAGATCTTGGAAGCTAAGCAGGGAAGGGCCTGGTTAGTACTTGGATGGGAGACCGTTTGGTAACACCAGGAAGCCTAGCGAATGTAATGAGTGAATGAGTGGTAGGTGGTGGTCGGAGGGGCCGATGGCGCAGACTGGTGCCTCGCTTTCGTCAGTCTACCCCAGGGCAGCTGTGGCTACAACAGTAGCTTACCACCACCAAGTATGGAGTGAATGAATAAATGAGCTGTGAAGCGCTCTGGGTATCTTGAAAAGCGCTATACAAATCCAAGAGATTATTATTATTATTAGATAATTACTTTTTGTTGTGTACAGTGTATTCTGTTTCAAATGATGTTTTTGATGGCATTTTTTTTAATGTTGTAATTAAAGACTGGTCATCTATTACTCAGGTTGCGGGTTTTTATTCTTCTTGCATTTGTTGCCTCTTTTTTGATCCAGCACACTGCTCAGAAAGGGATGTGTGTGTTTTTTTTGATTGTGCTACATCTATTACTCAGGCCCATCATACACAATAATCATGTGTATATCAACCAGTCTTGTGAAAACCTGTTCTTATGCCATGGACATTATGTGGCCTTACAGCGTCCTAAAGGTACGGCCACAGTAGAAGAGCGTAGTCCCTTTAACAGCAGTTTCCTTCAGTGTGACGCCTGTCTTCAGTCATGTCTCTCAGGTGCAAAGGGAGGCAGGATTTGTGGTGTTAGTTTGCGGCAGCTAAGTGGCTTGACGCGTTATCGACTGGTTCTCCGTGGCAACCTGCAGAATTCCTCCGCCTCCTTCAAAAGCCTGGCACGCTCTCCTCTCTCCCGCCCCACCCCACCCTCCTCCTTTCGTTTTCTCTCTCGGTCTCTCGCTCTCCTCTCATCCCAGTCCCCATCCCCCACTCCGCTCAGGGCAGATCCAGCTTCAGGGGGAAGGAAAACCGTGACGCGGGGGGCGCCCCGCTCACGGAAAAATGCCTCGGAAAAGAAAGCGCTGAGTATATTTTCAGCCAATACTTTGTCACGGAGAGATGCCAAAATCCTGACAGTCACGATTAATCAGTGTGCAAAGCTCGATTTATCATCTTATTGATTTGAGTTCATATGAGACAGTCGTAGACCCCTTATTTTTTCTGGGACACAGATGAAAATGATCTTCCTCTTTGTGTGTAAAGTGTGTATTATGATATTTTGTTATGCAGCCTGTTTGGTTTATCTGGGCTTGGGACTAGCACACTGGAAATAATAATAGATAATGTAGATCAGTGCTTGGGCTTATAATGTGCAATTTTATACTTTATGCAGAGATAATGTAGTTTAAGCTTTAGTAATGCATTGTTGTTTGGCTTTCTCTGGTTTGTATCGAGTTTAGGCATCATTTAGTCCAATTTATGTCCATTTTAGACCTGGTTTAGTCCTGATTTGATCCTTGTTATTACAGGCATAAGGTGGTCGTTGTTGTGAAAAGTTTGAGAACCAGATGGATTCCAGGTGCCGTCGCTGTCTGAAACATTTGTATGTACCTTTCATAAGACATAAGGTTTATTTGTGTCAAATTCAACTTTTCTTAAAAAAAAAAAGCCACAGAAATGTGTTGTTTATTGAATGTTATGGTTGAGTTGTCAAGGTGTGTCTGCGTCACTATTTCGTTGTACGCTTGTACAATGACAATAAAGCACTTACTTACTTATTATGTCTAAAGAAATGAAGGGCTAGGTGGTTATTATGTTCACAGGGTGTTGCTATGTTTAAGACCTGCAAGTGACGCCCAAGAAATGTATCTATACAATTGATGTTTGTTTGTGTGTTTGTTTTTTGTTTCCATATTCCCCACTCTAAAGGTGCTCGATTCCACTTCCTTCCGAATGAGGGCATTTTATTTTGTTTTTTTCCTGATGAAACCTGTTTTGTTTATCTGGGCTTGGCACTGACATTGGGCCAATGGCTAGATTTTAGATACTGTAGATCATACTGTGATCAAAACTGTGGTACTTGGGCTTCTTCAGTGTCATCTGCCATTTTAGACTTTGTTTCAGTCAGAGATAAAGCCACACTGCATTTTACACAATTAATAGATTAATACAAGCATTTATTATATTACAGATTTTTTTATTGTTGAAAAATACCTAAAAAATGACTAAACATGTGTGTTTGCTGCCTCACCTCTCCTCAGACCTGACGAGTCACTTTTCTGGGAGCGGGACGTCTCCACCTCGTCTCCATGGAGATGTCGACTGAAGGCTGCCAAATATGAGATTTGAGTAGGTTAGGTCCACATCGAAATCCATCCATTGATTAACCACAACAGAAATAGCATTTTCTTTTAATGGCAACAGTATAAAACAAAATGTTACGCAGTGTGCCTATTTAGTAGGTTTAGGTTGATTTGATCTTGATTTAGGCCTGCATGGTGGTACGTGGAAACACTGATACATTTCAGGTGACATCGTCATCACTGGAGCTGCACTGTCTGAAGCATTATTTATGTACCTTTCATAAGGCATAAGGTTTATTTGTGTCATTTAGTTTAGTCACACTCTTTTTTCCTTTATAGAAAAAGCCAAAGAAAATAATTGTTTATTCAGTGTTTTTGTTGAGTTGTGGGATGAAAGTCTAGAACTTATATGACTAATTTTTTTTTATAGTGGGTAGTTTATTGTTTAGTTTAGTTTATTTGAGCTGTTCACATTCATGTTAGTTACAGAAGTCAGGTCTGTGGACGACGCAGTCAATCTGGCCCCCACTTCATCCTGGAGCATCTGGACTCCCCAGGAACCTACGCCGGGATCCTGTTTGTGGACTTCAGCTCTGCCTTCAACACCATCCTCCCTGGACTGCTACAAAACAAGCTCTACCAGCTCAGCCTGCCCGACTCCCTCTGCAGGTGGATCACTGACTTCCTGACGGACCGGAGTCAGCACGTGCGGCTGAGGAAGATCGTCTCGGACACTCGGACTGCAAACACTGGAACTCCTCAGGGCTGTGTACTTTCCCCCTGGCTCTTCTCCCTGTACACAAACCGCTGCACTCCAGTCACCAGTCCGTTAAATTGATCAAGTTTGCGGACGACACCACCCTCATCGGGCTCATCTCGGACGGTGATGAGTCCGCCTACAGGAGAGAGGTGGGCCGGCTGGCGTCCTGGTGCAGCCACAACAACCTGGAGTTGAACGCCCAGAAGACAGTGGAGATGATGGTGTACTTCAGGAAAGACACAGCCCCACCGTCCCCCCTCGCCCTGACAGACTCTCCCACCCCCATCTCCATCGTGGACTCCTTCCGTTTCCTGGTCACCACCATCACCCGGGACCTCAAATGGGAGCCGACCATCAGCTCCCTCATTAAGAAGCCCCAGCAGAGAATGTTCTTCAGCTGAGGAAACTTAAGCTGCCGACCAAGATGCTGGTGCAGTTCTACACGGCCATCATCGAATCCATCCTCACCTCCTCTATCACCGTGTGGTTCCCCGGCGCTACAGACCGGGACAGGCATCGTCTGCAGCACATGCAGGACCTGGAGGTGTGTGGGTTGGATCACAGCTGACCCTTCTCATCCTGGACACGGACTATTCACCCCTCTCCCCTCAGGCAGGAGGCTACGGGCTATCCAGATCCATAAATCCCGCCACTTGAACAGTTTTTTCCCCTCCGCCATCAGACTCATGAACAATAACAAAACCCAATAACTTAGTTACAGACTCATGGCTGTAATCTGCACTTGCACTGTGTGGTGGGTCCACACTGAGACTCGCTGCTATCACTTATCACTTAATCACTTTATATTCCTTAATATCACTTTATACGCCTACACATCTGTAAATACAATCCCGCTGTTGTTCAATGTCAAACTGTTGTTGTCTTACCATATGTCACTTTTATTTTATCTTATTTTTTTAATATTTTTTATTCATGCCCCTATAGCCTTATAAAGTTTTTTAGCTCATTTTTATCTTAACTCTGTGTTATATGTTTTATGTCGCACGTTTGCACCGAGAAAATTCCTAGTTTGTGAACCTGTTCTCAAACCATGGCAATAAAACCGATTCTGATTCTGATTCTGATATCATTACACAGTAGTGGAAGCTCAAAAGGAGTAGGCTGAAGCTAAAGCTGTGCCCCTATATTCAATACTCTCAGTACTCGTGCATTTCACATTTGTATTCCCATCGGGAACACAACTACAATTGCATCTAACAATTTAAATGACACTGATAAGGTTACCATAAAATATGCAAAATCAAGTACATGATTTTCATACCCAGGCACGCACAACCACAAGCGTGTACCTGATTATGAGTTACATTTTCAACCATACAGCCACATCAAACGTATACTGTCACAAGCTAAAAAAGATTACTATACATTGTTTGAGTTAGGCATCTATTGTACGAGCAGCATGACGGCATCTGTATTAAGAAGTTCTTCCATAAGGCATTATGTCGTGAAGGATAACAGAACCCTGCATACTATTATAAGTAGAAATACAAGAAACTTTTATACATTGATCAAGTATAAAAGTCAAAAGTCAGTATGTAAGTGGTAATTTGATACCTGCAAATGATGTCGAAGAAATGTATCTATAGGATTGATATTGACCCACAACGCCTGGATTTTTTGACCATGTTACAAGATAAAACATGATATTTTTTAAATTTTGTACAAATAAATGCTATGTCCCATTCCTGTATATCTATGTGTCAACTAATTGCTATACTTTCCCGATAAGCGGAAATGGCGAAAGGGAGCAGAGATCGAGAGAGTAGATGGCTAAAGATACTCTCTCCCAGCGTTGACAATGACACCGGGCTAGTCATTCGAAAGCAATGAGCCAGAAAACGCCATTCATCCCCCTAAGCATGGCACTCCGTCACTGCCACGCCGCAATCGCATTCATCTGGCACAGAGAATAGCAGCGCGGCTTAATAAAATGTACGTCCGGAAGATTTGATTATGAAAACAGGCTCTTTGAATACGGGGAGAGTCATTTTAGTCGGAAATAATAAAAGTGAAATGGGATCTGGTGATAAGGCCGGCCCGGCTGCTCACATATGCGTTTGACTTGAAAATGATTTGAACTGTGCTGTACTGTCCAGATTAAGGCCTTTTCCATAGCTTTTCATTAGCTGTGTTCTCTGTGGTTATCAGGGAGCAACATGTGTGGATTGCACGGCTCAACAGGGTAAACAGAGCAGAAGGTCAAAAGTACACACATTTTACAAAAGTTATCATTGGTTTAAGTCCACCACTTAAAGGGGGGGTATTATGTAAAATCGACTTTTTCAAACTTTATATCATGTTATTATGTCATTCCCTCATTAAACACATGCCTGGAGTGTTGCCTTGGCTCATTCACATATTTTTGAGTAATCAGTAAAAACTTAGACGGCAGCCATTTTAGGTGTAGCTATGCCTCAGTCCTCCTAGGAACGCCCCCACCTCCTGGAGACGCCTCTGGACCTTTCGTCACCAGCCAAGCCACCAACCACTGCTCCTCAGCTCAGCAGAGCCCCCTCCCCACACAGTAGTGTTGTTTAGATGCCACAGCAGTGTGCTGAAGGGGGCGTGTTGGAAAGCTTCTTAAAGAGACAGAGGCCTATTTCAAGACGTTCAGTACAGCCATTTTGAGAGAGCAATTTTATTCAGGGCAGTTATTTTAGTTTACTCCATATACAGACCAACAGAAGGTTACGTCATCATTGTAGTATGCTATAGACTGGTGCTATGTGATTGAAAAAAGCATAATACCCCCTCTTTAACAAAACAAAGTCACACAATTTGTATAGCTGAAAAATACCTAAAGAATTGGGTCCTTGGGTAAGACACTTGACCCACCTTGCATGTGTATCATGTAGCTACAAGTTACGCCATTGAGTATAGAGTGAATGACAAATGCATGAAATTGTAAAGCAAACTTTGAGCATCAGGAAAACCTCTTATATGTTTGCATAATTATTATTTTCAAACTCAATTGAAGGACAGTATCCAGTCAGTGATTGTCCTGATCTTCAGCTGTATGGACCCACTTGACGTGCCAAAGTAAAGGATTATGGCTGGTGCACAGTAAATATTGACTTAAACAGTGACGCGATCGCCGCATTGTCAACAATGTGCTCAAAGGGTCATCCTGTTTCAGTAAACTGATCCTTATGTTTTGTCAGCTATGTTGGTGTTTAGACTTACAGCAACAACTCCTGTCAAAGTAAACTTGGATCTTAAGGTGAGTATATAGAATAGAAAAAACAAATATATGTAGTGATATAAATTTGAAACTTCTGCTGTAGATTACTAACATAAATATGAGTGGAAAAAATGTATTGCAAGTTTTCTGTGATTTTGTGTTTTCATATAAACAGACATTTTTGCTTAAAAATCGTCAAAACTGCTGAAATGGCTAAATCTAAAATATGGATAAACCCAGGTGTGACGAACTCTACGTCAAATATATAAAATAACACGCTTGGCTGGAGCGGCCAATATGGACAGTTGATTCTGGTTAGGGAATCAGGACACTGGATCTTGCCGCTTGCTTCTTCAACATTTAATTGTGAACAGCAGATGATTGGTACAGCAACATTGATTGATTATACAGCATACGTTGACAGATGATTGGTAGATAGATTGGATACAGGTTATATGTGGATATGAGTGTGTGTGTGTGTGTGTGAAAGGAAACAGAGAAAAGGGAAGGAAAATTAGTAACAGTTGACGGCTAACTGAAATCCCCGCTAAGTGGAGACAGGTCTTGACTGATTACATATATTTAACAGTTATAAATTGGGATAATCATCACATAGAACTTATTCTATCTAATTTGGAAACTAATAGAAAAAGAAGTTAACAACAAATACTCACTTTATAAAAGATAACGCACACCAGGGAAAAGGAGGAAGATTCAGCGGTAAGATGCAGCAGTGAAGTGGTTGCTAGGTGGAGTGAGTGATGGTTGCTAGGTGGAGTGAGTGATGGTTGCTAGGTTATGGTAAACAAAGTGTAACTGTAAAATGGAACTATACATTGATTATAAACAAGTCTTTCTGACACAGCCGCCCCCACTTATCTGTCAGGATAAGTGTTCATCTGCAGAAAGACTGTCTGGAGTGCAGTCATCTTCAACCAGCTGGGGGAGAGGGATGAACCTGACGACAGGACGGGTGCAGGTCTTCTCCTTCACCCTCACAGTAGCTGTATGTTCCCGACCATGAGAGTGAGGATATGCTATGCGAACAACGCGGAGCTCCTTCGCGTCTCTTCCACTTCTGGCAGGCTTGCAGGTTGGGAAGGCCGAGGTGGACGAAGGAGGACCAAAAGTTGTCAGCAAGCACCTGGTTGTGTTCATTGTTGTGCAGGGCTCTGTGGAGAAGGTTTCTGCTTGGGCTTGGACGAGAAGGGTTCCTTTGGCGGCAGTGCAATCTGAAGCTTCAATCTTGACATCAGGAGAAGCCGCCCCGTGACGGGACAGTGTAGTGGCTCGAACAAGGGCTGACCAGGAACAGCACTGGTTAGCATCAGGCAACTGGGTGCTTGTGGCTGCTGCTTTCGCACCGATGAGGCCACTCTTCTTGAGCTCACTTTGCTGAGGTTCGGCAATGGTGATTGGCATGTCTGGCCAGTGGTCGGGAGACTCTGTAACAAAGGCCGGGCCAAATCTCCACTTGCGATGGCTCTGATGCTTGAGTGCTTCTTTAGGGGAGATTTTGGACATGCCAGCTGCTTCTAGCCTTTGGATCTCTGCACAGTATGTGGCAGCCTTTACAGGGTCCTTGGCAAGTCTATGTTCATTGCTGCAAAGACTTGGCAGAGCTGCTTCTTTGGGAGCCTGCAGAGGAATCGGTGGAGCGCGTCGGAGTGGTGTAGCATCTTTCTTGCTGTACAGCTGGTTGTTGAGTTCCCAGAGACGCTGTACATGTTGGAGTTGCACGATATTGGGTGGAGCAGTGGTGATGTGCAAGCACTGAGTAGGACTTTGTGAACATTGCACGGGAGTCATCGGACCTTGGAGGCACCAGCCGAGGCATGTCTGTACAGCGATGGGACTATCGAAAGGGCCTTGCACGATTGGCTGGACAGGAGAGATAAGGTGGCACATATCAGATCCTATAAGGAGCAGTGGCTGTACGTGGTCAACTGGAAGGAGGGGAAGGCCTCTAAGGTGCCGGTGAGCACGCTGAAGAGCAGCAATGGGGTAGTTATGCTCTGCGAAGCTCAGTCCATCAGCGGAGAAGGCATTGGATATGAGGTACTTCTCATCGGGCTTTGAAAGAGAAGAGACTTCAAAGGACACTGACAGACCCTCTACCTGTTTCACGTTCTGGTGAATTGTTTGGATGGGGAGAGTCTCTGGAACTCCAGGAAGCTTGAGGGTTTGGATGACTGGTGGTAAAACGAGTGTCCTCTCCGAGCCGTCATCCAGAATAGCGTGTGCCTCTATAGCTTGCCTGCCATTGTGGATGAGAATCTTCACTACCTTTAACATCACCCGCTGTGTACGATTGGGCCGGTCGAGGTAGACTCCTGTAACGGCTGGGCTCACCATCAGGACAGTATTGGAGGTTTGACGTATGGAGTCATGAAGGACTGTGAGATGTTGCTCTCCACAAACCTTGCAGGGCCGTTTGAGATTACAGTTCTCTGCTGCGTGGCTGCGACCGCACTTCCAGCATCTGTTCCCATCTTTGATCCACTCCATGATCTGGTTAGGTGTGAGTTTCTTGAAGTTGTCACAGGAGTTCAGGTAGTGGTCTTTATCGTCACAGTGTGGGCAGTAGGGTTGTGACCTGGAGGCAGACTTGAAGTGAGCAGGCTTGGGGAGAGGTGACTCTTCCTCTACTGTGAGCAGAACTGATGTGGATCGCTCTTTGTGAGGTGTGAAGCTCCTTGTGCTCGTTAGTGGCTTCATGGGTTCAGTGTGGTAAAGGGCTGCAGCCCGACTTGAAATGCTTTTGGCTTTGGACTTAACTTGGAGCCAGGCTGCTAGGTCAGGGAGAGTGTATGTCTGGTTAGAGCCTGACTGCAGGATCCCTCGGTTGAGACAGTACTCCACAAAACTGTCACGGTAAGCTGGGGGCAGTTTACTTAGCAGCCGGTCTACGTGTGAGCCGCACTTGAGTTCAATGCCGTTCTGACCCTCCAAGGTTCTCAGCATGCCCACGAGAGATTGGATGGACAGAGAAAGGGTGTCAAAGCTGTCGGCATCGCCCATCTGGATTGCAGGGGAGTTCAGAATGGTCCCAAGCTCAGACTGGATAAGTTGCCTAGGTTGACCGTACTTATCTTGAAGTGCATTGAGGGCAGCAGTGTATGGACTTGGATGGTGCATATATGCCTTGGCCAGTTGGAGAGCACTGGGCAGCTTTAAATGGCTAAGCAGCACCTGGTATTTGTACTGCTCACTGAGGTGGCTATGGCAATTCAACAAACTATCCAATGCTATCTTCAGAAGGGCAAAGTCACTCTCACGGCTGCTCTCAAACACTGGCAGCGTGGGCTTAGGGATACCAAAGGCAGCTGCGATTAGCATGTCTGCTCCGAGTTGTGGCTGTAGACCAGGATAGGGGGCAGTTGCTGGCAGAGGAGCTTGGTGTGAGTAAGAGGTGACCAGAGTTGGCTCCCATCTGTGATCTGCCGTTGGCGGTGGTGGCTGCAAAACGCTGGTGCCGGTGAGAGAAAGGTGCGGTACAGGAGGTGGAGAATACAGTGGCAGGGCTTGAGGTGGCACTACTGGGTGAGTGCTTACAGGCGCTGACGTTTGCTCAGGCCAGGACACTGCAGGAGCTGACTCTGTCATCAGTCTTCTGCTGCCTGGTTGTCGTGGCAATGACAGTTGGCTGTTTGCTATGGATTGCAGTGCACTGGCTGGGAGGACAGGAGCTATAGCATAGTTGTTCACTGCTGCTGGGATTGGATCAGGTGGC
This sequence comes from Neogobius melanostomus, assembly GCA_007210695.1. NCBI lineage: Eukaryota > Metazoa > Chordata > Actinopteri > Gobiiformes > Gobiidae > Neogobius > Neogobius melanostomus. The sequence goes on from VHKM01000153.1 coordinate 1,469,387, forward strand.
CTATGTGACATGGCACCTTCTGGGTGTGGTTCAGGTTGAGGTGGCACAGAACTGTGGTGAACTGTTGGAACGCTGTAGACTGCAGGAGCAGGTGAAGCTGTAGGTGTTGCTTGTGGCTGGCTTGAATTCGGTGAGTTGGTGGTAACAAGCATAGAGGTGACCATTTTGGCTAGTTCAACATCAGTTTCTAGTTGTTTTAGTCTGCTGCTTTGGTCGAGTCGTTTGCTGATAGATTCTCGAGCTTTGATTGCTTCCTCTTGTGCTTGCTGTGCAGCTTTTGCTCTGGTCTGTATTTGCTGGAGTTCTCGTTCAGCTTGTGCTTCCTCTTCCATCTGCCTTCGGAGGTTGTTGAGATCAAGCTGTTTAGCGTTCTCATCCAGTATTGCAGCTTGGATGGGAGAGAGACCTTCATGGGGGTAGTAGCCAGTAGAGTAGGGGGTACGTCTCCCTGAATATGAACTGAAGCTGGACGCAGAGCTGTGTGCTCTCCTCGAGGTGCTTCGGTGCTTGCCTGAGCGGGATGAAGCAGTTGGAGGGTGTGAGCCGGAAACTTGGTAATCCACTTCAAAGTTCATTAGATGTGAGGGTAGACGAGGGATTCTCTGTGGCCTGCTGTGTGTCTCTTCCATTTGTGCTGATTTGTCCATATTGTTTTCGCGTTGCTCCAATCCGACTCGAAGGACCATAAATATTGTGACAAACTCCTCGTCAAATATATAAAATAACACGCTTGGCTGGAGCGGCCAATATGGACAGTTGATTCTGGTTAGGGAATCAGGACACTGGATCTTGCCGCTTGCTTCTTCAACATTTAATTGTGAACAGCAGATGATTGGTACAGCAACATTGATTGATTATACAGCATACGTTGACAGATGATTGGTAGATAGATTGGATACAGGTTATATGTGGATATGAGTGTGTGTGTGTGTGTGTGAAAGGAAACAGAGAAAAGGGAAGGAAAATTAGTAACAGTTGACGGCTAACTGAAATCCCCGCTAAGTGGAGACAGGTCTTGACTGATTACATATATTTAACAGTTATAAATTGGGATAATCATCACATAGAACTTATTCTATCTAATTTGGAAACTAATAGAAAAAGAAGTTAACAACAAATACTCACTTTATAAAAGATAACGCACACCAGGGAAAAGGAGGAAGATTCAGCGGTAAGATGCAGCAGTGAAGTGGTTGCTAGGTGGAGTGAGTGATGGTTGCTAGGTGGAGTGAGTGATGGTTGCTAGGTTATGGTAAACAAAGTGTAACTGTAAAATGGAACTATACATTGATTATAAACAAGTCTTTCTGACACCAGGTTTAAATGTATTGTATTATATTGTTTGCATATTAGTTTCTAAGATTTTCTCAGAGGGGATTTTGGATCTTGTTTAGATTTTGAATACGTGAAAAAAATCTGTAAAAAAAAAAATCTAAATTCGCCTTTGTTTTAGCTCAATAAAAATGTAAAAAATCCCTCTGAAAAAACCTTCCAAATATTGTTTAGTCCCAGGCTGGAAAGTTTGGAGTCTGTCGGAGGTTCTAAAATGGTGAGGTCGCTGCATGAGTGGAGCAAAAACCTCATTTTGAGAAAAGCGAACCTAAAGTTTTCTAACGTGTGCGCATGTGCCAGTACATTTCCCCAGTCTTTCGTACGGGTGGCTCCCAGAAAGAAAATGACCATATTTGGATTCCAGCATCATCTCGGGCACTCTTTGCAGGACACGTGGATGTAAAATATGTCAATATTTGTGAATGAATGCGTGAGGGAAAGGCGGCTTTGCTTATACAGTACTCCGACATGCAAACAAAGATGTTAAAGGCACACTGCGCAACATTTTGGACTATACTGTTGCCATCTGTACAAAACATCCTAATGACCAGCTCGACACGGAAAATTATATTTTTGCAGTGGGTAATCACAGAATGTATTTGGATGAGAACCTAACCTTTTTAAATCTCAAATTCTCCTGACTTTAGTCACATCTCCATGGAGACGAGCTGGAGACGTACCCACTCCCGATAAAGTTACATTCATGTCTTAAGAGAGGCGAGCCGCTCACAGCAAAGGCACGTGTTTGTACATTTATGAGGTATTTATGAGGTCATAAAATAAATGTATTTCAATTGTAGTAATTGGGTAAAATTCTACTCGGTGTGGCTTTAAAGAGGGGGTATTATGCTTTTTTCAATCACATAGCACCAGTCTATAGCATACTACAATGATGACGTAACCTTCTGTTGGTCTGTATATGCAGTAAATTAAAATAACTGCCTTGAATAAAATTGCTCTCTCAAAATGGCTGTACTGAACGTCTTGAAATAGGCCTCTGTCTCTTTAAGAAGCTTTCCGACACGCCCCCTTCAGCACACTGCTGTGGCATCTAAACAACACTACTGTGCGGGGAGGGGGCTCTGCTGAGCTGAGGAGCAGTGGTTGGTGGCTTGGCTGGTGACGAAAGGTCCAGAGGCGTCTCCAGGAGGTGGGGGCGTTCCTAGGAGGACTGAGGCATAGCTACACCTAAAATGGCTGCCGTCTATGTTTTTACTGATTACTCAAAAATATGTGAATGAGCCAAGGCAACACTCCAGGCATGTGTTTAATGAGGGAATGACATAATAACATGATATAAAGCTTGAAAAAGTCGATTTTACATAATACCCCCCTTTAAGGGAAAAAACTAGCTAAAAATCTCCACATTGACCACAGCGTGAAAAATCAATATTATCACCGTGTCTCGCCTTAAAAATGATCAAGGCTGAAATGCAAAATTAAAGCCATGAATAACAGTGGTATTACTGTAACATATGTCTAATAAGTCTAATGTTTTGTTGGAGCTTTGATTACAGCTTCTGCAAAGTCAAAAGATGATGGGAGAGTATGACCACAGTGCAAAGCCTTCTCCAGCACATCCCAAAGATTCTCAATGGGGTTAAGATCTGGACTCTGTGGTGCTCAGTCCATGTGTGAAAATGACGTCTCATGCTCCCTGAACCACTCTTTCACGACCCCAGCTCATGCCAGTCTGTTGTTGAAATTCCATCCTTTTTTGCCTCATCACTGTAAACCCAAAAGTTAATTGCATTCAAATGTTTTAGCTATAATCACTTATGGGAATTCATTTTCTTTGTAAAAACTAAAATCATATAACCGTTGCAGACAGAACTCATTGGTAGAAGCTTAATGCATTTAACCTATATTGTTTTGCATGTGATGTACTTGAATAAATACATTTAACATAGTCCTTTCAATTTTAAGTTTATTCTAAAATATAGTTTGAGTGCAATTTTTATAAGAGAATGAGTTATAAAGAAAACACTCAAATAATAAAAGTAAATTATATTATTACTAATTTTGTTAAGTACTTTAATTAGTTAATTATACATAAACAAATTAGTTTTGAAATATTGAATACTTAAACACATTAGCTGGCTATGAGTCCATATAGTAATTTTGTGACATTTTTACTTTTGAGTTTACTCTACTAAATCAATTATTTTTTGTTTTGGGTCAATTACTCAAACCATTTGAAGGGAATCGGTTTCCTCAAACAATTTAAGTGTATTGAACTTATCCGGGTTTACAGTGTACTTCGGGTAAACTGTAAGTACAGTCTAGGCCACTGTGACTTGTGCTTTGTCATCCATTTTTCAAAACAACTTTATATAGGAAGTTTCCATTTAAGATTCCCATTTGACATGTTGTGACTTCTCCCCAGTGATGTTCCCCTGGCAGAGCTGCCTTCACGCTGCTTGCCACATCACTCATGCCTCCCCAAGTAGGACAGCTTGTAATTGCCTAAATTGAATATTCATGTCACCGCTACCAGCTCTTCTTCTCCTCTGCTTCCCATTTCTCTTCTGCCTCTCTGCAAATAATCACAAAAATACCGTTTCATTTGCCTCATCAGCCTGGGGTCATGGGCTGTGATGGAAAACACAGCGTGTCGTTAAGCTGCCAGCTAATCAGCGCTGGCGAGTAATCCTTCGCTTTTTTCCGTCGTGTCTCCCAAACAGGCCCCTCTCACTCTCTCTCTCTCTCTTTCTTCCCTCTCTCTCCCCTGTGAGATCGATGGGACAGCCATAATCGCCTCCCGCAGTGCGCTGTTAGGAAGGCTACAGGCGGCCGGTAACATTTACACCCGTACAATCACACACAAAGTAGCACCTATAGGTTTCCATCACCTCGTGTCTGATGCGATGCTTCAAAATTGGCGTCACAGTGAGCGATGGAAATGTCAAACTTGGAAACAAAAGAGGGAAAGTTTTCGTTTGCTTCGGGTGCACCTAGAGTTATAGCACCGGATTGTCAAACTTCTGAAAAATACCTTGCCCTGGAGCAAATGCTGTGGCAGGTGGGCGGGTTTTAGCTGTGCCAAGATGTAACCAAGCCGTCATTACTTTAACCTGTTATCTGCAGCTTAGGGTTAGATTTAGGGTTAGAATTAGGGTTAGCAATTATATTCAAATCTCAAAGCGTAATGACAGGAGAGCTTACAGTGTATATGCCAGTGTGATACTTCATTTCAACTAGACCTTCTAGTTTCTAAAAATATGTGTGAGATCCGTGTGAGTGAAACACAACTTACATCACACTTGCCGTCTATAACCCTAATCTTAACCTAACCCCTAACCCTGATCCTAAACCTAACCCTAACCCCAACTCAGGGCCGACGGCAAGTAACAGGTCAGTTGAGGGTTGGCCCAACTGCGGCCTTCACACCAATTTTCAATGGCTTTTCAGCTTCATGTTGAATTGGCACTAGAGGTCGACCAATATGGGTTTTTCTAAGGCCGATGCCGAAATCCACAGCCAATATTTATGACATAACAGCTGACATAACTAGTTGGCCATTCCAGCAGAGGCCAATTTTATTTATTACTTTGGATCAGGGGTCCCCAACTGGCAGACCTCGGTCCAGATCCGGACCTCCAAGGGTTTTGTCCGGACCCCGAAGCCTTTTCATCCTCTCAATATACTTACTTTCTAAGGCTGAATTAAAAATGATCGAAACGATTTGAATAACATTGAAATAAAATGGCAAAAATATTGATTCATTGAGCAGCTCTGCTTTGTAAATAGACAACCTGTGTTCATGTCTTAACATTTTCAAGAGCAATGACTGCATATGTTCGGACACTGGACATACTGTATGTTGAAAGTTAGGAAAGAAAAGTTTGCAGACCTCGAGCTGATTTAGTTGGGGACTCCTGCTTTTCAATCATAGTTTCTCTCCCAGCTTTGATTAGTTACCGTTAGCATTAGCATACTGTTACTAGCCGCGGCGATCAAAAATACAATTGCGGAGGTTAAAACTAACTCAGCGATTGTGCTTCAAAATGACATGCAGCATGTCCATATTCACTGAGGATTAGTTGGTGAAACTTTTCATCGCAATGTTTCTCAGTTCCCCTGATGCCTTGTTTGAAAGCCCTGACATAGCTCGTATCAATGCAAAAAAAAACAGGAAGTTTCTATCTCTTTCGGTCCCGGAGATATCAGCTTTTATTGGCGTTAGATTGCCGATAGCCGATATTGTAAAATCCCCAAATCTCGTCCGGCCGATATATTGGTCAACCTCTAATTGGCACACATATTATTTACTGCGAGTTTAACGTGTTACTTGCCATCCCCCTCGATCAGGGGTTAGGGTTATGATTAGGGTTAGGGACGACAAATGTGATGTAAGCTGTGTTTCACTCACACGGATCTGACACATAGTTTTAGAAACTAGACGGTCTTGGCTTTCAAATGTATCACGCTGGCATATACGCTGTAAGCTCTCCAGGCAATACACTTTCAGATTTGGAAATGCATAATTTCCAACTCTAACCCTAAACCTTACCCTAAGGGGGTCGGCCCATTAGTCCGACGTCTCATTATTCCGAAAATGTCCTATTGAGTAGGGGTTGAAAAATAAAATTAGATTCAGGCAAGAGTCCACTGACCTTAAGGTGAGGGCCAATGGTTGTATATGGCTCTCTAATCCACAACACTACTGGGTTAGAGATGTCGGACTAATGGCACCTCTGCTCAATGATAAATCTTCGGAATAATGAGACGTCAGACTAATGGGTTGTCGGATCAATTTCACCACCCTAAGATGGCAGGTAACAGGTTAAAAATTCCACACAATTAAAACCTCAAAAACTATCATTTTGCTGCGAGACTAAATTCACCACCGCTCTTTGCTCTGTCATGCTGTGTGCAAGTAGACAAATGTTAGCATCTTTAGCTTCATCCAGTCACCTGATATTCTCACTTTGCGCTGCTCAATGACCAAGAAGTTTGGTGGCGGCACACTAAAAGCGCATCCTACAAACATCACACTCATTTGCTATACTTTCCTTTTTTAGAAGCATATAGCCAGCTAACGTAGGATTCCCCCCCCCCCCCCTCTCTCTGCAGCTTCCTAAGCACTGCCCAGGGCTCCACACACAGCAGCCTCCTCTGTCATTCTGGATGGATTCAGCGCAGACCTGGGGGGACAGTTACAGTAAGTGGTCCTCTCTGGCTTATCTCTAGGCAGCGACTAAAACCTGTCTCTGGGAATCGGCTCCTATCTGCTCCCTCTCATAGCAGCGCTCTGAGGGAGGCTCTCGGGCGCATCCACACTAAACACATTTAACACAGTGGGCTGTAGCTTGGCACGTCCCGAACCAGTTTAAATGTGTTTTTCCTAAGGATGTTCACTAAATAACCAGCCAGCATATTAACCAACATTACCTACTGTAAGTGTTGTGGGTTTCATATGTTTTTTGTGTGTGTGCAAATCTACTCCATTTGTTGGACTTGGTTAACATCCTTTATGCCAAATCAAAGCTGTTCTCGCAAAATGAAAGGCTTTTATATATGGTGATTAAAATTGCATATTATATAACTCTCCCAGCCTGAGAGTTATGACTGGGTCTGTGTCCTCTGAGTTTAGATCTAATTGAAATCTCAACGTGTCACCGACCAAATAGGTTCTACTACATATAGAAGAGATATATTAGGGTGGCTCTTTACGCTTCAAACCATTTCACACAAACAAGCAATGCAGTTTTAGGGCTGCACAATATATCGCAAGAAATATCGTATCGCGATATCAGGTGATTCAATATCCGTATCACAAGAAGCCACAATGAATCGCAACATCAGTAAAACCTTCATCTGACTGAGATCGACACAAACAACTTAAAAATGTGTAAAAGTTCAGTTTTGGTTAATAACCTAACTTAAAGGGGGGGTATTATGTAAAATCGACTTTTTCAAGCTGTATATCATGTTATTATGTCATTCCCTCATTAAACACATGCCTGGAGTGTTGCCTTGGCTCATTCACATATTTTTGAGTAATCAGTAAAAACTTAGACGGCAGCCATTTTACGTGTAGCTATGCCTCAGTCCTCCTAGGAACGCCCCCACCTCCTGGAGACGCCTCTGGACCTTTTGTCACCAGCCAAGCCACCAACCACTGCTCCTCAGCTCAGCAGAGCCCCTCCCCGCACAGTAGTGTTGTTTAGATGCCACAGCAGTGTGCTGAAGGGGGCGTGTCGGAAAGCTTCTTAAAGAGACAGAGGCCTATTTCAAGACGTTCAGTACAGCCATTTTGAGAGAGCAATTTTATTCAAAGCAGTTATTTTAATTTACTGCATATACAGACCAACAGAAGGTTACGTCATCATTGTAGTATGCTATAGACTGGTGCTATGTGATTGAAAAAAGCATAATACCCCCACTTTAAATGTTAGTCTTGTTTCAGTCCTGATGTAGTTTTTCGTTAAGATTTGCTTTGACACAATCTGCTGAAAGATTACCGTGAATTCCTATTGACTATTGAGCCGCGCACCTGAATATACTGTAAGCCACACCAACAACATTTGTAAAGATTTTTTTTTTAACATACAGTATAGGCCGCACTGGTCTACAAGCCACAGCTGTTCCAAGTGCATTAAGCGCCATCAGCTCTGGAAATACTGGACTTTTCTCGTGCCCTCAAATTTACTAAGAGAACGGTGACCTACAGGTGCATTTACTTTTATTAAAGAGTGTTAAGGAAAAGAAAAAAAAAATTTTTTTTAAAGAGAGTGCTATTGCTAATCTATCAGAACTTGATGCACAGCAAAAGAGTGTTACAAACTTGTGTTCAGTGAAGTCAAAGTGATTGATTGATTGATTGATTGATTTGATTGATTTGAGCTATTACTTACAATATTTACATCATTACATTTACATTATCACACAAAAACAAAAAATAAATAATAACTCAAAAGGAGTAGGCCGAAGCAAGAAAGCTTATAAGTGCCTACCCCATATTCAAAATACGATTATTGATTAGCAGCATTGATCATTCGAAGCTTTTACATGTCACAGGTTAAAATCTGATGAGACTTACAAGACAACTTACAAGTGTGAAAAACATAGAGCGAAAATAGAAAAGTTTGTGATTTCTGAGTGTATTTACTTAGTTTTATAGTTTTCTCTTATTTTTAATCATTGCTTATATTACCTTTCTGGTCACCATTCTATTGATTTACTTATTGTTTAAGTATTACATTAGTCACAGTGTTTTAGATATACATATATATACACATACAGACATATGTATACATATATACATGCACATACATTACTAGCGCACATATTTATTATACATATATTATCATCACCATAATAACAATGACAATAATAGCATTTTCAAAAGTATCATTTTCAAAGTGCTGCTCGCAGAGTGTTTAGAGCCGCCCTCCTCTGCATGCTAGCGCACACGGCCTCGGGATTATCCCGGTGTTAGAAGCTGCTCTGAGCTGGGTCCTTGGTGAACACTTGAGACTGGCTTTAGATACCGGCACATCACTGGACCTTCCATAATATTTCAGTGGTGAGAGCCACACTTAGGTGTGCAGTAAACACCGCGGACAGATGTGGAGGAAGACTGAGATAGAGTGACACATGACACAATATTCAGTATGACCATAAAATCTATAAATTAGGTGCACCGTTGTATAAGCTGCAAGGTTCAAGGGGTGGGAAAGAAGTAGCGGCTTATAGTCCGAAAATTACGGTAGTTACTGTGTCTGATAAGAATGGAACATATTGGTTTAGTGAAATATCGCAATCATATCGTTATCACAATATGGCACGGCCGTATCGCATATCGTTCAGCCCTACTACATGCCGTCAATAACCCGTTTATAACCGGAATAATAGCAATAATCCGTTTGCGCACAGCCATGTAAACATCGGCAAAAACCCCACTGTGAGCCCCGGGTTACTCCTTGTCTAACACAAATATTTGGTCATGTATACACGTATGGGAATATCCCCATCGACAGGAACATTTATTTGTGTTCTGTGCATCTGCAAGAAATCTTTTGGTCAGTGATTAAAATAGTACAATAGTGTAATATTAGAATAGTAATGATATGATGATAATAATGACCAATACTGATGCAGATCTAAACCAAGTAAAGACTACATTTTGTGCAATAGCAAAGCATTCAATTGTTTCTAATTAATCGATTTAACTCTAAAATGTCCGCAAGCCTCGGTAGAGTTTGGACACTCCTGCTTTAGACAATTCCCGGTACCATTTGTCCATGAAAAGACATACCACAACAGCGGCGAATAGCAGAGGCATCACATGGTTCAGAGGTGTGAGCGCTGACAAACAGAAATCAATACGTGACAATGACAACATGGTAAATCGATCGCGGTGAGAAAACCATGACACGAAACCTGACGATATCCTGCTAACCCGCTACTATTACATCTGCTGCTCCTTTACAAACATTTGCAGCACATATCTCCATCTGTTTTATCTTGTGGGCAATGCTTCGAATAGATAAGAAACTGCAGGCCTTGTGACATTAGAACCCCTTTGGACTTTTAAGCTTTTATAATTATGCCTCCTGTTTATGGTCGTTTTTTACAACGACAGTCATGCAAATGATTATTCAATTTGTTTGGCCTTTAGAGAGCCGTGTCTTGAATACTGAGCTGTTGTGTCCAAGAAGCCTTTGATAAAAGAGGTTCAAACGAATGATGACGACGAAGAAATGGGTCAATGCATTTTATGGTGAATATTGTTCTATCTTTATTAGCCACTTAAATGAGTAGAAATCATTTAGTTTTTCTTAAGAATACAGGGTGAGGAAGGATGAAATTTGGGTCAAACTGAGAAAAGGCACTAATAAAGAACAACACATTGAATACAACTAAAAAGAAATCTTGCATGAGTTGTATCACACCACTTTTTTGAGCAAAATGTTCTAAAACTTGGTGTTCGATACTTTTTTCCCCCCGATATTAAATATTTGTTGTTTGGAACCAGAAAAACTGAAATGTACAATATCGGGTTAATCACCAATGACAAGAAATGTGTGTGAAAAATGGGGAATCATTTTTTGGGGGGAAATGGGGAAAAATTGTGGAAGAAATTGGGTAAAAAAAAAAAATTGGAAAATGGGAGGAAAAAGGCATAATATTAGTAATAAAAATGAGCAAAAAGGAGGGGGGTGGGGGGGGAATGGGAAAATGAGAAAACATTGTGTAAATAAATTGGGGAAAAGAGAGAAGAAAAATGGGGGGGAATCAGTTACTTCCTTTTAAACGTTTGCTAAGTGTGACGTCACGACTTCCGCTTCTGGGTCCTAGCAGACGGGCCAATATGTGAGAAAATTGAGATGTGTATGTGTACATACCATTCATGTCTGTAAGTCACCAAATAGTTGATTTTTATTTGATAATGTATATCAGCCATTCCCAAAGTCCGGAACATGGCGGCCCCCTTGTCGATCCGAAATTCTCTCGGGGCCCCCCAATAGAAAATAATTTATCCTATTCATTGGAATTTTCTTATTGTTTTACAGCTAAAATTACATAAAAAGCAACATCTAGCAATGACTAGAGTTTAAAACTGGTTTCAAGTAATACATTTTAGCGAATAAATGTATTTTTCCTTTTAAAATATATATTTTTTCAATGTACTTTTCTAGACAAGCTTTTTGGGGCCCCCTTATAGGGCCCCGGACCCCACTTTGGGAACCACTGATGTATATCATTGTGATAAGCTGTTTTAGCATCAGTTATGTGGTTTGAACAAGGATAGGCATAAATAAGCATTGCTTCAGCCTATTCCTTTTTTGGTTGAATATTTGTGTTTTGTTGTTACTGTTTGGAAATTTAAATGCATCAATCAACCAAATAAACCATTCATTCAAAAAAACATTAAAAAAAACTCTTTAATACCACAATCAATATTTCTGAAATTCAACAGAGAGTTACTGAACATACTTATTTATCAGGTCCATTAGCCAAAAATGCTGTACCTACTGCTATAAAAGTAATATTTACTTCCGGGTTTAGCGGAGCTGCTGCGCTGTTAGCATTTTTCTCCGCTAACCCGGATGTAGCGATTTTGGTAAATATTACTTTTATAGCAGTAGGTACAGCATGTTTGGCTAATGGGCCTGATAAATAAGTATGTTCAGTAACTCTCTGTTGACTTTCAGAAATATTGATTGTGGTATTAAAGAGTTTTTCGTAGTTTCTCACACATCTGCGGACCCGGAAGTAGAGCTGTGACGTCACCACTTAACAAACGTATAAGGGCAGCATCAATTCAAAACGTAATTTTACCCGTATATTTATGTCCACATTTAAACTATAGTAATAATATCTATACTATCAAAGCATTACTCCGACCTAAATGCTGTTTTTGTATCCGTTTAAAAAGTATAAAAGAGAAAACTACGACGTTACAGAGGTGAACCCGGAAGTATAGTACCGTAGTCATGGCAACGTTAGACAGAAAACAGAAACGTTTGGATGCAAAGTTTATCTGGAGGAGACTGTATCAGAGCGAATGGATTAAAGGAGAAGGGAAACTGCTGTTTTATGGTCAGAGCAAAGTCCCACAGACCTGACGCTGATTTCGTTCGTCGTACCGTGCGTTAAGAAATAACCTTTCTCGCTAAAGTAAAGCGCACATACACAAACCTGATAGTTAGTGATCGAATCAAGGCATTACATCTACTCATAATTTCCAGAAAAAGTTATTTACTAATTAATGACAGTGCTGATCCCGTGCGAATAGAGCTTTAGATATAGTTTTGCTCACTTTAGGTCTATTTTAGGTCCTGGTTTGATCTTGATCTAGGCCCGGTGGGACTTGGAAGATCAAATAGCCTATATCACGTGTTTGGTGTGAAAAGCTTGAGAACCACGGCTCTAGTATCTACCTGTGTTTACATTAAGATGGTATGTACATTATGTCAAATGTAATCCTGCCTCTGAGCGTCTTCTCATGTCATACGGAGGATAATGAGTCTTCGCGTACGTAGGAAAGTTGGAGAACAGCCAAGTTTCCTTTCATTTCCCTAAATCAGGCCTGGGAGATGATGTATAGGAACATCTGCTATAGAAAATGGATTACACTTTATTACATAAGTGTTCCTGCTTTGGCACGGCACTCAAGTTTACAGTGTTGTGCTTTGTGACCTCAGTTTTTCAAGCCATTAGGTCAGGTGCTTTTAGTCATTACTTTAAACATCTGACAAAGGTTAATAGATCATTTAAACTGTACAGAAAAAACATTATTTTGGGCACCTCAACATTTTTACATTTTGAAATTTGTGCAGTAGTGGGAATGGTACGTTATAAACTTTCAGCTAATGGCTTACTAGCAAATCAACGGTCACAGTGATTAACATGATTTGAGTGCATTTAACTGCTTAAAATGGATCCAGGAATAGGTCAGGAGCTTAAAACATGTGGAGGGCAGGGGAACACCGATCTGAGTGCTTCAGCAGTAAAAGAAGAAACCAACACAGTGAGCAAGCTTGATCAAAACGCCTCCGGTATATGTTTGTGATGAGGGAACAGTGTTATAACTGGGGCTGGGTACCGTTAAACGATACCAGAATGGTATCGGAAAAATGGTTTGGGTTCTACCGGTATAAAAAAAAAAGAAAATTTCGAAAACAGGTATGGAAAAAAAAAAAATCTATATATTTTATATCTTTAGATCCAAGTTTTGATGCTGTTGGTCCTGGGACGGCATTAACCTCTTGACTTTACCCAAATCTGAAAGCTTCTTGAAAAAAATGTCAAAATAGCGACAAAAACGAGGATGAAAAAGCAACAAAAGAGTGACAAAAGAGTGACAAAAATGTGTGACGAAAACGCAACTAAAAAAGCCACAAAAGAGCAACAGAAAAGTGATTAAAATGTGACGAAAACACGACAACAACGTGTATCAGATATCGGAGCCAATACTGGAAAAAATTCGATATCGGGTATCGGCTACAAATATCCAATACTGAACCGATACTCTCAATGTCTTAAAAACACACCTTTTGATCGCCGCGCAAAATTCCGTTGTTAGCATCTGTATGCTAAAGCTAGCGGGAGCTAATGCTAATGCTAATGAAAACTAACCAAGGCTGGGTCAGAAACTATGAACTATGAAATACCTAAAGTAGACAAATAAAGAAATAGCTGATCTAACATATTTGTAATGATCAGATCACTTTATGTGAGTTGTCTATATTAAAGTAACCTAAAGCCTGTCATATACTCAAGGATATTTAGTGTAGAAAAGTCCAGTGATCCTTGTTAAATGTTTATCCAAGAGTTTATCAATAAATATGGATAATTGATCCGTAATATCATGACAATAAAATATTACTTTATTTATCTTAAAATGGAGAAAGAGTCAATAAAATGTTTCACTCAGAGAAAGCCATTTTTAAGAAAGTCTCTTGGTATTGGTAAATATCGGATATTGGCTGATACTCAAACCCCAGTATCGGTATCGCTAGCAAAAAAGCTGGATCGGTGCAGCTCTAGTTAAGGGGTTGAAACTTCACTACGCTGGTTAAAAACTTTCCAAACTCCGGCATGTCGATTCGCACGGGACTAGAATCACCTGGGGACCTCGGGTTTGCAGAATTACCCTAAAGGTAAAAGTCAGGGGAATTTACCTTCTAAATTACTGACATGGCAAATTCTCACGGGAATAGGAAAGTAATATTTACTTTTTGTTCCTAGTTTCACTTCCTTATTGGACACTGACAGGAGGTGACATAGATGGAAGCAAACAATTTTAAACCTTTGCCGTGCCAACATGTTATGTCAATGGGACATGAGTCAGACTGCTATGGAACTTTACCTCTATCTATGTCACTTCCTGTCAATGGCTTAAAGCAGTACTAAGAAACTTGTTTACCTCTTAATAAATCCTTCTCGTAGTCCCTCTGTGGGTAATACAAGTGTTAATGGGATGATTAGAGTGTCTTTCATCTCCCCCCGGTGTCTCTGGCCAGAAAACCACATTTGCAACTTGACTGCCACCGGACGGAGACACCAATACACACTAATGGAATCATGAAGAAGAAGCTAACAGGCTAACGGGCAAAGCTAACTGCGGGCTAGCGCCACTTTAAACAGTACTTACAACCGAGTTTGAGTGAAAAAAAATATCTTCATTGTATAACTGGATGTACAATATCCCTCTCTCCCTTTGCTTTTTCTGTCAGCGTAATATTTACTCTCATGGACAATAAGTAAAAAGATCGCAAATTGCTACGACACCTGCAGTTGCGCTTATGGCCTCTAGGGGCAAGAGTTACTTAGTACTGCTTTAAAAAAAATGAAATTTAAAAAAGTCATATTTACAAAAGCAATAAAACCTGTCATATGTACTTTAAGTATCTTTGTTGCCTGCCTCATGTTTACCGCCGATGCTCTGCGCTCATTCTGACGTCACTGTTTGCCGCGGTGAGTCACTTGGTCTCAGTCGTGACCGCTACCTGCCGCTGACGTCCATAAAACACACAGATCTTCATCAATTACACGCCTTTGGGAGCGGGGCTGACTCACCCCGCAGCCAGCGCACACACAGGGCTTTACTGTTCCTCTCCCAAACGGACACACGCGACGATGCAAAGGCGGTTACGTACGACGCAGTGGTGACGTACAAGGATCCTGACCAGGAGACGCTTTTCCCTCGATGAGTCACCTGATCCCGATGACTCCTGCGTCACCGCGATAAAAATAACTTCACAATCATAATTACACGGTGCTTGGAGCTAATTGTGCGGCAGGGATTCTCCCGACTGTCCAGCCCTGGGACTTTGTGTGCAATCAAAAATCATTATGCTGCGTTGGAAATGTCATCATTCACAGGTGGAAAACTGGGAGGTCCTTTTTGACTCACGAGTTATTGACATCAGGTATCCTTTAACCTTTCAATGTGGCAGAATGGAAGGAATAATTGCTGGTTGTATAACACTTTTATGCCTGTTGGGTGGTTGTCTCGAAGCCTACATAATAGGGCTATAGAAATAATCTATTGAACATGAATCACGATTTGATTGGCTGCAATTATACCAAGCACTGCAATCATATGGGCAGCTAAACAACAAAACCGTCTCCATGGCGGCGTATTATGTTTGATAACTTGTCAACCTTGTCAACAAGTTCCGAAATGCATCCGTTCCAATATTGTGTTTTCAGTCTTTAAATGTTAATGCTTCCGCTTGATTGTAATTTTTTTCCCCCAAATCTCGCAGCTCTGCCTTTATTACTTTTACCTTTTTTACTTACCAATAACAAAGCCGATGCTGGAGCCCGTTCTGCTTGACTCTGTTGGCTATCATGTGAATTCTGTTCTTTACAGTGTGTGTTTTCCATGTTTTAGTCTGACCACAACCACACTGCATTAATGGCAACCGAGAGGATCGTCTTCTCCGTAGCAGCTGAATGCAGCGGCATAAATGGGCAAATTCATACAAACACCTTAAAGTTCAGATAGAAGACAACTTCACGAGCATATGGCAGATGTTCATGTTTTTCAAAATAAAGATGGGATTATGCCTGAGTTAAGTGTTACAAATAAAGTTTTTCAATTCCAGTACCTTAACGATACTTGGTTGACAATAACGTTCTTCTTCATTTACGACACCGATACCTGAATGATACATATTCTCATACCTATACTAAAATATTTGTCATCTAGAACAGAAAGAATTCATAAAAGACTATTTCTTTTAAAGAGGGGGTATTATGCTTTTTTCAATCACATAGCAGCAGTCTATAGCATACTACAATGATGACGTAACCTTCTGTTGCTCTGTATATGCAGTAAATTAAAATAACTGCCTTGAATAAAATTGCTCTCTCAAAATGGCTGTACTGAACGTCTTGAATAGGCCTCTGTCTCTTTAAGAAGCTTCCGACACGCCCCCTTCAGCACACTGCTGTGGCATCTAAACAACAACACTACTGTGCGGGGAGGGGGCTCTGCTGAGCTGAGGAGCAGTGGTTGGTGGCTTGGCTGGTGACGAAAGGTCCAGAGGCGTCTCCAGGAGGTGGGGGCGTTCCTAGGAGGACTGAGGCATAGCTACACCTAAAATGGCTGCCGTCTAAGTTTTTACTGATTACTCAAAAATATGTGAATGAGCCAAGGCAACACTCCAGGCATGTGTTTAATGAGGGAATGACATAATAACATGATATAAAGCTTGAAAAAGTCGATTTTACATAATACCCCCCCTTTAACATTTGTATCTTTTCTTTGAGCTGAAACAACCAAGTAACTTTCTGCAGCGCTGTCCCCGGACACAATAGGCATCAAAACTTGATATCTAAAGAAAAATATACTTCTCTGTACCTGTTTTTCTGTGCCATTTCTTTTTCAATCCCAGTAGTACTTAAACTTTTTTTTAAACCATAGTGGTTTCGTTTAACGGTAACCTCCCCAAACCACGACAGTTACTTCTCATGCCACATGCCCCTTTTGTACTACATGAATTAAAAAAGTAAAATAAAACTGCAAAACATTGTCAAAACCTGCTCTAAAGGTCTCTATGGGAGGAGCAGGCGCTAAAGAAGGCTAAATGTATCTATGCTCTGTCCTCAGAGTTTTCGCTCATGCCTTCTGGATGTGTTTTTTTTTTAACCTTCTCAGAAAACGAATTGTTTCTCCAACTCTTTTGTCCTTCTGTCTCTGAAGTGTTGAATTCTGAAGGGAGTGTGTGTTTTTAAAGGAAAAGGCCACCGTTTTTCCATATATGGATATGTTCTTACCTGAGCTTAGACGAGATGATCCACGTTTTCCCTATTTAAATACAGTTACGTGAGTAGCTACACGATCCAAGGTACTATATTGTAATAACACCTTAGGAGCACTTCAACTTTACTGATGTCGTTTGGCCCCATAGAGGAGGGGGGAGAGGCTAAATGCTAACAACATCTTTCGTCTTTTTTGCGTGACTGAGCGCACGCGTAAAGATCAGACTGGTACGCATCAACTCGTCTAAGCTCAGGTGAGAACATATCTCAGTATGGAAAAACGGTGGCCTGTTCCTTTAAGTAACACAGACGATTTAAAATTGTTTTTCTTGAACCTCTACTCTCGTCTGAACTGTTGGGACTGACGCACAGTGACTGAGATGTGTTTGTGAAATGTTCTGCTACAAATAAATTGCCCTTTTGGGATCAATAAAGTGTCCTGAATCTGAAACAAAAACAAAAGTATAATTGTGTTAAATTTAAGTGCAGTCTAACACAGTGGTTCTTTCAGAGGGCCGCGAGCCTTTCCCAGAAAACATTTATTTAATAATTCATGTACAGAAAAGTATAGAATCACTGCTGTTATCGAGTTGCTTTTTTTTATCATAATTTCTGCTCTTTTTTTTTTTGGCTTACTTTAAAACTCTATTGTAACCAATTTTTTTTAACTTAACCTCTTAACCGAGTGCATTTTCCTCCAGTTTTACCCAAATCTAAAAGCTTCTTGATGAGAGAGTTTACAGTCTATTGGCCAGTGTAACGCATCATTTGAAAACTAAGACCTACAAAACGGATCTCAATGGATATTTTTCCTTGTGTTGTTGCCGTGTTGTTCTGTTTCATCGCATTTTTTAAATCTCTATTTCATCATATTTTTGTCTCTTTTCATTATATATTTATCTCTATTTCATCACATTTTGTTTCTTTTCATCATATTTTTGTCTCTTTTTCATCATATTTTTGTTTCTTTTTCATCGCTATTTTGACACTTTTTTTCCGAGAAGCTTTTAGATTTGGGCAAAGCCAAACTGGAGAAAATGTGCTCGGTTCAGGTGGGAGTTAAGAGGTTTAACTATGTGGCCTGTTTTTAAGACTGTCTTTTATGTTTCATGAGTGAGCGTTTGACAGTGCACTTTGTTCCAATGTGATTTTTATACTTAATGCTTATTCAACACAATTTTTTGGAGAAATCAATATTCGACATTTTATTTTACAAGTCCAAGTCGTATTTGTGTCGAGGCTTGTCATCCCAGGCCGATTGTGCGTCCCGGCCGACGCCAAACCAGTCGAGAAACACTGGTCTAACCCGTCATACGCACTTTCAACAGTTCTCCCAATTACACTCGACTTGATTGAAATATTCGCGGCATCTAATATCCCACACATGTAGCCTTGGGTCAGATGTCGAGGCTCTTTCCCACAGTGAGTCATATGATCCTGTCGACCTGTGCGTCACTTGGATAAAAATAACTTCATAAGAGTGCGGTTATTCTTAATTGTGGCCATGCTGCCTTTTGTGCACCTCCGAAGCCCATTGTTCAGCTGTAAAGAGGAGATAATGAGTGTGACTGCCCGAGCGCTGCAGATTCCACCGTGTCACCTCGGCAGGTTCAAAACATTCGTCACACGGAGACACGCGGACCAAATCAGATTCGTGAGCGGCGGTGGGATTTTTCTTTTCAACGCTTTTGGAAGGATAAATGTCTAAAAAAAGAAGCCATGATTCATACTCAGTTTAACGAGTTCAGTGCTTGATTTTTAAACTACTATGAACCCTTTTTTTTTTTTTTATGGTACAGCTTGTACTTTGTCTCACTCAATACGAGGCTGAACGGTTCAAGTGGTTTAAAAGCATCGGTGACTCATCTGAGCTTTCTGATGAGGCAGGCGGATTTTAAATGGCTGTAAAGTCCATGTTTTAAGATTATACTCCCATAGTATGTGTAAGAAGTGTCTTGATAAACCAAAGAATTTATGTTGTGTTAAAGTTAATCTTACATTTCAGACGCTTTTAATCTCCAACAAACAATGTAATACAGTATGTTTGTAATAAAGATTTGCATGAAGAGTCACCCTCTCATCCTTTTATTTCATCGGTAAGGTCTCTTCTTAAGATCTCTTACAGATTTTCTTTATGTAAACAGAATGCAGAATTAATGTTGTGCGGGAGTTTAAGTTAAGCTTAATTTCAGACATCGTATTAAGCAACAGTTTAGCTTAGTATCATCAGTGTATTGGCCAGTGGTTCCCAAAGAGGGGATTGAGTTCCTTCAGAGGGTCCTGAGATGATTTCAAGACCTGATTACATTGTATTTTTGATATACTTGTATTGGATTGGAGTATGGAGAAATTAACTTGTTCCATCAGCTCTCAAGGGGGTGCAAATTGACAGGAAAATGTGCAATTAAGTAATAACTAGAGGTATCTTATATACAATGATGTGTGTGTATATATATATATATAAACTCTTCCTCACCCTCCGCGGGCGGTCTCTTTTTTCCTCCAAACTCGGGTCCTCAATGGTCTCAACTTAACTCTCATTTACCATTTACCATATATATATATTGGCAGTGCACAGTTTACAGTCATATTGCATGTGATTGATGTAATATCCACCTATAGGTCGACAGATGGAAATAATCCCAGGGCTGTAATCTGGCATAAACATTTGTTCAACAATGTTTCCCTTTTCCTCTTGAACAAAAATATCAATAAAACTGTTATGGGAGCTCATTTTTAGATTGGTGAGTCCCAAGGTCTTGGTCTGGTCATGGGTCAAAACAGAGGTATTGCTATTGGCTAAAGTCAGTCACCCTCTCATCCTTTATTTATTTATCTATGTTTAAAGTAAGTGCTTTATTAGTCATTGTACAATTCTACAATAAAATTGCGTTCAGGTGTTGGGTTAGTCCTGAGCCGCCTTTGTGGGCCAACCTGACCAGCATGTTTTTGGAGGTAGCGGAAACCGGAGCACCCAGAGGAAACCTGGCTGACTGCCTTCAGTGCTCCTCTGAAACGGTGCACCGCCTCCTGGGTTTGCCTCTGTTTCAGAGCGTGGTGTCCTGCACTGATCAGCTCCTCCGCCTCCTCCTTCCTCCTCCTCCCTCCGCTCCACAACAGTCTTTCACCATCTTCCGGGAAGAGCGTAGCAGACGAATACAATCCGTCTAATTGTCTAGTGAATGAACAATAGTCAGAACAATAGTAGGGATTGTGGCTTAGCTGTGAGTCTTGCCTGGATACCTGCTCATTTGTAGTGTAGTGCCTCTTGTCACGCCTATGTATGTCTTAAATGTTTCATAAACTCTCATAAACTAGTTTGTTTTCTTTTAAAAAACTGAGTCCTTCATAGCTAGTAGAAATAATCCACTGAACCTGAACCAGAAAGTACAAATTCAGTTTGCAGAAAAAGGCACACCAAAAATAAGTTTGATCTCATTAAACTAACTTCTCAATCAAACGTTTGGCCAATGACCTTTTTCCCAGATTTTCTCTTCTTAAAAAACAAACAAACACATGCACACCTCTGAGCTCTGCTGTTGTTAATTTTGCTCTTTCCGCTTCAGGCCTGGTTACACCGGTCTGGTTAACCTCCTGTTTTCCCCTCGCCTGTCACCCGATCTGCAGCTCGCCGCGGTGACGCAGGAGAGCGCACAGCCGTGGAAATGTCATCTCCATCACCGGAAAGAGCAGTGAAGCCGGCGCATCCAGACGTCCCTACGCATAAACGTCACCGCCTCACCTGTTCCCCCTCGGCCCCTCTCCCTCCTCCCACAGCACAGACAGTCCTGTGTTGTCAGTATACGGAGACATTGGTTTGACAGTGTTTCTTTCAGTGTACCAATTTGTAAACTTATTTTCGTTTCTCGACCTTTAATATGAGCCTGAAATATTTCCTGCAAATTAGGCTCAGGTAAAACGTGTTATTTTGCCAGTTTTTGCTTCAATAATGAGATCACGGGTCTTGCCTGTAATATAAATGATCACGTTCAACATTAGTAATTTATATTTCTAATAGAAAAACACTATGATTAGTTTGTGTTGCCATGTCAACAGTTAAAATGGCTGATATCTGTAATTCATGGGCAAAAACAGTCACTTCAGCATCTTCTCTGTCAGCATAATGAACTAAAGGTCATATTATCAAATACGACCATATTAGTCCAGTGCTCCGGTCTCTGCACTGGCTTCCTGTCGCTCAGAGAATAGAAGTTAAAACAGCCCACCAAAATACATCTCTGACATGTTAGAGCCGTATGAACCATCTCGGGCGCTAAAAACTTCAAAATCTGGAACAGTCTTCATGAGGATGTGAGACAAGACTCTGACAATGTTTAAATACGGTTCTTTTTACCCGTGCATATGGCAACTGAAAGCATTTTATCTGCACTCTTTTGTTTTACCGTAAATAATTAATTTCCATGTTGATTTGATCTGCCTTGTAATTTGATGTAACCGTGAAGCACTTTGAATTGCCTTATGTATGAATTGTGCTCTACAACCTGCCTCGCCTTCAAAAGTGGTGAATGACCAGACTTTCAGCCAAAAGGATCAGAAATGGCCGGTTTGGAGACTCACAAATAATGATCATGTTCAACATTTCAAAAACTGGGAATGTCCCATCGAGTTGTACTGGCCCCTGTCCACCGTCTGAGAATACGACGTTATCAAAGTCTATCGGCCAATCGGGAAAACTGGCCCCTGCTCCCATTAAGGAGTCACTGGTTCAGTAAAAGTCCAAAAAGCTTCTTCGAACTCATTTTTATTGTTCCAGCACTCAAACTGCCTCCTCTACAAATCATCTCTCAGCAGTATCTTAGAAGCCATCGGTTTCAGCATCAGACACGCTTCACTTTCTTTAAGAGTGTAATAATTATGCACATCGATGGCACATTTCGAAAAGGATGTCCCTGATGCCTCGTGGAAGATTTGTTGCAACATAATTAACTCAATCAAGAGGTGAGGCAAGAGTGCATTATCGAAATGTCAGGCTGTTTAGTCGAGATGACAAGACACTGCTCCAAAAGTGGCGTGAACCGTAAGTTTTCTTATAATGTGGAGATGTGAAGGAGAGCGTTCATCTCGACTGAAGGGTGGAGGCAGCATTTGGAAAAATTGCAACAAGAAAGAGATTGAGAAAAGGATCTTAACTTTAAGCCTTTCTTGAAATTAATTATTATAGAAAGGAAGATTCCCGGAAAACAAAAAAAAGGGACAGAAATTAGGTTCAGTTCATTTTAAAATGACACATGATTTAAGTGAAACGTTAAAATTCAACGGGCAGTTTTTATTTTAGTCTTAGTGAACGCCTGGATTATTGTAGTTAATCTATTTGCTTTGTCTGATTTCTTAGTCCTTTGGGTTACACCTTTAAAAAAATTCCTTGTTTCTTTGATTGTTACAGTGCACTGTGCTCTGTTTGTGAAGGCAAATACCTTTTATTCGAGGCATTTTAAGTGGCTTTGCGTTTTAAACGAGAGCTGTGGAGAATAAATTAGGAGCAGAATCGGAAGTTTTATGTGGAGAATAACTGGGGACACATCCAATCTGTTTGCCACGCACTCGCGCACTGCACTTGTATTTCAATCCAGTCTCACTTGATTTCCCAGATTAAACCACTGTAATTACTCACAACGCCCTTCGCCTCCCGGTCCGAAGCCTCGCGCTGCAGCAGGTGAACTTCAGAGGGCGACCATTAATATCACGCGCACGTGCATCACATTCCTCTCGCTCGTGGAGCACGTGTCCAGCCTCAGAGGCGCGCATGGAGACAAACAGTATGAGGATGGTGCGCCTCTGATCCGGCGTAATCCGCGGATCCCGGCTCAGGTTAGGGGAGACGTGTGTGTGTGTGTGGGGGGGGGGGCTCCGGACAGGTGACTTCTGTCCGGACACGGCTCAACAATAAACACAGTATTAACATCAGAAAAGGCTGCGCGTGATGAACCATAAGCCCCTTCTCTTTGTGGCTCATCCAGGTGTTAATTTTGGGATGACGCAGCTGAAAAATGTGACATGGCTCTCGTGCGTGGCGCTGCCTCGTGCGCGCGTAATTGGACGAGGCTGAAGGAAATGATGCGAACGCGCGTTTAATGGCTACACGTTTAATGTAGCCATTAAACGTGTTTACGCACAACAATATCAGCCAAATGTAGAGCTGCGGACGCGCTTTTTCCGTGTCCGTGTGAAATATCCCGCTGTGAATTCACGCGGACTGCCTTATAAGGAAAGACAGTCGTGCCTTTGTGCCATAGGCCGAGCAGCAGCCTGCGGGAGCCCGCTTTAACCCCTGCGCTGCTGAATTTAATTTGGTCGCCTGAAAACAATGCAACGCAGGGAAACGGGACGAGCGCTGCGTTTGCCGCCGGAGCATCACAATTTGCTTTACTGTGTTTAAATGTTTGTAAACGAGTGCTTTGTAAATTAAACCGGATGCTTCCGTCGCTATAATCCTTCATTTAGGGCCAGTGTCGCACTCTCTTTTAGCCTGTACAACTCCATGAGAACTAAAAGGCTCACATTGGATATAATTTGACAGGACCGTGGGAGCCTAAAGAGCCAAGATTAACCCAAGACTTTAACCACTTAACCCCCGCCTTGAGTGCATTGTCTCCAGTTCAGCTTTACCCAAATCCATAAGGTCACAGCCCATGGCCAGTGTAACACCTCATTTGAAAGCTAAGACCTATAAAACTCATATAATTGATATTTTTTCTCGCATTGTCGTCTCCCTTTTGACCTTTTTATGTTACCATCGATTTTTGTCACTTTTTTTTTTTTTTTTCAAGAAAGCCAAACTGGAGAAAATGTGCTAAATCAGATTGGCTTGACTGATCTAAATTAAACAAGAGACACGTAACCTATACGCTAGTCAAATTATGTTTAAGCCTTGATACATCCAGGTCTACTATTTCAATTTTAAAGTCTTTTAGTACAAACTCCATACATAGGCTGACATCATCCAGAAATGCAAGAGACTTCTTCTGCAACCAGTTTGATTCCACTGAAGTGACTTATATTCGAGAAGATCAGCAACACAGCAATAAACAGATTGAACCAGACCTACAGTCGACTGAACGAATGGTGTCGCCCCCAGAGCAAAAGCAAATCAATGGCTTTCGAACTTTGTCTCAATTCTATATAGGGCATAATCAGGAAAGACTGTAACATTTTATAACCAAATGCTTCCGTAGTTGGGGATGTATATTAACAACAGGCAGGTCTGTCTAATCTGCTTTACTTGAACACCAGAAATGCAGTCAAACTCGGCCATTTATATGTGTTTTTGCCTCCCGAACATCCAGTGCCCGGTCTCCGTCATTCTAGCCCGCGGTTTATCCAAAAGAAGCGCCTTTGCTAAGTGATAGTGATCCGGCCTGAGCCTGCTGTCCCTCCAGAGTCACCCAGCTGGAGCGAAAGCCTCCAGTGCCCGCGTGCGTGTCTGTGTGATGTTGACCTATCCAACCCCGGAGCTCTCTTTTAACGCAGCGCAAATCCACCATGGAAATCCTCCACTACACGCTGCTGTATCCGAAATGTCACCCTCTTTGTCTGACCTTGGCTTAAGAACATATGGAAAACCTATATATTCATTGAGATTCGCCACGGCCGCGGTCCAGAGTCACGCTGACGCCGGGGAAAGTGACTCCATTTTTATCGCGCCATTGACCGGAGACGTCTCGAGCGCGCTCCATAAAGGGCATATTTGTGTAAGATACGGCCTCGCGTTTTTTTTTTTTTTACAGACCCCGCGCGTGGACCGCTATTATCAGCGTATGCATGGCCTTGGAACCCCCCCCCCCCCTTCTAAGCTTATGCCCATACGGATAACGAGGCTCCGTCCAAACGCGTGGAGGGAGGGGAGGGGAGGGGGGAGAGCACGCGTTACGGTCGCAATTTGGGGTCGTGTGTGCCGTCATTGTGCACTTGTTAACGTGGCCACTGTGAATCATCGGCGGGTCCGGGCCACCGTGTTGTACCGTGAATCACACCACTCTTCCTTCCACAGCTCCATTGACATCGCTCTTTCTGATCCGAGGGAGGAGGCGCGTTCAGGGGAGCAGATCCAACTCGGAATTTTGACTTCCCCTGGAGAACTTTGTGGTGCAAAAATGTTTCTCGTTATGACTTTAGGGGTTTCACTGCGCAAAAAAACGATAGGGTGATTTGGTTAATGAGTAATTGTGTGAGGTAGGTACGTGACAAGTTGTGAAGTGTGGGTGGTAGACTTGAAAAATTAAGATGACCACCATATAGCCTTTTTAGGAATACACAATAGACACACTATAGTAAGGAGCTATATTATGTCATCATGTAGGATAAATATAACATGCTAAACTGAACAAGTGGGGCAGTACCCATGTGTAAGAAACTGTTAGTATGACGATACCCTAGCAATGAGCTTTCCCTAGTGCTGAACTGACTCAATCTAAGTGGTAAATGGTCTCAATTATATAGCGCTTACCTCCATTAAGCCCAAAGCGCTTTACAGCAAGGAACCAGTCACCCATTCACGCTCTCATTCATACACCAATGTACACAGACACTGGAGGCAAGGTGGGAGAAGTGTCTTGCCCAAAGACACGACAGTGTGCATCTGTAGGACCCGGAGTAGTTGGTTCTCTCCCTAACCCGCAATCACTTGGCATGACAAGCCCAAATACGACTTAGACTTATAAAATATATGTCTTTTCCTCCAAAATTGTGGTTTAATAAACTATAAAAAGCTGACATTATGACAAAAAAACAAACAGTAATTCTATACTTTTTCTGTACATTAGAACAGTTTTATTGACCATTGTTACGAACAGGTTCACAACTATGATTTTTTTTTTTTTTGTTCAATTGTGCAACATGAAACATAAAACTTATAACGCATAACTTTAGATAAATAATAAACTATTAAAAACTCAAACCTATAAGACTATATGGGCATGCGTAAGAAGATTCAATTTAAACTATGATAAAGACAACAACAATTTGACACAGAACAACAGCGTTAGTGTATTTACAGTGCATTTTAGTTTTAAAGCAGTACTAAGTAACTCTTGCCCCTAGAGGCCATAAGCGTAACTGCAGGTGTCTTAGCAAGTTACGATTTTTAACTTATTAAATGTCTTGGAGAGTAAATACTACGCTGACAGAAAAGGTAAAGGAGAGAGGGGTGTTGTACATCCAGTTATACAATGGAAATAATTTTTTCACTCAAACTTGGCTGTAAATTCTGTTTAAAGTGGCGCTAGCCCGCAGTTAGCTTTGCCCGTTAGCCTGTTAGCTTCTTCTTCGTGATTCCATTAGTGTGTATTGGTTGCTCCGCCCTGGTGGCAGTCAAGTTGCAAGCATGGTTTTCTGGCCAGAGACACCAGGGGGAGATGAAAGACCCCCAATCATCCCATTAACACTTGTATTACCCCCAGAGGGACTACGGAAAGGATTTATTAATGTAAACACGTTACTTAGTATTGCTTTAAGAATGTTTACATCTCATTCCATTTTTCCTCCCTGAGATTAATTCCGGGTTTTAAAGTAGTTCCCATAGCAACCTAGACCATGTTTTTTTTATAGCCCATTTACATGGTTGCTTTACTTTCTGTTTCGCCCATTGTTAATGCTTGTAATTATTGTTTTTTGGAGAAGTCGTGGCTGCCCTTTAATCCCGCAGTCTTTGAAAGCATCAGAGGGAACTACCCCCACCCGGACACCGCCCCCTCTACGTCACCGGCACCGTGATTTGCATGAAGTGTTTTCTGCAGCGGCTCAACTCGCCTGCAGAGCGAGAGACTCCGAGGGCAAAGCGAGAGAGGACGCGCAGTGGAAACTCGCGGGGGAAGAGTGTGTAGCCTTCGCGCTTGCGTCTCCACATCGGAGGGGATAAAAAAAAAAAAAGGAAAAAAAAACCTAAAGGAGTAAAAGACATTCGGGGAAAACAAGGATACGGCACCGGGAGAAAGGATTTACTGAATTGTGCGTTTCTGTTTTCGTCCGGGGGAGGAAGATGGAGCTACCCGCCGCGGGAGAGCACGTCTTTGCGGTGGAGAGCATCGAGAAGAAGCGCAGCAGAAAGGTTTGTCACTACGAGCTGTGTGAAGGACATTTGAAACGGAGAGGAAAGGGAGGGGGGCTGCCTCGGCTCTGATGGATTATATGTGCACTTCCCTGACGTTATTTCTATGCTGACGGTGCAACGCTGTGTGCATTTTGCTGCGTAAAGTATCCCAATGTTTGTTTTTGTTTTTTGCTGATTGTCCGTTTCTATGCGTCCACAGGGGAGGATCGAGTATCTGGTCAAGTGGCGCGGATGGTCTCCAAAGTAAGTCTGCTCATAGATTAGGAACACAGATATTATGATTCAAAACAGTGGCTTTATTTTGTATACGCGCGGGTGCGCTTTTGAGCGGTTACGCGTTTTTATTTATTTTTTTTGGTTTTGACGCGTTTGGCCACGATGATGGATGCGGTTTTACGGTGTATGCAATCCCCAGTGTGCCAATTAGGAAACAGACACGGCCATAATTGAAGAGCGTGTAGCAGGGAGGCTCATATATCCACAGGCGAACTGGGGGGCTGATCCACCGCTCCCTCGTACAGCCGTGCGTAAAAAGTTACTACACATATCGCACGTGCGCCCGAGGGGACAGCGAGTGCACGTCAGCGTGGCGCTTACGTAGCATCGCATGCAAACACAGGGGCTAAAACTGAACAGCAGTGTCATTTCAGCGAAACAAACTACATTTGAATGGGCCCGGCGTTTGCTGACGTGTGTGTGTGTGTGTTGTTCCTTTTTAGATACAACACGTGGGAGCCAGAAGAAAACATCCTGGACCCGAGGCTGCTGGACGCTTTTCAAGACAGGTAATAAACCCGCGTCAAGTGTCTGATTTGCTGTAATGAAACCTGATAACTAACCAAACTGGTAGAAACACATACTCTACTTAAGAGCTGCTTTGTCATATGGGACTTTTTTGAGTGATTTTGCTACTCGTTAAGTAATCGTTATCAAACAGGTTTTACACTTCCAATTAGAGAGTGTGACCTGAATACCTTCCATGTGATTACAATGGGCACCTCACCACTGGTATTTTATTCTCTGTAACTCAGTTGAAAGCGTATGCAAGGGCAAAGCGATTCATAAGCCATTCAGCCCTTAGTTTTGAGCCACAAAACGACTCAAACTCATCTTAAAAAGGGGGGTGACCTTGAAATGCATTGTAGAAGAAGCAATTTGAGAGCCGAAATTATACCAACAAATCCTGCGGTGTTAACCTCTTAACACCCACCTGAACCGAGCACATTTTCTCCAGTTTGGCTTTACCCAAATCTAAAAGATTTTTAAAAAGCATCAAAAAGGGATCGAAAACGCAACAAAAATGTGACAAAAAAATAGACAAAGTGCAACAGAAAAGTGAGAAAAACGTGCCGGAAAAGCAACAAAAATCGACAAAAACGCAATGAAAGAAAATGCGATAAAAAAGTGACAAAAACGCCTTAAAAATGTGACAAAAACGCGGTGACGATGTGACAAAAAAAGTTACAATCAGTATTGTAGGTCTCAGCTTTCAAATGAGGCACTACACTGTAGGGCTGGCGATATATCGATATTTAAGATATATCGATATATTTTAAATGAGATGTGGAATTAGACCATAATATCGCGTATATCGGGATATTTCAAATTCAGATAAGCTATTAAGTTAACAAAAGAAACAGGTAATCTCAAGCTGTTTAAAAAAAAAAGTTTATCTTAAACTGAGCACTTTATTTTGTTATCTCTTTATACATAACTGCTGCCCTCAGAAAAAAGATTGACCTATTTTATTTTATAGGCTATTTTTATTTAAGATATCTTTTACATTTCATCTCACAGCGCTCACTTTGAGGAAAAAAATATCGGGATATATATCGATATTCAACCTAAATATATCGGGATATGACTTTTGGTCCATATCGCCCAGCCCTACTACACTGCTGCTCTTTTTAGATTTGGGTAAAGCCGAACTGGAGGAAATGCCCTTAAACACAGGGGGAGCACCACCTCATGACCTCATCAGGTGCGAGTGTTTTAATGAGGAGTCAGATTAGGATTACACGGTGCACCTTTTTTAAAAGTAGGCCATACAATTACATTCAAAAGACATAAATAATCATATTGAAAGCTAAGTGTGTGACTCTCAGTTGTTTATATGCACTTCTGAGTTGTGTTGAAAGCGTTAGTCCTCGGCTGAAATGACCTGTTGGCTCGTTTTTAGACGGCTTGTACCAACCTGACAGCATGAAGGCTTAAGATCCACTCATTCACTGCCTGTTTAATCTCAGAGCCTAGTGTCTGGGATCAAGGCTGGTGTCATTCGGGCTCAGGGTTAAAGTCTGTTCAGCATCTCCCGCACAAACTGCCCCTCCTCCTGTCAACTGTAAGCCTCGCACAGTCACCCGATCGGTATTTGCCGGCGTGTTTGTTGCTCTTCCAGCGAACGGTCACATGACGCACCTGTGTCGTCTCGCTCCGCTCGAACGCCGGGCCAAAAGCAGTCGTTCGGCTAATTGGACAGATGGATCGCGGGAACAATGCGGACAATTTTGTGCGAGGAAACTCCAAACTCGAGCACTGCCGTATACGATTGCGTCTTTGTCAGTCGGCTCAGTAGGTCAGTAGGCCAGACAAACGCTGACGCTGTGTTTACATTTCAGACAACAGCTGAAATGGTTTATGACGAAACTGAGGCTGGAGTTTCATCAGGGGAAAATGTAACCTGCTCGAAAGTATTAATATATGAATACATTCACAGTTTCTAACTAATAAGGGATCCAGGTCAAGTTTTTTTCTAGTTTAGAAAGTTATAACGTTTTTGATCCCTGGCTCACAAACTTGGATACACGCAACACTTCTGGTATTTGGGGTTTCTTCTAGTGGTATTTGTTTTTTGTGTGTTTTTGTTTAGATACAATCTCATTTATGCTTTATTAATGCATGAAGCAGTACCATGGCTACAGTGTCTGCGAATGAGAGTGTGAATGGTGGATTTGTGGAGTGCTAATGAAGGTGGAAAAGCGCTATACAAGTTGGGACCATTTACCATTTACACTGGGAAAAAGGAAAATGTACTTAACTTCTTAACCCCCGCCTGAACAGACCACATGTCCTCCCGTTTTGCATCATGCAAAGTCTACAAGCTTCTCGGAGAGACGAAAATTAGGATGAAAACACAAGGACAAAGTGACAAAAGAGCGAGGCGTTACTCTGGCCTACAGTCTTGTAAGCTTCAGTCGAGAAGCTTTTAGATTTGGGTAAAGCTGAACTGGAGAAAATGTGCTCGGTTAAGGAAGAAGTGACATACATTTACTTGAATTAAGAGATTACATGTCAAGTTTGAGTAGGTCTGGTCTTGGATCAGATTAAACCTCTTACTGCCAAAAGTACAGTTTTTCTTAAGATCATTGTGTATCATTTGAAGTGAAACAACATACAATTTAAATGTAAAAGTGAATTTGTCTGATTCCAAGTGGAAATTCATGCTTGCCCCATTTGCATTAGCCTCATATTCATATTGACTCAAACTCAACATTTATTCAAGCAGTTTTATGTCTCATGTAAGATGGTCCTTTTTTCCAGTGCAGTCATGATTCCAGGTTTAGCTCCATTTTACTCTTTCTATGCCCTGGTTTGGTCTGAATTCGGTCTTGCTCTAGTGGTAGTGTGAAAAGTTGAGAACCATATAGAATCTAAACATAGGCGGATACAGTTTTGTACGGAACATGTATCCATTGATTTTACTCTGTGTCGTCTTTCCCTGTGTGCATAATATCAATGTAGCACAATGTGTTCCTGTTATAGCTTATTTGTTATGAGTCTACAGCCATCCCGATATTTATTTAAAGGGCAGGACTTTATGTACTCTGGCAAAGTGACATTTTTACCAACAGCGACTCAAATGATTCCCCCTGAACGAGTCTCTCAGCTAACCCGTTCGATGCCTTATTTCTTTCACTTCCGAGGCATTTGTACAGAATAGTATGGAGGTGTATTATTCTCACAAGTTAACCTGTCTCTTGCCTCTCTGTCATTCGTCACTCGCTCTCTCTCTCCCTCCTCCAAAGCAAAAGCGAGCCACACGTCTAAAAGCAAAACACCGTCCCCGTGTCTGTTTCAGCCATTACCTCTCTCTCTCTGAAGGGGGAGACCTTATTGAGACTAATTGCCAGTCTCTCCGGGGAGCCAAATTGTCTGAATGCCAGGCTATGAAAATACACGGAGTCGTCATTGTAATTAGATGTGAGAGGTGGTGGAGGAGGAGGAGGTGGAGGAGGAGGAGGAGGGGGGGAGGGGCCTGACATCACGCTGTCTGTAAAGTGTTGAGTTACCGTCTTTGGTCAGACCTGTGCGGAGTGGAGACAGCTGAGGAGAAGTCAACACGCGTGGGCTATTACCAGCGGTTCCCAAACGGTGGCCTCCTAAGGGGTGCTACTCGGGGGTCATCTGCAATTTTAGGCTTTATTCAGAATTGTTTGAGAACAGGTTCACAAAGTAGGATTATTTTTCCTCAGTACAATCGTGCAACATGAAACATTTTAACCTCTTACCCCCCCTGCTTTAACCGAGCGCATTTTCTCCTGTTCATCTTTACCCAAACTCTAAAAGCTTAACTGGAACTGGAGCTTACAGCCTACAGGCCAATGCCTCATTTGAAAGCTGAGACCTACAGAACTGACCTAAACAGATCTTTTTCCTTGCGTTGTCGCCGCGTGGTTGTCACTTTGGCATTTTTTCGTTGCCAATTTTTCATCACGGATTTGTCCCATTTTTGTCAAGTTTTTGGCGCTATTTTGACTCTTTTTTTTTTTTCCAGGTTAATTTGTCCTGATTAGATCCTTGGCCCTGGTTGTACCTGTACACAGATGTTTGGTGTGAAAAGTGTCAGAAGGCTTTTCTTCCTCCCCGGGCCGAACCTCCCAATTGTGGCCCAAAGTAAAGCCCTACTTTCTCCAAATCCCAGTGTTGTTCATCGTATCTGTCCTATATGGGGGTCGGGAGTGTCCTCTCAGGAAGTAATCGACAGTATTTTCTAGGGCTGAAAGATATATCGTTATCGTATCGATATCGAGATATGAACATTCAAAATATTAAAATCGAAAAACAAATCAAAATATTTTCATCAATAAAACTGCACTCTTTTGTATTATGATTTTATTTTTCTGAAAAATGCTTAGTTTTCACCTAACCCATAATTATATCTATTATCGAGATATCTGGCATGAATATCGAGATATGAAATTTTGTCCATATCGTTCAGCCCTAGTATTTTCACAATTTTTTTAGGAAACTTCAACAGGGACTTGACCCCTGACGTTGCCTTCCCCTGGTCTATACCCGTGGTTCCCAAAGTGGGTGCTACTGTTTTAGTATATTTTTTAGTGTACACAGGGGGACAGCATACAGCATGTGAAATCCATTCAAATATTCAAAATAAACTAACTTTAAATACATATTA
Organism: Neogobius melanostomus; assembly: GCA_007210695.1. Lineage (NCBI taxonomy): Eukaryota > Metazoa > Chordata > Actinopteri > Gobiiformes > Gobiidae > Neogobius > Neogobius melanostomus. The sequence goes on from VHKM01000153.1 coordinate 1,501,927, forward strand.
ACTTGATTTAATAATGTTTTCTTCCCTAAAGTAGTGTAAGAGGCAATAGTTACACAATGGGGGCCCCGAGTTTTTATGTGTAAATTTTCGGAGTCCCAGCCAAAAAAGTTTGGGAACCCCTGGTCTATACTATAAACTTGTTTCAGTAACGCTTCGCAGTTGATTGCAATCGAATTGAAATGGCACTACCTCAAATGGCAATCACAAAGGCTTCAGTTATTTGAGTAATCTAATAGCTTCTGAAAACAACAGAACAATATGTCTCCATGAGGATTCATCACTCGTCAAACCAGCTAACTGCACTTTCAACACCTAAACATGTAATCACAAACCTTTTAGCAAGCCCAATAACATACAAAGAGGCTGCACCTTTCGGTATTAAAGGAGAATGAATGGAATTTCCAACATGCCTCACATGCCTAAACCTTTATGGATATTCAGAAACAGCCCGACTATGATTGAGGGCGAGGGAATGCGTCTGCAGCTTTGTATTGGGTCTGAATACTTGCCTCATGTCTTCATTTCTATTTTAGTGATGTATTGTTGTCGACTTTTACCAACAGAAAACCAATAGACTACTTCATGAAATAATATCTGCTGCATGTGTGTCTGAGAGAGATGAATATTAAGACAGAGTAGGTCTCGAAGTTAATTAAAAAGGTGTGAATAGACGAGAATGTTAATGTAACCTTTCCAACGGTGATTTCATATTCACTAAGACGGACGATTATAATGAGGAAATCCCCTCCTTGTTTCCACCCAGAATGCGGGCAAACGCTCGTGTTGCCAACTTCCTCGTGCTGCTTTTGTTTTTGTTTTCCACTCAATGATGAGTTAAGGGTTTATTTTGACTGGCTCTTGGAATGCATATTTTGGACTTGAATTAATGCACCTCAAAGTTTGGAAACAAATGTTATAAAATCTGTATATCAAAGTCAAACATCTATTTCAAATACTGGTAAAAAGTTACACATTTAACTCATAGTAGTGTCCTCCTGTAACTCTAGAATACTTTGTGGTTTTGACACTCAAATCTTTTTCTTGTTGAATATTTCTATCCCGTAAATTGTTGGACTGATCTTTTACTGACTGGCAGCTTTATTCATTTCTGCCCAAGTTTTGCCTCGTCCTCCTCCTCCTCCTCCCCGTCCTGCCCTCCGGAGGACACCGTGACGTGTTGTTGCCATGGCGATACGCACTCTTCTCTGGAGACACCGACTAATTGGCTGCTGTTTTCTTTTCCCACAGGGAGCGACAGGAGCAGCTGATGGGCTACCGCAAGAGAGGGCCCAAGCCCAAGCACCTCCTGGTTCAGGTGAGGGACGAGATTCACTCGCGTTAAAACCCTGAACCTCTTTGCTGATGCCAGACAATGATAGAAATCAAGTCAATGTACAACGAGGAGCTGAACTCGTGACACCAAGGCCGGTGCACCATCAAAACACACTACGTGTCGTCGATTGTGCAGAACTATCGAGTCATTTTACATTCAGCCATTGAGTTCCGCTTTTTCGGCTAATAATAGAATTTCACACATTTGTCGAATTAGGCTGTCTATTCTACATGTAGAATAGACATCTTTAGTTATGTAATATTATGCAAGACAAAGTTTACAAGCTGTTAATATCTAGAGAAACAAAGACATGCGCATTGATACTGTAGTGCAGCTCGATGCTACACCAGCATAGTCTCTAAATGAGCTGCAGATCAGGCTAGCGTTATAGAGATCACACGTGGTTCCCTCTTGTGTACAGTATGCAGGTTCTCTCCATGTTTAGGGTTCTACTCACCACTAAAACATGTATAATAGGATCCCCTGTAAGAGGGAGGCACAGATTATCTGTTAAGTCATGGGTAAGGTGTATCATTGAAGGCTTACATTTGTTTTAATAAATAGAAAGAAAAGCACTTTGTTCTTATCGAGAGCGTTAAGAACATCATCCAGACCATTGCGAAGTTTAAAAGTGAAGACGGTAACTTTGACAAACCAAAGGAAAAGGAGATTATCCATTAAATTGCACTACTACGTTACAATCACGAGGATGTACTGTCTCTGTAGCCACTAAGTTTACTGATCCATCAAGCGTCTAAAGCCCAGGGAACCCCTGAGAGGCGTGTTTGTTCCCCTCTGGAGGGTGTTGATGTAACACATGGGGTAAAGTCAGTGACGGGGCACAAAGCCACAGTGACATTCCTCTGAGCTGAGGTCAGAGCAGCAGGAGACACTTTGAAATGTCACTCTGTGGGTCGGCCTTTAGAGTGAGTGTCCCGGGACGAGGGAGCGCAGTGTGTGGGGTGGCCCCAAGACCTCGGTGCTCACAAGAGAGTGTCTCGAATTTGCTTCATCGAGCGGCATCTCAATATTTCACTATTGAATTGATCAGATCACAAACACTGCAATTACTTAGGAAATATGATGTCTTTTGAAAAATAAGAATAAATAAGCTTAATATAAAATTGGATTGTTCATATTTCTCTCAAATGTTAGTTGTTAAAAGTGTTGCACTTGGTAATTTGCAAACATATCAGGTATTTCCCCCTACTCTATAGTTGAGGCCACAAAAAATGATCATTCAGGGTTTTAAATGTGTTAAAGATAATCCTTCGTGTCCCCTGGAAGAAACTGGGTGCAGAGCGGAGATAGCCGGCCATTGGAAAAACAGCATCAGCATAAAAAACAAATCCCCACACAAATATAACAGACTAAATGAAGAGTAGACAAAAAAAAATAAGGCAACTGTTTCTGCTGTTTACGGCTTTAACTTTTGTTTTTACTTCCCTGGCGTCAACAACAAGACATTGAGACAAACCTTTTTAAAACATTCCACACACGATTACTGAGCACATCCTCGTGGGCCTCAAATGAAACATGGCTTTTTGTTGTTGTCTAGACACATCTATACATCCCCCCCCGACAGCTCAACTTCAATCGCAAGACAAATCTGGAAATTTTTCACGCCGCGGCCTTTGTGCTGTACCTTTTGCGCCATTTGAAATTATTCATTCGACGTGTCCTACTGTGATTGTGGTCGGCTAAACTGGGTCTAAATCAGCGGTTTTCCATCATTACCTTACGCCACACGCCGGGCCACAACCCCAATGAAAGTATCTGGGCGTATGTCAATGTCGCAACAGGATTTGGTTGCTTGGAGACGTTGCTGAAATTGTCTTAATGTAATGAGAAACATTTTGTATTGCTGGCAGCGACGGAAATGCGTCCTTAAGAACTGGAAGAATGTTGACCCTCCCAAGCGGAAACAATGGACGAATGAACTGTTGACTTGCGGCGCAGCAGAAAAGAGCATTCAGTCAGTGGTAGGGCTGGGCGATATGGACCAAATGTCAGATCCCTATATATTTAGGTTGAATATCGATATACAATATATATCCCGATATTTTTTCCGCAAAGTGAGACCAGTGAAATGAAATGTTAAGTCAAAGCCAAATATGAGTAGTTTTATTGAAACTCACTATAAAATGTAAACATAAACACTGTATAACAAAGCTCTGTAAGGTGCACATTTAAATAAAATGTCTTGGATAAAAATAGCCTGTAAAATAAAATATATATATATAAAGAGATAACAAAATAAAGTGCTTAGTTTAAGATAAACCTTTATAAAAATCAGCTTAAGATTACCGGTTTCTTTTTGTTAACTTAATAGCATATCTGAATTTGAAATATCCCGATATACGCGATATGGTCTATTTCCATATCTTATTAAAAAATATATATCGATATATCTTAAATATCGATATATCACCCAGCCCTAGTCAGTGGCGAAGCGACTCTGAGCGGATATGAACTCCTCTTCTGGGCGTTTTGACTCGACTGGATATTGCATAATGTTAAATTAAAGAAAAATCTTCACCTCTCTTAACCCCCGCCTGAAACAAACACATTTTCTCCGTAAAAGAGCAACAGAAACGTGAGAAAAAACGCCACAAAACATATGATATAAAAGCGATGAAAAAGCAACAAAACAGGCAAAAAAAGCAACAAAATTGACAATAAACACAGCAAAACATAGGATGAAAAAGCAACAAAAACGCAACAAAAGGAGAGACAAAAATGTAGCGATAGAGCGACAAAAACCCAACAAAATGACCGACAAAAACGTGATGAAAAAGCAACAAAACAGGCGATGAAAAAGTGGAGACGATGCGAGAAATAATCTTAAATCAGGTCTTAGCTTTCAAATGAGGTGTTACCCTGGCCTATAGGCTGTAAGCTCCAGTCGTGAAGCTTTTAGATTTGGGTTAAACTGAACTGGAGAAAATGTGCTCGGTTCAAGTGGGGGTATAGAGGTTAAAGCATAAGGCACTTTCACTCAGTATATAATAAAAATGGGCCTTGCTGATTCTATCATTCATTGAATCGACAGTGACCCACTTTCGAGTTCCATAAGCACTGGTCCAAACGAAATTAGACTAAACTAGGACTAAAGCGTTCTTAAATCACCTCAAGAAGAGGTCCAGTTACCCATCAGTGGCCGAGCTTTACATCGTCTTTGTATTGTTTTGTGTCTTTCTGCGTCTCTAATCCTCTCTTTTTGTCATAGGTTCCCTCCTTTGCCCGAAGAGCCAACATTTTGGCCGATATCCGCGAGGAGGAGAGCCATCAGAAGTCCAACTCCATCCAGATGCAGTACCAGCTCAACGGCAAGAAGCACCACCCGTACCAGCCGCTGTCCCAGGACCGCGAGACGGACCCGACGAACGGCAAGAAATTCTACTACCAGCTCAACAGCAAGAAGCATCACCACTATCAACCGGACATCAAGAGCCAAGAGGCCATTTTCGTCAAGCCCAAAGACGTCCAAGTGCCGGATTTGTCCAACAAGGGGTACAATCTTCCCCCCGTCCTGCAGCAAAAATGGGTGCGGGATAAGGACTCCGGGTGCTTGACCAAAATAAAGGACATTACGATGGAGATGAAGAAGCTGCCTGCTGATTTAAACGGGCACGACGACGCCGAACAGGGGAAGCCAAAGGCGGACGTGGTGACGCAGAGCAACGGCGTCCGCAGCGGGAAGCTAAAAATCGTGAAAAATAAGAACAAGAACGGCCGGATCGTGATCGTCATGAGCAAGTACATGGAAAACGGCATGAAATCGGACAAGCACAAGGGCGACTCGGAAAAGCCGCTTCCGGACAGCAGCACGGAGAACCACATGGAGAAAATGAAGCTGGTCAAAAAGCTCGGACTGATGAACGGATTTACAAAACTGTCCAAAGACACCTCCAACTCTGGGCTGGCCGTCGGGGCTGCCCTGACGAGAAGGGAAAGGAGGGGATTTCTAAAACGGAGCCAACTGTGACGGCGCAGGATAAACATGTCGAGGTGAAAGGTCTAGGCCAGCCTCTTGTGGAGAAGGCTTTGGGGTTGACAACCAAGCCTAATCCCCCCTCCCCGCCTTTGGATATGGGAGAGAAAGAAGTCAGTCAAAGTGCGCCTCCTGCTTTGAAACGTCACCTCGCCGACACGAACCCTGAGCATAACGGACCTATTAAGAGGTTTCTGAGGACTATCAGCCCTTCTCCCCCTCAAGCCGCCCATCACGTTCTCCCCGACAGCCAGTTATTACCGGACTGCGAATACCAAGACGAGCCTATGGACCTGAGCATGGACAAATCACATAGGCCCAAAGTGGCAGCGGCGGTGGTGGACGATGTCGAGGCAGCGCGCCCCGAGGCCGTCGCCTTAACTCCGCTCGAAACACAATCACTGACAGAAACCGAAACCCGACCCCAAACAGAGGAGGACCAGATCAGGCCTTTGTCTCCGTCCGACCATAGCAAGAGGAAAGAAGTGCCCTTTCCCTCTCTACAGCCATTTCTTGGGAACATAGTGATCACAGACATCACCACAAACTGCCTCACAGTGACCTTTAAGGAATATGTAACGGCGTAGCTGGCGTGGCTAACTCTGTACAGGACATAACGTGCGGGTAAAAGGTGTTTGCGCCGTTGTGGATTTCTTTTTGTTTTCGCGTTCGTATTTCTCAACCAAATGGCCTCCAGATGTACTTTTGACGTAGACTAGTCACTCCTGGAATGCACCAAATATTTTCCTTTTGTGGATAACGGCTTTTTAGTCCATGATTCCCGACTACTCAATTTTCAGTCATAACTCCCTTAATTAATAAAGACTCCAGTGCAGTTGCTTTTAAGTTTGGAAAGCTTATTCCATATTAAATGATCTACAACAGGGGTTCCCAAACTGCTTCAGGTGGTACTCAGACTCCTGTGCAGTTCTTGTCTCTACGTGTAATTCATTGACATGTTTTTGTCCTCTCGGATTAGTCCCGTTTAGACCTGATTCAGCCCATGTTTTGACCTGAAATATATAAGTTTAGATCTGACGGTGTTCAGAAAGCCAAAGTGGTAGTATATTGGTGTTTTTTACTGTAGGTTTTGATTATCATAATAATCACTCGTGCAAAAATATGAAGAAATCGCAGCGGGGGCAACTACCTTTTCTTGACACAATACTTGCATTTTGATGCTTGAATGTACAAATGAACTTGTCCTTATTGTAAAGTTTGGATAATTTGCATAGTATTTCTCATAAGCTCTGCCCGATGTTATTTCTGCAGGTTTATCACATGCAGTATCAGATTTCTGTTTCTACAAATGAAGCTAAACTAACTTATCTTAAAGTACAAAAACCTAGACAAAGTTGCACTTATTCTTGTACATACTGTTAACTTTTCTATGTGTGATTTATATTTGTCTCAGATGTGGATTTTGTAAAAAAAAAAAGAAGAAAAAAAAGAAATTATATTGAATCATCACAAATGACACTGTGTTGAGTGTGAAATAAAGGGCGGTAAATGTTGATGTTAATCATTGGAGGATGACAAAGTAGTTCCCTTTGAAAAGATTATCCTGAGTTAGAATTTTGCATCTTCTGGGAGTATAGTTCCCGGTTCTTAATCTTGAGATCTGATACTTAGCACAAGTCACTTCCAAGCTATTATTTATTTTACGTGCTAATTTAACCGTGATAAAGTTTCAAATTCCCAAACAATGTTTTAACTGCAGAAGAATGGATTAAGATTGTGACACTGTCAAGGATTGCTGTATGTGGATTATTTTGGTCTCTATTCTAAAGAAGGTATGGACATCTTTTTGAATGTTTGTGCTACTGGAAAGTGGTTACGTTGGTTCTTTGAAACAATTCTAGTGTCTTAAGTTCTGTCAATGAAATGCAAACAATTTTCTTCACTTTACTCAACTTTACATTTCACAAAATAAAGATTCTGGATGTTATTTTTTATTTTATTATTTTTTACACAAAAAAAGCATCACAATTCAGGTTGAATAACTATCAACCATTAAATAATATATCAGCAAATTCTTGGTTTTAATTTGTTTGAAACTGAAGGTTTGGAGGTTAATTCAAAAGTGCTGTTTTCTGTTTTCACACGATATTTTCAGCTCCCTCTTTTTGTCACTTTTGTCTTCTTCCTGCACCACCAGAACTAATTTAAATTAAGAATAAGTTTTGCTTGAAGGCTTCCTCGACATTTTGCAATAATAAATGGTTTGAAACTATCTGTCAGTGCCCATCGTCTTTCTTTATATTAGGCCAGTTTAGGAATTGGTTGTGTTCTCAAAGTATCTTCAGGTGTTTGTCTTATAAATCCTAAAAGTCACTGGACTGGTTTAATGCTCTTAACATGGCCATGGCCAGAGGTGCAGGCTATAAGAGTTTGACTCTATTTGTGGCAGTGGAGGCAGAGAGGATTATAGTCTCTCCGGTCTATTTTCAGACCTGCTATTTGTGTGCTGTAGCGACCAGACATACCATTAATGCACTGGAAGAGTAACATTTACACTAAAAACTATAATGTTTTCCGTTCAAAGATAGATCACAAAATAAAGGCTTAAAAGTGCGTTCACCAGCTTACAACAAAAGTAAATGTGTCAGATAAAGATATAGGCCCATTAGTGTAAGGAAAATACAATTGGGAATCTTGCCCAAATGCTGTAACGCTACTAAATTTAGGAAGCAATGCTGAGCCGTCAAAATAAGTCAAGGATCTTGACAATGCGTCAAAGAAAGGCCATAGATTTTTAGCCGCACAGACATTTCTATCTGTTAATATTATGAACCTTACTGCTCAAGTCCCGGAGCGTAAAATGACTGAAGCGACGTTTTGCAATTGATAAAACCGTCTTTGCAAGTCTCTTTAAAGTTTCTATCCAGAGCCGGACTTGAGCAGCTGCTCCCACGCGCTCATGAGTAAATCTCAACGACGCGCTGAAAGACCGGGACGCCTCTTATTTCGTTGCTTTATCAGTGACCTCCGTGATGGCCCTCATAGGGCAGAGCGCATAGTTTGCGCAGCTTGCATCTCACACGCTGTAGCGTGATTCTGCGCCCTTGGGTTATTTCATACATGCCTGTGGGTAAAGAAATGACGATGTAACTTCAGAACTATTGCAATTTAAATAGCCGACTCGAAAAGACCAGCGAGCCTTGTCTTACCTATGAATCTGTCTTCCTCAGAAATGAAAGACAAAATAATAGCGAACAGACAACTTTAACAAATGGTCAACAAAACAAAGCAAAAAGGAATAAATAGAATAGGTAAGGGTAAAGCGCTTTATTGTCATTATACAACAAAGCCTCCTAGATTGTGTCCTGGTCTTTAACTTAGAAGAAAGCAACATTTCTTGTCTTGTAGACTATCTACTCGTGGGCCTCAGACTCATGGCTCATTGATGTTCAAGGGAGCTTCATGTATGATCACTGGTTCTAATCTAGCCAAAGAAATGTGTGAAGGCAGACTGGTGGATGGATCATACAATCGTAAAATATAATATAAATTAGGCCTACACATGCGTGTTATTGAAGTATTCAACCACGGATGTTTTAGAGGGCTTGAACACAAAGGGTTGTGTTGTGTCTAAAAAACCCTGCAGCTCTGCAGTCTCCTTTAAAGTCTTCATGAAATGATGTCCCATGGAGGTGCGTGGAAAAGATGCATCAGTCCGAGAACATGCAGTCCTGAAACTGCAGCAGCTTTCTCGACAAAGCGAATGGCATCGTCTCCGTGCGCGTTTTTGTCCTGCACCTGAGACTGAGCCGGTATAAGCTTGGCTAAAGGCTTTGTGCTGGTCTTTAGGCTCAAGTATTAAACCTGCAGTGTTAACACTAGACCCAGGGTAACCACAGCATTAATGAGATTTTAAAATGGCAGGTCAAACGGCCCAAACTTGGAAAAACGCACAGACCATTTTTCGCATTCGGTGCGTGTGTCGCTAAACTAAATATCAGAATCTAAAGATTCCACCATGCTCCACCTTGTGCAGACACGAGCTTTTGATTTGTCTTCGTTCGTCAAACATTTGACCAAAACACGCCAAGTGAGTCTCGTTTCAATGAAATAGTCTTTGTGCCAGGGCTGTCCTCTCTTTCTCAGAGCGAGAGAATCGCTTCTTGCCCAGATACAAGCCAACCAATGGAGTCTGGCGCGGCCGCGTGCTGCAGTGCAGTGCACGCAGACCAATAGCATCCAGTGCGCGACAGCGCCCATCTTCCTCTGCTCGTGCTCGAGGTTATTAGCACGCACTTATAAAGGGTCTCAAAAAACAAAGCCACCTCATGAATATGCCGGGTTCTGAAGGCGATGCGCGCCTCTTCCACGCGCCTTTGTTCAAGTTCCAAAATCACTCAACGCAGTGCTCAATCGCGCAATGTGAAATATGGACATTTTTGTGCCTAAGGTCTAAATAGGCTGCCTTTGCTTTGCGCGCCTCCGTTATTAATAACACGTGCATGTGTGTGAGGAAGTCTCTCAATGGTCGCGTGACCGCCGAGATCAGATTCATTTCTAAATATGATTCTCATCTGTGTGAATCCAAGCGCGACATGACATCTGATTTCATTTAGTTGATTTAAACAGTTTAGAATCAAATGTTCCATGTATTTGTGGTGATAAATGTAAGCTATGTCAGTCCACCCCAAGGGCAGCTGTGGCTACAATAGTAGCTCACCACCGAGTATGGAGTGAATGAATAATGACAACAGTGTAGGGCTTTGAGAAACTTGGTAACACAGGCTTGTAAAGCGCAACACAAGTGTAAGTGATTATTATTGTTATTATTATGTAGGCTATTCATTATTTATTTATTTATTTATTAACAGTCATCCCTCGCATCCAGCGTGGTGATTTATTTACCTCTTTTTTTTTTATCTCAAGGTGCGCTCAACTCCACCGCACGCGCTTTGAAATCAATTTCTGTAATTTGAGCTCTTAATCAGCTTTGAGGAGGCCTCATTCATTTGTTTGTGCTAAATGTTAGGCTATGTTTTAGGGAAAAAAGAAAAAAATCATCATAAATTTTACCTGATCCGGGCCTATAGAGCCGGATTTGGAGGAGTTTCTTTTTTTTTTTAAGAAAGAATATTTCCAAATGAACAAAATTTAACACGCCCTTGAAGTTTCTTAATTTACCCTAAAGGAGAAATAAAGATACATTCTCCTCGTAATATTTTAAAGCCTATTCATTGACTATTATACTCAAGGTTCTAAGAAATGTCTTAAAAGGCCAACAAAAGGCTAAAGCTATTAGGCCAAATCTGTCAATTAAAAAGGCCAGATTCTCTTTTCTGTTTAGTACTTGGCTTTTGTGATTAAAATCCATGGTTCAGATGTGATTTTGCGGCCTTGGACGCACGCTACTAACAGGAAATTTTATGCGTAAAAATACGCACGAGGTTTGGGCATTTTAGCCTTTCAGTTTTACTGCAGAGAGGATTAATAAATGCGCAGAGCCTTGACTTCAGCTACAAGCCCCATTGAAATGGCATTCAGACATGTGGATAATCTGACTCTTCTGGGAGGAAAGGATGGATCATTTGTGCTCCGGTGGTTACAAAATAGCCATAGCTACATCTTAAACAATTTGTTTCTTCCTCCTAAATTGTGAGCCGTGGAGAAGGGCCAGTTATTTAGCCCAGAGATGGATGGGTCACAGGTTCGAAAGTCGGATATGTGTCAATCCCGGTTTGGCACCTGAGGGCGCAGGAGTAGCCTAATACTGCAGTTTGAACAAATGTCTTCACTCTTCCTCGTTTTGAATGAGGCTGTTAAACATGTTTGTGTAAGCAGCTTTGAAGAGGACCGACGGGCTATGTAACGTGTCTTTGATTTGACTTAGGGACAATGAGCTAAAACACGCGGAAAGTTTGTTCTTCTTGGCTTCAACGCATTTGCCAAACCTATATGTCTTCCTCCATTTTGGCGCATGAGTTGCCTTGCGTGTACGAGATGCGCGGTATAAATAAAGTCGCCTTGCCTTGCCATTTTTGTGCGTAAATTATTCCATTATGCATTATCATAGATGTTATGTTTTAACTCTCGGACTTAAATCTCGGATTTCCATGCACAAAAAAGACGCGTTGACATATGAGAGACCATAGACATATGATTAGACGTATGAAGGATCTTAGACATATGAGGGACTATAGTCATAATGAGAGCGTAGAGATTTTTACGACCATAGCCGTATAGGGACCACAGACATATGATGGACTATAGACGTATTAGGGAGCAGGACCAGGACCAGCCTCAGATCATTTCCCCTCCACGAGTTCCTCCCACCACTTAGCAACCCTAAGCACGTAGCAACGCCTCGGCCAATGAGCGCACCCTTCGAGGTTCCACCGACTGCGTTACCTTGGCAACGACGTAAAAAAAAAAAAAACTGCGCTTACGTCCCTGCCGTGCTCGAGTATTATGGTCTGTCGGGAATTCAGAGAAGAGAAATATCTGTTAGCGCAGCAGCAGCAGCAGCTAGCGGTAGGTCCGTCAGTCGGCTGTAAACATGGAGCTGTCTGCCGTCGGGGAGAGAGTGTTCGCCGCGGAGTCTATAATTAAACGGAGGATCAGGAAGGTACGCGTAAATGCCCCTGTTTTCCTCCCATGTTGTCACGCTCAATTCGTCCTGCGAGCTAATGGTCTGTTTCTTTCTAATGTTGACGCGCAGGGTCGGGTTGAATTCCTTGTCAAATGGAAGGGCTGGTCTCCCAAGTAAGTCCTGCTACGAGGTGTCAAACGCGTGCAGTGGCCTAATCTTTGCCGACAGCGCTAACGCGGTTGGAAATGCGTTGTTGTTCGTTGGCGAGTTTAGCTTCACGGCTAACACCGCTGCCCACCCGCGCGCCGCGCCGTGTGCCCGCTTTCTTTCTAACGTAATAATGTTTTATTCGGCAGATACAGTACGTGGGAACCCGAGGAGAATATCCTGGACGCTCGGCTGTTGGCCGCTTTTGAGCAGAGGTGAGCGGTCTCCGTTGGCCTTTACGCACGAGGGCCGTCAGTGTGTCTCGTAAATAATACTGTACGGTGTCCGCGCGGTGCACTTTGCTCCGTGACACTCAAACCTGCTGCTGTCCGTGTCGTGTTCTCAGGGAGCGCGAGCGGGAGCTGCACGGGCCCAAGAAGAGAGGACCAAAGCCCAAGACGTTCCTCCTTAAGGTCCACTAACTTCCTTTATTTTTCATGATCGCTGCGCGTCATGGCATTGGCTGTGCGCATCGATCTGTCTTATTACCAGTGGCCTAAATGTAACTGTAGCCTATGTAACAGCGCATTCTTTAAGTGCTATGAATTAGGGTTGTTTATTCACTAATGTGCTGCTAATTGCCACCTTTTGAGCATGTAGGCCTTTAGGCTACTTTCAGTCGAACAACCTTTGGAAATGCGCTGAGCTGTCTTTGAAACTGAAGGCCCTTGTTGAGATCACAAGATAAAACTTCTTGGTCTAATTGTTACCATTAACATGTTTCTTCAAAGACGGTGGAGCGTGAGAACTGCTTAATGGGTTTTCTCTTGTCCTAAATACCTCAGATTCCAGGCATTTGTTGATGTGACTGAAAATGTAAATGCTGTATTTGGTGTTTTTCTAATATCTCTTGCAGTCAGAAATCATGCATTATTTCCATAACCTCCTTTGGCCATAAAACATGAAATAAATAATTCAACAAATACATATTTTTTTATTATATTTCTCAGAATATTTTTTTTTAGATTGATGTAAATAAAACTCTGCAATTTTTTTTTGTCTAATTAAAATGTAAAAATGATTTTCATACTCTGGGAAAACCTATTATTTTTAACATGTGTCTGTCTCCCCACAGGCCCACGCGAAAGCCAAGTCCTATGAGTTCAGAAGGGAAGCTGTCAGGGGCGTGTCATACCCCATGGCAGAGCCAGTGGTCACACCGCGGGCCAGAGAAGGCCTCAGGGCTGTGGTCCCGACCATTTTCCCTCCCAGCACCGTCAACCGAGGGGAGAGTTTCCATGTTCAAGAGCTGGCCCTGCAGCACTCTCTTCCACACACCCTCTCCGAGATAATCGTCCCGAAGAAGAGAGGGCCAAAGCCTAAGCCTCGCTTCCAGGACGGTTACGCGGTCGTGTCGGAGCCCCACAAAAGAAGAGCGGAGGAGGGCGAGGAGCGGGAGACGTATAAAATGCCCAAACTTCAGGCCCCAGAGGAGGTCAGAGTCAAGTCGGGACATTCACACACAGAGAACCATAAACACAATCATACAAAAACAATTGTTCAGTCCAGAGGAGACTTCCACCAGCCACATTTCCACTACAGCCGTCACCCTCACCGGACACACGTGGACTCACAAAAGACTAAATCCCCAACCCCCTGCAAACACCCGTCCAGACTGGGCCCAGGTCTAGCAGAGCCCGCTGTGCCGCCTCCGACGGAGAAGCCATACTTGGAGCGCTCGTCCCCGATCCGTTTAGACGAAGACTCTGATGCAGTGACATGGAGGCCCTCTCTGCGCACGATGGAGAACGTCCTGGTAACGGATGTGACCTCAAACCTCCTGACCGTCACCATCAAAGAGAGCTGCACCTCCAAAGGCTTCTTCAGAGACCAAAGATGACTGTGCACTCGCTCTGTGTGTCCATACATATATGTCCATATGTAGATGAAATACGGCATAAGAGCTCTATTTAATATCGACCAAATTGAGTTTGCGCTTCAGTTCACATTTTCATCTGCTCATTCTTTCTTTATAGAGTTTGTAAATCTATTTTGCAAATGAAATGTATTTTTGTCACTTTTGTCTGCCTGTGAGGATATTTTCTAATTTGAAATAATTACTCTGATGTGCCCCGTTCTATTTAAATGCATACGCACTTTGAAAAAGAAAAGTATTCAGTTTGATTTATGTTGACCCAGTTCCTGTAACTGCTGAGGAGAATAAGCTTTCTAAACGCCCGTGTTTCAACAGCCAACTGTGTGTCTGTTATATTTTTGCTTATTATTATTATTTGTGTCTTAATAAATTTAAATAGAATAAACAACAACAACAAATGTGTCCAAAAATATTCTTCGACTGCTGCTTCTGGGTTGCTGGGCGAGCTCAAGAGGCCACCGTTTCGCGCCCCAATGACGCGCGCGCAAATGTCGTCAGAATGGAGAAAAATAAAGTTTGTATTTAGGCCTAATGGAAAAAAACAAAACGCGGCCTTGTTATGTTTCAAAACGAGTTTAGTCGCCGGTTGAAAATGTGCGGGAGAAGCGCACAGGAGTCATGCAGCCTTTTTTTATTTTAAAGGCCTATAGCGTCAATCCCGGTATTATTTAGGCGACCCACGCTCCCCCATCTGTACTTTTAATACGTTTTTTTTTTTTTTTTTTTTAAATGACCGAAGCATGTGATAATAAATATTGCCGCGCGCACACATCACGCGATTTCTTTTATTCTTTAAGGGCGCATAGTTTACTTTTTAGTCTCCCTCAGCAGAGTCCTATGTTATGCCTCTACTGTACAATAACCTATAATAAAATACATTGCCCTGTTCTGATGCGCAATTATCTTCCCTCATGAAGTGCGCGCATTTGGCTCGTTTAGAAATGCGCGAATAAATTACAACCCGTATTTTAACGTCACTCTAGTAAAAGGAAGCCTACGTGACAAAGGCAATGTAATGATCTTTACATTATATTTCGGTTGCTCAATAATATTGTGTTAAAGCTACATGAGAGATCATCAATAAAAGGTCTAACGTGTTTCATCCGTATCTGAGCGGCCTCCTGTCTGTATATGGCCCTATAGTTTTTTTAAAGGCTACTCATTCACACACACACTATACAGAAAAAAGAAAGGCAATCAAATCCTCTCCAAGGTGCTATAGGATATTTTATTCAGATAGATATGGTAGAAGAAACATCTAAACTTTAATTGTTTATTATGGTAGGATTAAAAGCATGCCAGTTACATGTCAGAGAGATACATCATCTTGTTTCTTTGACCTCAGCTTCAAACGTCAGTCTTCAATCGACTCCTTATTTCTTGAGAAAAGAAAGAAATAAAAACAGGTATTACAGCTTGTCTGTGGAGGAATGGTAATACATTAAAAGCCTGCAGATTATTTGAGGGTATGTAACATTGATTTTGATCTTAAGATTGTTGTCTCTGATTTGTCTTTGGGAGGCTCACGGGGACATTACCCACTCCGGGGCCCTCCTCAGACGGGATATCCGTAGTTACTGTCACAGCGGGGGTAGCAGTGGGGGTTGAGCCAGTGCTCCCGGTTGGTCTCCTGGGCCCTCTGATCCAGGGCCTGCATGTGCAGCAGGTGCTCCTGAAATCAACCAGAGAGAGGCTTCAAACAGACTGCAATAGCAACAACATATATAAAGAAACTGGATCCAATATGTGCATAATCATGGATCAAGGCCTTGCACTTTAGTCTTAAGCCAATTTTCCATAATGTGTATATTATTGTTGAATTTAAAACTGCGTGTTTGCTTCAACGTAGCTGTAGCCTCTATGTGAGAAGTTGGTGGAAATGTGAGTTCAAAACGTTATTTTGTAGCTACTGCATTGACTGAGTAACATGAGCAGAAACGTCAGTGCCCACTGTGGTCTGTTTATTTTACATCTTGCAAAACAGGGTTATAAATAAAAATGTCTTTCCTTTTTTTTTACTGCCAAGACCCTAGTGCAGCATTTACCCTCATCGGTTCATCCGGGTGACCAGGTTTCTGCCTCTTACTGCGGAGGAGCTGTTTTGCAAAGCTCTCCTGGATGATCGGATTGGCCTCTGAAAATACAGAATACAGATTTCCCATTATAAAAGCTTTTTAAATGTTGTCCTGTTTCACTATGAACAGACTCGACCTGTTGGTAAACCACTCACTTGTTGTTTCATCTGCACACTTCCTCTTGCGTATAACCTCTGCCACACTGAACGTTGCGTCTGTATATAGACGTATAACAGCTGTCTGCTTGTGGCTGCTTTTGGCTAATGCAAAAACACTGTGAGGCTTGTGTTCAACCCCATGAATAACTCTCCCCTACCACGACTTTGCGCCTGCCCTGTTCTGTTTGCCCAGCGCAGGTTGAAAATCAGGATAGGATAACTTTGATAAGAAACTGTACAACAGGGGGCAACGTCAGGCCCGGCTCCACACAGAACTTCTGGCCCTCAGGATGATTTTGATAAATATTATTATGCAAATAAGAGATCAAGTACCTGTTAAAGTACTCTAAATATGCGAGAACTAGTGTCAGTATTTATTTATCTTCTTTAATTTCCTGGCAGAGCACTTGGTCATAGTGAATGTAAAACAGTGATTCTCAACTTGTGGGTCAGGACCAGAAAGTGGGTTGCGGAACCACGAGGAAACTGTAGCCTATAGGAAACATTGTAATCGAAATGGTCCATCTGAAAGTGCATGGAAACACTAGCGGAGTCAGTTAAAATGAATGCTATTGGGCTGTCACGGCTTGTCACCAC
Source organism: Neogobius melanostomus (assembly GCA_007210695.1). Lineage (NCBI taxonomy): Eukaryota > Metazoa > Chordata > Actinopteri > Gobiiformes > Gobiidae > Neogobius > Neogobius melanostomus. Next base: position 1,518,714 of record VHKM01000153.1, read on the forward strand.
TTGAGATTGAGGACCACTGATGTAAAACACTGGCATTTGCAGAAAAAAGAAAAGAAAAAGAAAAAACTTTAGGATACAATGGTGAGGTTCGGCCCTTGGTGTTTTGGCAATGATTAAAATCACGGCCCTCCACGACACAAACTTGCCTACCCCTGCTGTACAACTTCAGTCAGTAGTTGTATCATGTTTTTGCTTCTGCAGAATCAATACTCTCAGGAAGTCTGTCCTTTAAAGTGACAAAAGTTTCAAAAAAAGAAAGTGTGTACATTATATCAGAACATATATTTTTCGCCTTTTATTTCATGGTCTGTAATATTTACCGTTTCACGTTTTGTTTGCCACCTCTACAACATACATACATCTGACTTTAAGCCAACACATTTACTGAACACTTCTTGAGAGCACATTTATTTTAAACAAACTCAATCTTACTTGAATAAATATTTGGGACGCTCTGGTTTTCTTCGCCCACATATACTCTCTCTCACACACACGGACTCTCTCTCTCTGAGCATTGACAGGTCGGGTTTTGGGAAGAAACTAACAAAGTGCCCATTCATGGCCCGTCTCCCTGGGGAGTGCGGCCCCATGCAGCACATGACCCCAGCTGGCAAAAAGTCTCCCCCCCCCCCCCCCCCCCCCTTTTCCTCCTCCCCTCAGCTCGACCAAAGTTCTGCAAAAAAAAAGTCAGACCTGTGAGTCAAGGCAAGGACTCAGCTACTTTTAACTCTCATTGTGGCAAAAGGTGAATTTAAACATTTTAAACAGCGTAAATAAAACAGCTTTTGTGATATGGATTGAGTACGTTTTTGCGTAAGTGCCTGATGACAGAAAACAAAGTACATTATAAAGGCGCAGTGTGTTATTTACCTCCAAGCATAGTCAATATTTTTCGCAACACATTTGAACAATGATGGATCTGTATCGGAGATCTGTCCTGTTTGCACAAATCAGATTTTTTTTCTTTCCCCTTCCCCAGATGCTGCACGATTCATATATTTTGGAAAAGTTGTAGTTTACAAATACGTTACTAAAGTATGAACAATTACTTGATGTCAGATAAAAAACATACCTGTGTAAATGGCCAGCAGGACCAAGCACAGCAAAAACACAGCCAGCTTCTTCATCTTGTCCACCTGGATGTTTACTGCTTTACGGACTGGTCTGAGGTCCTAACTGAGCCAAGAGGAGGTCCAGGGGTCTCCTCCTCCTGCCCCCCTGGACCATCCCCACAGTCAGCAGAGCAGCTAATGTGGGATAAATAGAAGTATATTTAAGGTGTATGAATGTCCCTGCTGTTTGTGTGTAAACACCCCCTACAAAGCTTGTTTGCCAATTAAAAAATCGATTTGTTTAGCAATTACCGCATACGTCCACTAGATGGCAATACACAGTAAGTACTACTTATACAGATGTAGCCGACTTGCAACTGCGTTGTGACATCAGGAATCAGAATTTCTTGGTAGATTATAACAAATAGCCATAATTACTCAAACAAAATAAAAAGTGAGTATGGATCATAGACAGGCCAGGACAGTATTTTGTTGCCTCAGTGTTTTAACAGGCTAATTGCTTATTATCAGTATTCACCATGGGTATTCCGCCTCAAACTAAATTAAAACGTTGGTATAATTTGTCACGGTGTCCTTGGCACTGAACATTTTGACTAATAACGACAACAGGAACAGAGAGCAGATATCCAAAGTGATTATCTAACACGCCAGGGGCTACAGCAGCTCTGTACTGAGCGCACGCATCTCGAGTGCAGAGATCACAAACACCTCCGAGATAAATTATACTCTGCACTTCCGGTTTCGGTCAAACCTCATCAGAAAAATAACTATTTCCTTGACACGGTTTGATCAGTTAACCGTGTCAAACGAACATGAATATTACATTTTACTCAGTATCTCACTAAGTTGTTAGCTTTGCCCTTGCGCTGCAGCGCCGCCTGGTGTCGCTGTGCCGGCGCGCCCCGATAGCGACAAACACTATCTTGTTTCTTCACTGATCTTTGTTGAAGCTAAGTTAGCGCTGGAGCTGCTGCCTGTGCGTCCCACAGCTGTCGTTGGTGATGTTTAGCCCGTTCGGAACTCCAAATATTTGACTTCTTGCCTTTTAGTTTATGTTGACCTGTGCGTTTGAACATGGGTAACCCGCGGAGGACGCGTGTGGGGTCTGTGGTGGTGTTTACGTAGCTCCTGTTCACCAGTTTCCGCAGTTTCACGCCTCTCAGCCCACAGCCATGGCCACAGAGGCGGGGGACGAGTGGTCGCTCCTGCTATGGACATGTCTGGCCGTGGTGGTGCCAGTCATTATTACGCTATGGTGCAGTGTACAGCGCTCAAAGCGGAAAACGCACATGAAAGACTTCTTCCGTAAGAGCAAGCACGGCTGGCACTACACGGATCTGTTCAACAAGCCTACGTACTGCTGCGTGTGCTCACAGCACATCCTCCAAGGCGCTTTCTGCGACAGCTGTGGGGTGTGCGCTGATGAGGAGTGCCTGCGCCCTGTGGATCGCAGCCTGCCCTGTAAGGACATTATGGCCTCCTCCGGTTCTGACGCGGGCATGGAGCACCGCTGGATCCGAGGAAATGTGCCTCTCGCGAGTTACTGCACTGTGTGTAAACAGCAATGTGGCAACCAGCCCAAACTGTGCGACTTCAGGTAAAGTGATGCTGCAAACACCTGTACAGTGCACTCGTCACTGTCACAGCAGACACAGACTGGTGTGTCAGTATGAGGGTCATACAGGCCTACAGCTTATCTTTAATCCCTCTTTAATATGCTCTAATGGAAACGGCTGCTCTTATGATCACTAATCCTAGTCATTGACTTTGTCATGAGCAACATAAAGTGTATAATAATAATAATCACAAAGCGCTTTTACTCTCTGTCTCTACAATGACATGACTGTCCTCAGGTGTGTGTGGTGTCAGAGGACAGTACACGACGACTGTCTGAGTGACTTGTCGGAGTCTGACCAGTGTGATTTTGGGGAGTTTCAAAGCCTCATCATTCCACCGCACTACCTCTACCACGTCAACAAGCTGAGGCGTAGGCATCCTGATGAATACAGCAAGGTGAACACTCAGCACGGGGTTACCTCACACATAGTGACGTCTAATCTACATCTTATAACATTGTAAGTACTTTATTCTCTGTAGTTGGCTGTGCCCTGTGGCAGTAACTGGACCCCAGTGTTGGTGTTGGCGAACACACGCAGCGGGAACAACATGGGAGAGGTTCTGCTTGGGGAGTTTCGAAGCCTCCTCAATCCAGTGCAGGTCGGTGACTGAGTCTCAAAAACAAAATATGATAACAGTATTTAACACAGAGTCTCATTGCTCTCTCCAGGTATTTGACCTGTCTCAGTTAAACCCCTCCAAAGCGCTGCAGCTGTGCACGCTGCTGCCCCCGGGCAGTGTGCGGGTGCTGGTGTGTGGAGGGGACGGCACAGTGGGCTGGGTGCTGGACGCCATCGACTCAATGAAGCTCAAAGTAAGTGGTTTTGTTTTTGTCGCGGTAAGAGCGATATATTTGCTCTCCTCTCTTCCACCACTTGCCACCGTGTCACTGCCAAGTTAATAATAAACCTGCTGCTCCGGCCAGGGCCAGGACCAGTTTATCCCCGAGTGACCATCCTGCCCCTGGGGACAGGAAATGACCTGTCCAACACTTTGGGCTGGGGCGCTGGCTATGCTGGAGAGATCCCTGTGGAGCAGGTGCTGCGGAATATAGTGGACGCAGAAGTGGTCAATATGGACAGGTGCAATCTCACAATGTAGAAAAACAAACATAAAACATAATGAGCTATGAATAACTTCACTAAATATATTTACAGATGGAAAGTGCAGGTCGCATCTAAAGGAGCATATTTTCGGAAACCAAAGGTAAGTGTCTTAAGCGGTATAGAGCTCAACAGTCCCACCCGGTCACGTGTCTGGATCTGATGTAAAATATCCCATTTATTTTTAGCATTGATAAAAATAAATAATCAAATCAAATATTAAGAGTTTAACAGCACGACGCCGGCTAATCAGCTATGTGCCAACTCATGGACATAAAACACACAAGGTTAAATTGAAGATTTGTCTAAAATGTCATAAAGTGAAAAGTGCTAAAATTATGTTTTTTCAAGTATTGTCTGTTCTCTTTCTTGTAAATGGACTGCAATGGTCGGTAGTTAGCACATAGCTGATTAGCCGGCGTTGTGCCTTTAAACTCTTAATATTTGAATTTTTGGAAAAATCGATGCTAAAAATAAATGGGATAATTTAAGTTGGATCCAGACACGTGACCGGGAGTGGGTGGGACTGTTGAGCTCTATTACCAAAGCCTTATGAAAACTATCAATATAACAACGTGCAATTCTGGATGTGTCTGAAGTTGGCTTTAAACTAATGCTGTCAATCAATTTTGTAAACAAGATAAATCACACTCTTGAAATTTAATTAATTATCGCTATTATTATATTCATTAGTAATACTCGGCCATACTAGTTAATTAAAGCAGTACTAAGTAACGTGTTTACCTAAATAAATCCTTTCCGTAGTCCTCTGGGTATACAGTGTTAATGGATGATTGGGGGTCTTTCATCTCCCCTGGTGTCTCTGGCCAGAAAACCATGCTTGCAACTTGACTGCCACCGGGGCGGAGCAAGCAATACACACTAATAGAATCACGAAGAAGAAGCTAACAGGCTAACGGGCAAAGCTAACTGCGGGCTAGCGCCACTTTAAACAGTATTTACAGCCAAGTTTGAGTGAAAAAAAAAAATTCCCATTGTATAACTGGATGTACAACACCCCTCTCTCCCTTCACCTTTTCTGTCAGTGTAGTATTTACTCTCCAAGACATTTAATAAGTAAAAAAATCATAACTTGCTAAGACAACTGCAGTTGCGCTTATGGCCTCTAGGGGCAAGAGTTACTTAGTACTGCTTTAACATAAATACTAAGACATAAAACGCTGTAATTTAAAGCATTTGCTCACATTTCACATTTCTTATATATGCCTTAAGTAAATATATGTGTCCAGGTGATGACCAGTGTGTCAGGTAATGTGCGTTCGAGTCCAGGAGTGTGTTGCAATGTCCATGATTAAAGCATTCGTTATTTTTTGATTTATTGCAAGTTAATCAAAAAATGTACTTTGACAGCCCAACTTTAAAGCTGCTATAATCAAATCCATTTGCCGGCACGGTTGCATTCCCACATTGCATTGCTAGATGTGCCAACTTTGTCCCGCAGAAGCAGAGAGGAGCTCCGCACCTCCCTCACCTCACAGTGCACCCCCAACACACCCCTCACCTGCCCCTGTACCAAGTAAACGCAAGACACGTGTAGGGATCGCTAAACTGTCTGAAGTAGCAACAGTTAGCATAGGATTTAGCATATTGAAAGCAGTTCCCAAAAGACGGTGAACTGTAAAACCCGCTGAACGACCTGCTCCGATGCAGTAGAAATGTCCACGTCTGTTTGTCTAATTGTTCAATATCTCCAGGAAACTTTCAGGTGACCATTTTTGCTGAGTCTGTATGAGCTGCTAACGAAACGGGGTATGGGGCTTCACAGCTAGAAGGTCCCAGGTTTGATTCCCACCATTGGCCTTTCTGTGTGGGGTTTACATGTTCTCCCTGTAGGTTTCCTTCGGGCACTCCGGTTTCCCCTACCACTAAAAACATGTGGCGTGGCGTGTTTACATGCATGTTTACAGTGCGAGGAAATAGTATGTGAACCTTTGGAATTTCTTACAGTACATTTCTGCCTAAATTGGTTATAAAATGTGGTCTGATCTTCATTAAAATCACAAGAATGAGTATGCAGTGTCTGCTTAAACTAATACCACCCAAACAATTACTTTTTATTGGCATGTAACCATTCACAGGAGAAATTCCAAAGGGTTCACATAAGTTTTCCTCCCACTATATGTCCATTAAAGGCCACTGTTTTTACATACTGAGATATACTCTTAGCTTAGACGAGCTGATGCGTAACTGTCTGGTCTTTACGCGTGTGCTCAGTCACGCTAATGTTGTTAGCATTTAGCCTCTCCCAGCAAAAAGGTATAGCTCCAAACTGGGGTGATGTTAGAAGCTACCAAGCTGTTCCACGTCTTCCCTATTTAAACACGGTTCAATCAAAAAAAACAATCAAAACTTTATTTATAAAGCGCTTTTCATACAAGGTTGTAACGCAAAGTGCTTTACAGATTAAAAGCAGGTTACGCGAGTAGTTACACGATTCAAGTAGCCTTACAATATAGTTCCCCTTTATCCACTTAGAAAATCGACATGTTTAATTTTGTGTAACTAGACTTGGAAGGAGTTCTTTCTCAGTCACGCATAAAGACCAAAGATGTTGTTAGCATTTCGCCTCTCCCAGTATATTCCTATATCTCTAAACGGGGGTGAAGTTGGAAGCGACGAAGCTCTTCCACGGCCACGCACAAAGACCAGACAGGTAGTATCAACTCGTCTAAGCTCAGGTAAGAACATATCTCAGTATGGAAAAACGGTGGCCTGTTCCTTTAAAGTATCAACACATGTTTACTTTGCTCCATATGTTATTTATTCTGCTGCGCCGCACACAAGATACATTTGTTTTCCACTTCCCCCTTGAAAGCATCATCGGGGCAGGAGTGAGGGGGAGTGAGGGGCTTGAGTGAGATGGGGATGCCGGGTGAGGGGAAGAGGAGTGCAAAGCAGACTTCACTACTGACGAAAAAAAATCGTAGAGAATAGCTCATTGTAGCTTTAAACCCACTTTACACATTGCAGGTTTTGTCCATGAATAATTACTTCTCAATCGGACCTGATGCACTGATGGCCCTCAATTTCCACACGCATCGAGAGAAAACACCGTCCTTTTTCTCCAGCCGCATTATCAACAAGGTCAGGAGAGTCCGAACCACCTCATTTGAACATAATTTCACTGTGCAAATATGTTCTTCGCTTGTATTTGAATACGCATCTTGAACTGTGCCCTGCCTTTGTGTAGGCTGTGTATTTCCTGTATGGCACCAAGGATTGCTTAGTGCAGGAATGCAAGGATCTGGATAAGAGGATTGAGGTACAGCCATGTTTGAACACTAAACCTTTAAAGCAGTGAACTAGTTTCCTCAGACTCTTAACATTTTTTTTCTTGCTCCTGTGTGTTGACCATAGCTGGAGTTGGATGGAGAAAGAGTGGCCCTGCCCAGTCTTGAGGGGATCATAGTCTGTAACATTGGATACTGGGGAGGAGGCTGCAGACTGTGGGAAGGGATGGGAGACGAGCCCTACCCCCCACCAGGTAAAAAAAACTTGAATGCAAACAGTAAATACTCAAGAGCAATGTAACAGCAAAGTTGCCCCATTGGTTATACTTCCTGAACACTACATTGCACACACAATTATTACGCAAGTGAGGACTTATTGTTGTTTTTGTCTTCACGTTTTTGAACTCCAACCAGTGAAAAACAGAAAGGCTGTTGGATTAAAGCAGGGGTCCTCAAACTTTTTTTCTCTGGGGACCACATTATCGTTCCTGACTGTGATGGGGGGCCGGGCCGGGTTGACTATAACATAGAATTGTATAACCCAGACTAAAATGCAGCAGGCCTCATTGTGAAGTAGAGATTACTAGCCTGGCACAGTCATCCCCACTACTATATCCACAAGATCAACACTTGATTCCAGGCACATATTTGTTTAGCTGTAGTGGTTTGCAAAAATAGTAATTATGTCTTCACACTTTGTTTTAATTTGAAATACCACAGGTATTCCATTAATTTTTATTTTCAAATAAAACATCATTGCGTAATGTGACCAGAGTTCCCTTTGGTCATCCCCTAACCTAGCCGTTTCTGTTGGCAGCTACAATACGTCACTATTATAAAAATACAATCAAACATATCCTGAAGTAATAACTCTTTTGAATCAATGTTGTGAGTACGTGGACGATATGATCTGTAGCCGATGCCACACAAACTTTTCTTTGCGTGCAGAACATATTTTGGACTCTGCTGGAATGATTTGTGCAAATGGAGCATTAACTCATGTGAAATGGAACGAAATTATTTATTTATTTCATCTTTGTTTATAAAGCGCTTGCAAGTTTCCCTCTGGCCTCCGCTGTGGCGTCCTCCTCGTAGTGACGACGTAAATTATAGCCTACTCTTTAAAAACCGCCACACTTTCTTTACAGATGAGACAAATGGCACGTCCTGGCACTGAACAAAACAATAATCCTGTCCACTGGTCTTTGAACACCTGCATTCTCTGTCAACTTTTCCTTTGCCATTTTGCTTTCCTGAACACACAGTTCTCTGCACCTGCCTTGTCTGTCACCGCCGCATGTCGGGGATGAAATTAAGCAAATATAAATTGTATAACCGTCCCGCCCCGCAATCATTAAAAATTACGCAATACAAATATGATCCGTCTGAATTGACCACGGCTTTAATTCCGTCCAAAATGTGCTTGAAATGAACAGTCATCCTCTCGCAGTCTCGCTCTCTCTCTCCCTCCTGCGCACTGGGATCAGGAGAGGGACAGATAGCGGAGGTAACGCGAACACCCTCACAGACGCACAGGGGGGGAAATAGGAGACATCGAGCGCCATAAAAGCACAGCAAAACGCTGCTTGTTTTATGAAAATCCGCCGCATATTTACGTCAAAAGCCTGCTCTAAAGATGATGAAATAAGTTGTGACTGAATTCAATGAACGCGCTTACGGCGGCAAAGAGCGGCGACCGCATTTTTTGACCCGCTCCAACCCGCCCCGATCAAAGGAGAATAACAGATATGTTATAACAGATATGTTATTAATAGGCCATGACCACTTTTGGGAATTGCCTCATCGGGCCGGTTCAAATGGTGGGGGGCCGAGGGGCTGGGGGACCGGTCAAAGGGGCGTGGCGGGCCGTACTCGGGCCTTAGTTTGAGGACCCTGAATTAAAGCATCCCCAATGTTTGTAATGAGAAGACGTTTGGTAAAAACAGGTCCATGCTCTGAATCAAGCTGCAGAATTATTTTGCAGATCATTTCTCTCACACAAAATGAAAAGCAAAAGGAAATCGGAAAAACTCTGAAAAGTCACAAATTGTTGATAACTGGTCAGAGGGATGCAGCTCTCTTAAAATGTAAATCTAATTTTGTGACGGGACCACATAACTATGGCTGAGTACCGGTAAAAAAATGTCAATACCGGTACTTTAACAATACTTTATTCAGTACGTAGAGGCCGTTTTTTTCTCTTTCAATTTTTAACCAATTTACTTACATTTCCCCCCCCAAATTTTCCATATTTTTTCCAAATGTTTTCCCTAAATTTCACCCAATTTTTTCAAAATTGTTGTACGTGTTTTTTCCCCAATTTCCCTAATTTTTAATTCCCCCCATTTCCCCCTTTTTTCCCCAATTCTTTTTTCTGAAATTTGCCCCAGTTTGCTTTTTCCACTTTTTTTCTCCATTTTCCTATATTTTTTCCAAATTTTTCTGTGTGTTCCCTTTTTCCAACTTTCCCTTTTCTTTTCTTTTTTCAACTTGTGTTCACTTTTTGCATCAACAGCAACAAAATTTGAATATAAACATTATACATTTATTTTCAGTACCTTTTAAAGGGGGGGTATTATGTAAAATCGACTTTTTCAAGCTTTATATCATGTTATTATGTCATTCCCTCATTAAACACATGCCTGGAGTGTTGCCTTGGCTCATTCACATATTTTTGAGTAATCAGTAAAAACTTAGACGGCAGCCATTTTAGGTGTAGCTATGCCTCAGTCCTCCTAGGAACGCCCCCACCTCCTGGAGACGCCTCTGGACCTTTCGTCACCAGCCAAGCCACCAACCACTGCTCCTCAGCTCAGCAGAGCCCCCTCCCCGCACAGTGTGTTGTTTAAATGCCACAGCAGTGTGCTGAAGGGGGCGTGTCGGAAAGCTTCTTAAAGAGACAGAGGCCTATTTCAAGACGTTCAGTACAGCCATTTTGAGAGAGCAATTTTATTCAAGGCAGTTATTTTAATTTACTGCATATACAGACCAACAGAAGGTTACGTCATCATTGTAGTATGCTATAGACTGGTGCTATGTGATTGAAAAAAGCATAATACCCCCCTTTAAAACAAAGTTACTCTGCCGTGCATAAAATACTGTACCTAATGACAATAGACTGACCAATGCGTGTCACTTCCTCCAGACTGGATGACGGCTTTTGGAGGTAGTGGGAGTGTACGGGTCTTTTCACTGCGCCCAGATCCAGGTGAAACTAGCCAACCCCGTGAGGCTGGGACAGGCTCACACAGTCCGGGTAAGACACAAACCCACGCTCACAAACACACGCCGGCCCGCTAGCACGCTGCGACTTCCTGTGTCAGGCTGTAAACGATGGTTGAAGGAAGACCGTGAGAGCATCAAATTAGTTTTCAAAGCCAGTTGCCGCTTTCTAATCTAATCAGAGGAGACACAGGGGCACGAGAGGAGAGCAGCAGCTGGTGTTTACGCTCATAACTCATTTGGATCATCATTAATAACACGTAGTCTCTGCAGGAAATGATACCAGCTTCATAGATCCCGCCCACTTGCTGACTGTCTTCGCGCTCTTTGCGTTATAGCCTATGCTTAAAAAATCTTTAAGAGCATTGGCATAAAGACACGTGTATCTATGCACTTTTTCAAATACGTGGTCTTATTGTGTTGGAAATTAATTTACTAAAAATAAACAGAGCACACCCCTCCTGGAACCGCCACCTTAACGTGGTGGAGGGGTTTGAGCACCTGAATGATCCTGGGAGCTCTGTTGTCGGGGGCTTCGTGTCCCTGGTAGGGTCTCCCAGGGCAAACAGGTCCTAGGTGACGGGTCAGACAAAGAGCGGTTCAGAAGCCCCTTATGAGAGACCAACAGGCCCGGTTAGAACCATGAGGCCGTCCTTCTGTGGACCCACCACGTGCAGGAGGAGCCATAGGGGCTGGTGCAATGTGATTCCACGACCCGGCAACGGACAAGTGGAAGAAGATGGATGGATGGATGGATGGATGAACAGAGCACACAATACTTTAGACTTACTACTAGACATGTGGTGTGGGTTTCTTCAAGTTTGAGTGTGTAAATTGATAAACAAAATACACTAATATACACTAAGATTTTGTCCATCTCTGCAGCTGGTTTTGAAGAGCTCGAAGATGCCCATGCAGGTGGACGGAGAGCCCTGGGCTCAGGGCCCCTGCACCATCACCATCACTCACAAGACGCAGGCGCTGATGCTGTACCACAGCTCGGAGCAAACCGACGACGATGACGACGAAACCTCCGCCTCAGAGACAGAGAGCGTCACGCCCCACGACTCGCCCCGCCCCCCAGGGTCTGCCTCCGCCCGAGCATGACCCCACATCATGTGTAATCCACCTTGCTCTCCGCTTATGTCCCTGGTTTTTCTTCTGAGCACACTGGGCCTCAGTCTTTCTTTGATCTTTATAATGTTTTAAAGTTGGCTGATGCTAGTAAGTCACACAATTACTGATATTCAACTTTATGCTTCTTTATAGTGCATAAACTACATGAATAATGTTGTTTTGGCAAATAACAATCCAAGTACATTTGTGAAGTGTCAGTGCCTGGTAAGCGACATGAGCTCGTGGCTTCATGTAATCTTCACTGTGAGTTATTGCTATAGAGAATGTTGAAAATGAATAGTTTACATGAACTATCGATGAAAACAAATGTACTTTTATTACTATCAATTTGGCTCAACAGTTGAAAAATATTTTGTGTTGCACTTTTGTCAATCAATAAGGCTTAGTCTCTATTGTAAGGGTTTGACCTCAGACCTGCTTTAGCTAAACCTTTTTTTTTTGCACTGACCCTTTGTGCCATAGAAACTCTTATAAAGATATTCTAGTTTATATGAGATTTACAAGTGGATATTTATTCACCAAAGCCATGACCAAGAGAGGAATAAACAGGTTCTCTGTTTTTAGTTTACTGTAGTAAAACTTACAACTTCATATTTATTATATTTAGTATAATGATGATAGTATGAGTAACTACTGCCAAAAACTGCTGTTTACAGTCCATTATCGCAAGATGTGAGACTTTCACTTTTGCTTTTATTTGCCTCACTTTTATTTTGTGTGTGTTGCACTGTCTGGCACTTATTAGTTACATTTTGATGTTAATTTTATTGACAATAGTATGTTAAAGATGTAAGTTTAGAAAGTACCAAAATGTGTTCTTCAGCAGTTCCCAATCTCTACCACAAGAGGGTAGTATACAAGCAGTATTTTCCTGTAGTGTATCTTTTGATAGCTGCTTGTAGGTTGCAGTGGGACTTCGTGACAGGGTGTTGAGTTTGTGGAAAGCAGCCATTGTGATGCTCCTTATAGCCATATCTGAGTAGACTTTTGAATGTTCGTTGTAATAGGAAGCGTAAATATTTAACTTAAAGCTGGTTATAGCACTGTGCCCTTAAAATTGCTGGCAACAATCCCTCACTGCTCTCGATCTGTGACTGCATTTATTATGTCTGTGGACTCTCATCTGTTAATTGTTTTGTCTTGCACTGAAGTCAGTCTAAAGTTACTGGGTTTTGTTTGTTTTGTTTTTAATGCTTGGTCAACAACACGACTCTGGCTTTATTTCGCACGACTGTTTTCGCTGGAAAAGTAGAAACAAGTATGGAGCTGGCTACATTTGAAAATCTATTTCTATTAATAGCTGCATTTATTTTCAGTCAACAATTGTTAGGTGAACAGTTTTAACTGGCTTTTTTTTTAGTTTTTTATTTAAAGAGTCATTTTGGATACTGATAAAGCTCTTAAACATTGGTTAAAACTTCTACTTTCCCCAACTTTGTTCTCTATTGGAGTTGTGGATGTGAACACATGTCTCTCACATTTGTATCTGAGGTTATGATATACTTAGTCCTGGTTAGGCTGGGCACCGTTAAAAGATACCAGTATGTTATCAATAAAAAAGTTTAGGTACTACTGGTATCGAAAAGATAAAAGTATCGAAAGCAAGTACTGAAAAAAAAATTAATATTTAGATTTTCTCCAGTTAAGCTTCACCTAAATCTAAAAGCTTATTGACTGGAGCTCCCAGCCTGTAGGCCAGAGTAACGCCTCATTTGAAAGCTAAACCCTACAAAACTGATCTAAACAGATCTTTTTCCTCGCGTTGTCGCAACCTTTTTTGACATTTCTATTCACTGCTTTTCTGTTGCTCTTTTGAAGTGTTTTTGTCACTTTTTAGTCACACATTTTTGTCACTTTTTCGTCACATTTTTGTAACTTTTCTGTTACTCCTTTGTTGCTCACTGAGCATTTTTGTTGCTTTTTCGTCACACATTTTTCTCTGTTATTCGTTGGTTGCGTTTTTGTCACTTTTTTCAAGAAGCTTTCAGATTTGGGTAAAGCCAAACTGGGGAAAATGTGCTCGGTTCCGGTGGGGGTTAAGAGGTTAAAGGAAGTTTCTTGGTTGTTTCACCTCGAATAAATGATACAATGTCAAAGAAAGTATATGGAAGGAAAAGGAATAAATTAACATTATTAATCTGTTTTCTGGTTCTATATGACAAATATTTTAGTATTGGTATCGAAAACTAAGTATTGATTCGGTATCGGAAACAAATTTAACAGTACCCAGCCCTACCCGAGAAAAGTTGCCCTCTTGACCCATCCTTCAAAGCCGCTGGGGCGACCTGCCAGGACCCAGATCTAGAGCTATAGGTTCATTGTCATTAGTACGCAGCTGGGAAATGTTTGTCCATGTTTTCAGAGAACTCAAAGAATACCCGCCCATACACAGGGAGAACAGACAACGCGGGTCCTGATGTTTCTGTTCCCATCTCTTGAGAAATTCGTTCACAAAAGTGCTGTTAGTTTGACAGAATATAGTTTGTGATCTACAAAGCATCATGTGTAAAGAAAACCAACAGTATTTTGTATATTGTAGATTTAACAGTCGATAACTCTGTGATCTTGTGTTCAAACTCTGGGGTTTGGGTGTCGTTACAGACAATTCTAATTAGTGATGTTTTTTCCCCCTTTCGGTTGTTTTATTACAGTAGTCAGTCATTAGTGGGTGAAACAGTCCTTGGTGATTTCTACCAAAAGACTAGAAAAAGATGGAGATTTGTTAACAACCATAAAGGACACATTTCTACAAAAGTGCACTGAAATGTCAAAACAAATGTGGATTGAACAGAATGTAATGTATTTAACATTCCCATAAATATTTTTTATAAAGAATGTTTTGGGTCTGATTTATTATAATGAAGTCATGTGGAGGAAGTAAATATCAGAGTTCAGGACTGTGAAGTCGTATCGCTAAGCATCAAGGGAATAGCAGCATAAACTAATGGAGATTTTGGAATATTTCCGGGTGGTTTTCACCCGAGCAAATAAATGTATGATTTTCATTATGCTGTGTTTATCTGAGTGTCATGGATCTCTGGTAGCTTCAGCATTGTCTTTAACATGTTTGATGGCATGGGTGTTTTCCTAATCCAAAACACACTTTTTCTACAGGCACAGGCAATAGTGATGGAAGATAAAGTAAGTTTCAGGTGGATTCTACCAGGGTTAGGGTAGAGCCTTCACCAGGGAAGTCTCAAATATCCCAGGAATGGTGGACCAAAAAACATTTTTTTAGGAACTTTTCGTTCCCAAATTCCTAATTTTCCACTAATTTGAGCATTTTCATATAGTCCCCTCATGATGCTGGTCTTTCATTTTGTTAGACATAACAGTTAAAAAAAAACTACTAAAATTTGTCATGTATTGTCAAGTACTTTCTATCGGGTGTATTATCTCAGGTAAAAATCACCCAGCATTGGTGATGGTGTTTTGAATTTAAGCGATAGTGTTCTATAAAATGAAAACTTTGATTCCTGTAAGTGACTTTACGTGAGATGTTGCCACAATATGATAAAAATGCACTTTGAGAATATGGGCTTTGAAGTTCTTGAATAAATGGATGGAGCAACGTCTTCAGTAAAATAATGAAGCTTGTGATTCCCGAAGTGGGGTCGAAGATTTTTCTTTTAAATTTATGTCATTGAATTTGATGTATTTCTGAGTGAAAATTGCTTATTTTGGCTAAATTAAGCCCAAATATCAAGATATAGTATCCAAACAAACACAGATTTTAAATGTTTTTCACCTGTAATTATTGTAAATGTGTAGCTATTAGGCCTACATTTAAGTGGGTGTTCTGAGTTGTTGCTCTAGTGATTTTGGAAACCTCTGGCATAGATTTTTAGGACGTTTTTGTTTCCAAGTGAAGCATGTTTAGAATTTCTAAATATAGGCTAAGAGAACAAACTGGCCCAAACCTGAACATTTAAATATCTCTGTATTGTATAGTATTGTGTATCTTACAGGTATTTCAAGTTAGAGCTTACAGTGTGGGAGGAGTTCTTGCTTTCAATGTTTTTAAATGCTCTTAGATGATATTAAAACGCCCTGGTACAGTCACCAGGTCACACAATAACAATGAAATGTTATTGCTTTAATAATAAGTGACTATGCCAATTTAGGTGTGGCCTTTGGGATATTCTGACTCAGCAGTTCTAGTCTGGACTATGTTGAGAACGGGCAGTGGCTTCTAAAAGGCATTAAAACTGTATATAATACCAGATTATTTCTTTTAGTAGTAGTTTACAATCTGTTTTGTCTCTCAGAGTTTGGGAAAAAAACACTGTTACCATGGAGATATGCCATGTTTGTGGCTGTTAGCGCTAGCATACATTTTCCATGAGACTAACATTAGCTAAAAACAGTATAAAAAAAGGAGAATAAACAGCTCCATAAACTGCTGAGTCACTACTGGTATAAATACATCTGTTTTAATATGAATAATAACTACAGTATTACGAAGATTTGTTGTTCCAGTCCCAAGACTGATTTGAACTTTGAATGCCCCAAAATAAGACATAATTTAAGAAGGGGTGAGCCCCATGTTCCCCTGTCAAGTGGGGGAACATAGATGTGGGCTATTAAGATTAGGCACCAGCTAGGGCAGGGCGATATGGCCTAAAATCTATATCATGATATAAAAAAGAAATATCACGAGAACGATATATTTGACGATATAATTGACAATGGACAAATTTCTTTAAAATCTCAGCCTTACGTCTATTGGGAAGATTAATTCAGTGATATTTTTTTTTTTTAATGACAAACTAATTTCCTTGCAAATATGATCTACTCAAGAAGCTTACATCTTTCATTTATTTTACTTTTAAGCACCTGTCCTGTGTTCTACAGTCAGTGTTTATGCTGCTCTGATGGAGCTGAGCATAAAATTATATCGTGTCAACGATATAAAAAATACAACAATATCAAAAAATATATCACGATAACGATATGCATATGATACGGCCCACCCCTAGCACCAGCCCACTATCCTAAGGTTAGTGGCTAGGGCAGGGTTAAACTGACTGATATATTATATGACGTTTCACTCTCATGACTGGAACATATAGAAAATACGTTATTCCAAAATGTGAATATTTCAACAATAGAAACCTATAAATTGAAACCTTTATACTTCATTGCCTCCTATTTCATATGCAGTGTTTCACCTTAGATCTAATGTTCTTTGAGTACAAATGTCAATAATGATATGAACAACTGTATGAACAATTATTTATTTTTAATACAACTAATAACAGTGATTTAAGACAGATGCAGCTGAAAGAATGTTTGGTCCCATAGCGCATTTTCACAATGTGTTTAAGATAAGGTGGAACAATCACATTTCTCACAAGCTGTTACAATACACTGTTACATCACTATAACAATATAAGAATCCTAAAACAATCCATTAGAGAAGCAACATTCATTGATCACAACATCAACTCCAATTACAACCCTAAAATCACCCGAACGTGAGGAGAGTTGCTGCATCAAAATGCTGAGCAACATGAACTCAGTCATCGAAATTGGATAGATGTGAAATCTGTGCATCTAAACCAACTCCCGAAACCAAGTGGATAACAAGCCAAACCTTTTCTGGAGTGAAGAAAAAAAAATTACGTGGCTTTAAAGGCACCAGAGAATAGTGAACTTGTCGGATGTTTCTCGATTGAGAAGACACTGCGCCAAAATGAAATGATTGAGATTGACAACTATATTTTCTATACCATGTTCTTCTAACTAACTCAAGGAAATTAACTCTATGTGTGTCCTAATACAGGTGCCTAGATAAACTGCGAGTGAAAAGGGAATTTGTGTGTGTCAATTGGTGCCGATAAAATGCAAAAGATGGCACTAAAGCCACAGAGCCACATAATGTAATCTTCATTTTTATCATGTAGTCCACTGCACTGTACATGCAAACTAACTTTGATGCAAAAGAAAATCAAAAGGTTGAGGATAGAAACACCGTCAGGACTCAACCTCCACCATATCCATAAATCCAGCAGAACAGGCTTAGTTAAGTAGAAAGGCCTATTCACTTGATAATTAACGTTAACCCCCACTTTAACAGCGCTTCAGCTTTACCCAAATCTAAAAAGCTTCTCACAGCCTATAGGCCAGTGTAACACCTCATTTGAAAGCTAAGACCTGCAAAATTGATTAAATTTGTCGTTTCATCTTCATTTACATCTCTTTCTCATCTTTTTATTGATGCTTTTTTGTTACTTTTTCATCACTTTTTTGTGGTCTTTTCTGGACCGTTTTTCTAACTTTGTTGTCGCTTATTTGTCGCGTTTTATCTCTCGTTTTAGTCGCGATTTTGAAGCTTTTAGATTTGGGTAATGCCTGGATACCTGGATGCTACTGGAGAAAATGTGCTCGGTTGAGGTGGGGGTTAAGAGGTTAAAGCAACACTGCGCAAGATTTAAATAGGGAATCGTGGTGTCAGCGATTTCAGCACTTTTGACACACAGTTTATAGGGTTTGCAAAATCTCATCTTCTTAAGCAGAATTCCCGCATCTAAAACTCTGCTGCTCAAGTGACTAGAACAATGAAGTACAACCATATTAGTTAAAGCAGTACTAAGTAACTCATGCCCCTAGAGGCCATAAGCGCCACTGCAGGTGTCATAGGATGATGCGTTTTTTTACTCATTGTCAGTGAGAGTAAATACTACGCTGACAGAAAAGACAAAGCCTTTGTATTAGTGTGTATTGCGTCTCCGCCCGGTGCAGGGAAAGTTGCAAGTGTGGTTTTCTGGCCAGAGACACCGGGGGAGATGAAAGACCCTCCAATCATCCATTTGTAAACCCCCAGAGGGACAACGGAAAGGATTTATTAAGGTAAACAAGTTACTTAGTACTGCTTTAATTATTCCTGTCACTCAAACAATAGAGAAGGCTCTCCATCTCTCTCAGACTCAGGGACTGGTCTCCTGCAGGTTGTGTTTCAGTTTTCAGGCTAAGACCTAGAATAGCCTTCCTGAAGCATTTCATGTAGCACACTTTTAAGTCATTCCTGCTCTGTAAACAGTTTGAATTACTTTGTGTAGCGCACAAACTTGCCTTACTTTACCAAATTTCTTTAAAAACAATTGCACAGTGTTGCTTTAAAAACGGCCTGCACTGCGTGATGTTTGTTTCACACCATGTGGCGCATGCAAGACAAAACTGCCCGTGTGAGACATTTATGTATCCCACACAATCACAACCAGCAACATGAGCCCGACTGGTCAATAATGTGATAGAGCGAGTTCATCTCACATGTGGGATCCACAAATCTAATGACCCTGTGAAACTATGGATATCTTTCATTTCACCGTTGACTTGTTTTGTTGTTGTTTGACCTCATAACCTCAGGAGACTCAGGTCGTGATGCAAACCTTCGACTCTTCCAAAGGATTTTTCATCAATTTGACCCAGAACCAAACTGAAAAGGTCAAACAGGCAGAGCTTAGCCGATATGGCTAAGGTTCTCTGTCAATCGAGAGACTGGTCACGAAAGACCGGGCACAGGGCTGTACTGCTGCCAAGTTAAAAGAACAGGCCACCTTTTTAACATACTGAGATATGTTCTTACCTGAGCTTAGCTTTATGTACCTGTCTGGTCTTTGTGTGTGCCCTCAGTCACGCAAAACAACCAAAGATGATGTTAGCATTTGGCCTCTCCCAGCATATTCCTATGGCTCCAAACGGGGTGAAGTTAGAAGCGACCAAGCTCTTTGCACACACAAGACCAGACAGGTGCGTATCAACTCGTCTAAACTCAAGAACATATATCTCAGTGTGGAAAAACGGTGGCCTGTTCCTTTAAAATGCCATGATTGAAACTGCGCACTAATTTAAAGTTAAATTCTAAAAATGGGTTCAATTTATTTAATGTGATACTTATGTCACATTGAGCTACCAGGACCTGGATGGTTCATAATTTGCAATGTTTGATCGCTAAATGCTAACGGCTACAGGAAAAATACATTGAGCAGGCGAACAAACTTCCTAACTAGCCACATACGTTGGGATCAAACAGTGATTCTCCTTTTTGTTTCCATGAGAGTTAATAATTAAAAAGTGTTACCATGTGCATTGTGCAATTCCACATGCATACATGTATTTTTCTATGACAGATCATCCCGATGCCTCCTGCTCTGTTTCACTGTTGTCACACTGCCCACTGTGCCCAGTCTCCCTGACTGTAGAATATGACAAACAACCACAAATGTGCCCTTGAGTAAAGCAAAACCTTACAGGACACATTCATGAAAACCTCCACAGTACTAGATTCACACAACACTGCACCTCATTGTCGATGCACAATGGGTCACACATCGGCTGTTACAAAGAGCTGAGTGAAATCCTGCCTCCTACTTTGGCATTTTAATAAACAGGCGAAACACAAGGCGCATTCACTGCGTCAGACACTCAAACTTGTGTCATTTCTGAAAACTTCAGACGAAAGCAGACGACGGATGCAAATTAGCCCAAGGCTACAATCCGGTGTGGCTTGTTTACATGCATGAGACCATGTATGTTCATTAACATGTACTGTCCCGACCAAATAAATAAACCAATAGCATTGCCTTTGTCGTCTTCTCTGCATTATTAAACGCCTATAAGAGCAGATGCAGTAATTTCACTTTGACTCCAGAAGTAACTGCATGCAAATTGTAACATATTTCTTCACAATAGTGATCAAATAAAGCCACACCAGATACATTCTCTAATGCCAGTCCCAAGCCCAAATGAGCTGCATCAGAAAGGGCATCTGACACTAAAACTACACTATATTCTCCATTAGTCAGAGTAGCAGTGATTATGATTATATTGACTATTGCTATATTTTTGAAACACAAAACACAAAACACGCACAAATGAAAATACTGTACAAAGTTTAAATGATTGGTTGCCCTTTATGATAGCACACTATTAAGCATCATTTGTCAATCGTTGATAATCACCTTCGCAGATGCTTTATGTGTTGCCGTGGTAACACTGTATTGCCCTGTGTTGAGGTCAGTTACGGAAATGGTTTGGGTCAGTTCTCTTTAGGGCTGAGTACCATTCATTTTTTTTCCCGATACCGGTACTTTAACAATACTTGATTTTCGATACCGCTGCCTAAACGATACTTGTGTCGATACCTATACTAAAATATTTGTCATATAGAACCATAAACAGATTAATAATGTTTATTCCTTTTCCTTACATTTCATTTCTTTTACATTTGTATATTTTGTTTGAGGGGAAACAACCAAGAAACTTCCTTTAAAAGCAGTACTAAGTAACTCGTGCCCCTAGAGGCCATAAGCGCCACTGCACGTGTTGTAGCATGTTGCGTTTTTTTACTTATTAATTGTCCTTGAGAGTAAATACTATGCTGACAGAAAAGACAAAGGGAGAGAGGGATATTGTACAATTACACAATGGAGATAATATTTTTCACTCTAACTTGGCTGTAAATACTGTTTAAAGTGACGCTAGCCCACAGTTAGCTTTGCCCGTTAGCCCGTTAGCTTCTTCTTCGTGATTCCATTAGTGTGTATTGCGTCTCCGACCCGGTGGCAGGCAAGTTGCAATTGTGGTTTTCTGGCCAGAGACACCAGGGGGAGATGAAAGACCCTCCAATCATCCCATTAACCCTTGTATTACTCCCAGAGGGACTACGAAAAAAGGATTTATTAAGGTAAACAAGTTACTCAGTACTGCTTTAATGACACAAGGGCAGAAAATCACTTTCTAGATTCTTATTTTTTCTCCCCATTTTTAACAATTTTTTCGTTCTAAAATGTTTCCCCTAAACTTTCCCTAATTTGTCCTATTTTACATGTTTCTTTCCCCAATTTAAAAAGAAAAGAAAATTCCCCTAATTTTTCCAGGTTTTTTTTCTTTTAAATTTTGATGACCAACAGCATAAAAACTTGAAAATAAAGATTGTATATTTCTTTTCGGTACCTGCTTTCAACACTTTTATTTTTCTGATACCAGTAATATCTTTGTTTTTTATAATATATTGTTTAACGGTACCCAGCCCTAGTTCTCTTGCATATACGTTTTGTGTTTCTAAATGGTTAATAAATGAACGGTTTATAAATGAGTAATTCAGTATATATATGAATGCTTAATAGTGTTGCATTCTCATTTATTTGTTTAGTGTGTATTATTTAGATTATACACATTGTTTTAAATATACCCCACACCTTATGGCACCAGCTTGCACAAGTTAACAGCCGACCCGCTGGAGAAAATCCAGAAAGCCGGGTACACTGCTTTAGCGAAAGGGAAAACAAAGGTGTGGAAGGGATAGGCCCGATCTGCCACATTATAAAACGTCGCCGTGCCCCCGTCAAAATCTAACAGCACGCCCACACGTTTGGGATTAGGATTGGCCAGCACAGACTCGCTGCTGTTGTGCCAGGCGGAGAGCTTGACGTTGAACCACTCCACGCACCACGACTGGTTATTGCGGCCCAAGCGGCTGTTGGGCCCCTTACGATCGATGGTGTCGTAGGCCAGACCGACGCCGATGAAGTTGTTGCTGGTCATTTTCACCTCCCAGTAGTGCCGTCCCGCGGAGAAGCCCTTGGAGGCGAGGACCTGGGAGCACACGGCGAAGCGCTGGGGGCAGTCGGGGTAGTTGATGTGCTCGTCCGACACCACGGCTCTGGTGAAGTTATCCATCAGGAGGATCCTTTTGTGGGCCGTCTTCGGGTCCAGAGTGAGAACGGTGCCATCTGATGAAGACAGTTTGCATCACTCTGATGAATTACTAAATTCATTGCTGGATTTCGGATGATCTTAAAGTGCATATGACAGGTTTAATGCTTTTGAAAATATGACTTATTTAAATGGATAACATCTGTTGAAAGTAATAATTATCCATTTTATTTCAGTGAAGCGATTTTAATGAAGAAATGTTGGGCAGAAAGGTTGTTTCATTTGAATTTTTAAGCAACTGACATGAAGTGACATACTATTAAATGTTTTTTTATTGGTTTATTTGGTCGGGACAGTGCATTTAATTGTCCGCCAGATTGTAGCTTTGGGCTAATTTGCATCCGTTGTCCCACACACTCACTCTCATTCATCCTGGCCTATTGTACATGTTTTTAGTGGTAGGGGAAACCTACACAGACTCGGGGACAACATGCAAACTCCACACAGAAAGGCCCCGTGCAGGTGGGAATCGAACCACGGACCTTCTAGCTGTGAAGCACGAGTGCTAACCTCTGCGCCACTGTGCCCGTGGATTGAGGTAAAGTTCTATAAGTTTGTTAAGTGATGATGTCATAACTTTACTTCCGCGTCCAACAGAACTTTAGCCCCATTCACTATAATGGGATTTAGCTGATTTTAACCTGCTGTAGAGCCGAGTGAAAGGCTCTTTTTAAAACATCTGATTGCTAAGAAATATTACATTTACTTTGGAGTTTCTTTAGTTATGCTTTTCTGGCATTAATTATCAAATTATTTATATACACAATGAAGGCTTATTTTAAATATAAAAAAATCTTAATTTTGCCCAGAGAAAAGGTGAGCTATATTATTTGAATTAGGTGTAAAACAGTTTTTATCCTTTTATCTGTTATTTCAGCAAGAGATTCAGATAAAGTTGCATTTTTCACTGTGTTTGTCTATGGAACTTATTTTTGTGTGTGATGTCACACTTAAACGTATACATAACATGGTTGGCATGGCAACAGTTTATGCCTCTAACTGTGTCACTTCCTGTCAGTGTCCAATAAAGAAGTGAAACAACAAACATCACAAAGACTATCAAACTAAAGAAAGTCTTATCTAATATGTCATATGCACTTTAAAGCATTCTATTCATAGTTTTTCACAGACCAACATCACCGGCCTTCATCATCATCTTTGGTACGACTAGTGATAGCCAAACATAATGTTTAAATACATTTGGTAAGCCATTGAAAAATACCTGTTACTGAGCATTGGGGGCATGATTGCTGGTATGTTCATTTATCAGCATTGCGTGACAGTTTAGTTGCTGTTGTGATGTAGAAACACATAACTTGAAATGTGTTTAAATGAAAAGTCGTTTGCACTCACATTTCAAAAGTTCACTTCTCTTCTCGCCTGCAGTGATGTTCAGGGGCATCGCGTCATTGTCTAGAACCCAAAGAAACAATTATCCATTTGTCAATATGAGAAAAGGACCGTGTTAAAGCAGTCGTTGGTACCGTTGTGATCTGCAGTCTGAGGTCCGCTGGGCCTCTCCTTCTGTTCAGGGACGGCAGGGCGGCCTCTGGGTTTGTCTTTGCCAATGTTGTCCAAACGATCCATTGAACGATTCATTTGCTCCACACCTTCAGGAGGTTTATTTTGCTCTGAGGAAAGAAATATATTTAAAAAGCCTGGATAATGAGGATACAGTGTTTAAACGGCTACAAAAAAGCAGCTTAAGTCCTAAATTTATATAGATAGATAGATATTTGCTTTTGCTTCATGGTTCTGGTTCATGGTTTACTCACTTGGTGGCTTCTTCTTCGATAATCCCTTTGGCCCATGCTGGTTGGGCCCGGGGCTGTGGGACCTTGGGGGCCTTCTCACTCCTGGTTCTGAAATTTTAATAAAACATAATGAATCATTTACAATAGAAAACAAACTGCATAAACCACTTCATAGACATTGCTTGAAGGTTTGTGACTACAGTGACACATTCTAAACAATAGCTACAACAACAACAACAACAACGAGCAGAGGTTTTTAGATGCTTGACAACGCAGAAAATATCCAAAATGGAATAAACATTTTGTAGGAACTATGATCCGTACATGGTGGTTATTTTCGGGGGTCCAACACATCAACTTACTTTTCTTATTTCTTATTTCAGTTCTTTCTGATGAGAATATGTAAAATCGGGCCCCTTTTGGTTTAATTTGAGCAAACTGTGCTTCACACACTTTCTCGTCACAACTGACCGTCAAGAACATCACATGAAACGATCTAGTATAAGTCAGACATATAGTTGTTTATAGATACAGACGGCAACGCATCATTAGGGCTGGGTACCGTTAAACTATACCAGTATGGGATCGACAAAAATGTTACTATAGGTACTATCGG
Source organism: Neogobius melanostomus (assembly GCA_007210695.1). NCBI lineage: Eukaryota > Metazoa > Chordata > Actinopteri > Gobiiformes > Gobiidae > Neogobius > Neogobius melanostomus. The sequence continues at coordinate 1,543,206 of VHKM01000153.1, forward strand.
TATAAAAATAAAAGCAGGTACCAAAAAGAAATCTCACATCTTCAGATCCAAGTTTTGATGCTGTTGATCCAGGGACAGCATTAAAAGGACTAGACGGAGTTTAAAAATGTTAAAATTATGTGTTTTCCTCCCCCTACATGTTCCAGCAATGTCCTAATGTGTAGAATGAGCCCAGACCTGTTCACCACAACTGCCTCTAAAATCCTGCACTGTCACTCAAAAAGGTGTTAATTCGGGTCCAAACTTCTGTCAGGCACAAGCTTAATATAGAAACTGCAGTTACGCTTAAGACCTGAGGTGGCAGTAGTGAGTATAAAAATAACCAACTTGCATCTAGTCCCTTTAAAGGAACTGACTTGGTTGTTTCAGCTCAAAAATGTATTTACCCCATTTTCCCAACTTCCATCCATCCATTTTCTTCCACTTTTCCATTGCCGGGTCGTGGGGGCAGCTGTTGGAGCCGCCCAAATCCCATTGCACCAGCCCCTATGGCTCCTCCTGTAGGTGGTGAGTCCACAGGAGGATTTTCCCAACTTTATTTACACAATTTTTCCTTATTTTTGACAATTTTTTTCTTGATTTCCTACATTGTTACCCTCACCCTTGATTTACGACTAGAAATCTGCATTTTGAGCATTACTATGGTTACTGCCATGGAATTTTCAGTTGCCCTCCACCTCAATTTTAAACTATAGGCTCTTCAGAAAGTTGTGATGTCATGTGAATGCAACCTAGTGGTGGAGTAATGGGTGAAAAGAGTAGTTCTCTTTGCCCCCTCTGGCAGCTTCAAACGTGACCATTTATGGCGATTCCAGGGATGCCGTCCGTATCTGTTCTATACCGAGTGTGTCATAAACGCTAAATGCACAAACCTAGAAGAGGAACTGGGCCTGGAGGTCCAGAAAGGGGTACATTGTAGATTCCAGGGCCGAATGGAGGCCTTTCACCTAAAGTATCGAGGTAAACACAATTACTGTAAATCGAATTCATGGGAGAGAAAGCAAAAGAAAACAAAATCATCATTAGCCAGAAACCAGACGTTGATTTATCACCTCACTTCAGCATTTAGGACGTTTCACACCTGAAAGTCTGCACCAAGGTCCAGACTTTGTTCACTTATTTAGGTTTAATCCATGAATCTTTGCCATTGTAGACCACACAGTACAGGGCTCGAAATTGCGACCATTTTGGTCGCATATGCTCCCAAAATTATGCCTTTGCGATCTCAAAATAGAATCACTTGCATGTTTGCGACTGCAAACAAATGCTCCGGTCCACCTTAAAAGAAAACCTTCTCGTGCAACCTTAAAAAAGCTTGTGTCATTGTTTTCACAAACGCTGCCTGTCAGCAACAGCAAACTTTCTGTTCCAAAATGGTTCAAGAGCTTATAGTACACTACGATCTGTTCTCTCTTTTGGCTCAGCGCCGCTGTCATTCCGCCCAGTCACACGCGCTGCCTGGGACAACCTGCACCTGCACCAGCCCAGCCCGTGTTCTCTGGGAACTATCTCTCAAATAATAATGAAGTATATTGTGGTTGTTACTAATATACTATTGCAGTTGTTATTGCCATTGTTATTGTTGTTGCTGTTGTGTTGTTATCATCACTATTTTAACTTTAAACTTTAAATATAACAGTCTAGGATTATTACCTAATAATCTATAGATTATTCTTAGAATCAAACTTAATCGATTCAGACAGCGGTACTGCTATTGATGCTGATGGTAATATAAAGGAATTAAATTCTTAGAAGTAAATCATGCACATATCTATGTACTCCGCATTCAACATAACCCGTAGTACAGGGCAGACAGGTGGGGGTCGGCAGCTCGAGGAAACCCTCTTCTGGCAGCAGACTCCTAAACATTTGTCTCTTTTAATGCATAGTATAGGACACTCAACAAAGGATGGTCCGGTTACTCGGGGGCTGCTCCCCTCTGGCAGCTGGTCCAGTCACAGAGAAAAAACAAACAAACAAAAAAAAACGAATCCCTTGTAACACACATCATTAAGATCATTCTTGTTATCATGAGCATCAATCAGTCTGCGATTACTGAACCTTTCATGAATAAATGTGGAGTATGTTATGTATCAAACATTTTGATACAGAGTAATGTTATATGGGTTGTAATGGTGATGATGAATAACGATAATGCCAACACGGTAATGAATTCGGTATGGGAAACAGAAATAATACAATGGTTGTAGCGTGTGACATACTGTGAGTGTTGACCTGGTATAATGCAGTATGGCATCTGTTGAAATGTAACCAACTCGGTTGATAGTTGTCTTGTAAGATGGTAAGAAATATGCAGTGTTGTTAGTTATTGTTATTTAAGTTTATGAACAGGGGTGGGAGTCAATAAGCTTGTCTTCTTCCCACTCCTTTTCGAGTTAGAATGTATATTATTATTTTTTCTTTTTTGTTTTTCTTTTATTGTGTATATATATTTTTCTGTTTTTTTCTTGGATTTTGTGCCTTAGCTCGAAATAAAAACTCAAACAAAAATAAAAAATAAAAAAATAACGCGTGAATCGATGTCGGGCGGAGAAGCAGCGCAAACTTCAATCCAACCCGCCCTTCACCTCGTGCAGCGCTGAAAGCGAATCATCGTCAAAAAACGTAAAGTTACAAACGCAATGTTTAACACGTCTTCAAAGATTCTGGCAAAGGAGTTTGCCGTGTGTTGCGTGATCTATGAAGCCGTCTCCACAGCATAGAGTGAGGAGAGTGAAGACGCAGAGAGAGGAGACTATGAAGTGCAGTGAACAGGGGCGGAGCAAGTCGGGGGTTGGGGGCGATTGGGAGGCACAAAATCTGGTGTCCCATTTATAATGTTAAAATTTAGCCTAATGCATCTAAAATGCAACAGAAGGCTGGAAGTGGCATGTGATATGTTTAAATTCCCTTCATCCCGGTTAAAAGCTTCCCTGTTTTTTTTTGGTTGTGCTCCTAAGTTTTTGACTGTGCTCCTAAATTTCAGAATTAGGAGCACAAGCGCTACCAAGAAAAAAGTTAATTTCGAGCCCTGCAGTATAAACAATGCAAGTGTGAAAACGTTCTTAGTTTCATAATCAGTCATCGAGTCAATAATGTAACACAGCCTGTTTGTTAAAGAGGGAGTGTCTCAGAGATGGGAATGGCCAGGGCTGGGCAATTAATCGATATCGCAATCTCTGTTTGGTCAAGGTCAATAATCATCATGGGACTTTAACATTGGCAGGTTTACAGCCATTTCTTCTTGGAAATGGCTGTAAACTCCTTTTAGAATACTAAAAGGAGTGACCATTTTCTTTCTCTGAAGCACTTCATAATTTGATATATTATTATTAATGTGTTACCATCTTAATGTAAACTTACCCCCATGCACAATCATCATAGGGTCTAGGGATGCACAATAAAGAGAAAATCATAAAAAATATTGTATCTTATGTCGAGAGCAGAAATATTGAAGGATGGGCAATATCGCAAAAACATAATATCACAATCACACTTTTGTTACAGTATGGGTGCGCTGTCAATTTAATCTGTAGCCCAATACAAATATTAGTTTGATTATATCCACTCTTATTGTGTCCAAGACTCACCAAAGGCACCAACCATAACATCTACAACAACAACACAAGAGTACCATTTTTAATTTTTACATCTGCTTAAAACATGTCCAATAGATCTTGTTAATTACACTTTTTGATGGAGCTAAACATGGCCCATGTGTGACATTTTCATGACAATTTGAACAACACAGGCCTGTATGTACCGTAAATTCCGGACAATTGAGCGCGCCGGAATATAAGCTGCAACAACTGAATTCAAAAAGAAAAAGTACATACCATATTTTCCGGACTATAACCCCCGGCTCACATTAACTACGGTCCGGGATCGGTCCTGTACCGGTCCGGGTTTGCCCCAAACTACCACTCACAGTGAGTCCGGCTGACACTGTGGCTCCGCCAGCTCCGGCGCCAGATGCTGCGCCAGGCACAGAAACGGCCCTCGCGAGAACAGAAGTGCACGTGAGTTTCCCTCTTGGTGCGAGTTCACGTGATAAGTAGCCCCATATATTAGGTAGTTTTTGTAAACAAAAGCCGTATTTGCCAGTACAACGACTCTCCCCAGTGAAGTGGATTCTTTGCAAGACATTAGTGCCCCTGTGTCACTGGTAATGGAGAAATGTTTACATTTCCGACGTTACACGCGTGTACAGGTGGTAAACGAGACTGAATAAGTAATGAGTGGACAGATTTTATTTTGAAATACACCGGATCTTCTTTTCTCACGAGACCTGATTTCCTGTTTGACTCGTGTTTTTCTGTCAGCTTGATCCGTTGGGGCTCCGGTCTCCGGCAAAAATAGACTTCTTGCGGATTCTTTCCGTTGCCGCCGGATGGCCTCGGTAGCCGGACCTGGACTTCGCGGAGCAGTGCGAGTGTGCAACATTGGTTTTAATGACTTTCTAAGTCTGCGGACGCCGCACCGGACCTTAACCAGATTTAATGTGAGCCGGGGGTAAATAGCACTTTTTATAGTTTGGCCGTCTTATACTCCGGAGCGACTTTTATGTGATTTTTTTCCTTGTTTTTAATTCAAATATATAATTTCACATGCCACTAGAGGGCACTGCAGGCTAATCGAGCAGCAGAAAGTAAGTTTGCAGTGAGCGAGAAGCGGAGGTCCCTCTTACTACAATGAAGAAAAGAATGAAAGAATGAAAAAGCTCATCATGGGGTTAAAAGCTCGATGGCCACAGCTGGAGGAACGAGTTTGTAAATGAGAGCTTGAAAAACGTGCTGCCGGGACAGGTTTGTCAACGGTGCAGTTACGCCTCCGTGCCTGGATAGTTGCCAAGGCGATTGTTCAGAAGTGACATCGAGGATGATGATTTCAATGGATTTAGTGATTTTGGAGTGAGATCGAGAGGTATGTTCTTTATGCTATGGTTATCTGAACTGTTTATGTGACATTAACATACCAGACACCTACAGTATTAGGTTTATTGTTTATGCTTCATGTAGCTAACCATCAATGTGTTACGCTACCGTACGTCTATTCAGCCTGTTGTTTTTTTCTTCATTAGGCAATTTTTGGCTAGTGCGTCTTATACTCCGGAGCGACTTATAGTCCGTAAAATACGGTATATAGACCACACTTGTCTATAAGCCGCAGGCACACACACGACACGACATGACCGAGAGATGAGCGCGGTGCGGGAAGGTTCTCATCTCCTCCTCGCTCGTTTTTCACAAACTCACGCCGTTTTTTCCATACTTTTACACACCAAACTACTCATTAAGCCCACTGTGACTTACAAATTGTTCTGAGATAAAGAGTGTAAAGCGATGGTCTCGGTGAAGCGTTAGTATCAAAGCGCTGGCCTCTCCATGCTTTATAAACGTGACCTACACTCAGTGCGTGTCGTGTACTCCTCCCACACCACCCCCTACCCCGCACTGCAGTCTGGTAGTGACCCGTGACTCAATGTAGCCATACTGAATATATGGAGGTACCTTGTCTGATCATTGCAACCCTGGATTCCACGGGTTGTTTAAAGACCCCTTTCAGATACTCCTTCAGGACCGTAGCAAAAACCAGAGAGGCCTGGACCTTTTTGGAGTCCAGGTTGATCCGAGGGGTGTATGGCTCAAAATTAATAGCCTGGGGGAGAGAGAATGAAGCCTGCAAAGAAAAAAAACACCTTAGTCTTGCAATCTCACACTGTGCTTCCATGCAAGGTTGATAAAGCTGAAGCAAATGTTCTCAAACTGAACATTTACAGGTGAAACTCGGAAAATTAGAATATCGTGGAAAAAAACAATCTGTAATTCAACTTAAAATGTGAAACTAATATGATATAGACTCATGACATGCACAGTGAGATATGTCAAGCCTTTGTTATAATTCAGATGATTATGGTTTACAGCTTGTAAAAACCCCAAATTTAAAATTCTCAGAAGATTAGAATATTACATGAAATCAATAAAAAAAATATTTCAACCAGAGAAATGTGGGTCCTTTGAAAACTATAATCATGCATATGTACTTATACTTGGTTTGGGCCTTTTACTCGAATGACTGCCTTAATGCGGTTGCGTGTCATGGATGCTATCAGCCTGTGGCACTGCTGAGGTGTTATGTAAGACCAGGATGCTTCAACCAGAGGAATATGACATTTGAAGCCCATGTCCAGGATCCGTCTGTGTGTGGTGGCTCTTGATGCTCTGACTCCAGCCTCAGTCCACTCCTTGTGAAGGTCCCCCACACTTTTGAATGGCCTTTTCCTGACAGTCCTCTCCAGACTGCGCTCATCCCTGCGGCTTGTGCACCTTTTTCTTCCACACTTTCCCTTCCATTTAACTTTCTGCTTTGACACAGCACTTTGAGAACATCCAACTTCTTTGCTATGACCTTTTGAGCCTTTACCTCCTGATGGAGGGCGTCAATGATGGTTTTCTGCACAACTGTCAGGTCAGCAGTTTTCCCCATGATGGTGAATTCTACTGAACCACTGAGAGACCATCTAAAGTCTCAGGGACCCTTTGCAGGTGTTTTGGAATCATTAGCTGATGAAAGGTGACACTTAAACCAACAATATAGTCCCTTTTCACAATATTCTAATCTTCTGAGATTTTGAATTTGGGGTTTTTATAAGCTGTGAGCCAAAATAATCATGTAAAGTGAGATATATCAAGCCTTTGTTTGTTATCATTTTGATTATGGCTCACAGCTTGCAAAAAACCCCAAATAAAACATCTCAGGAATTGGATTGTAAGCCAAAATCATCAATATTATTACAAAGGCTTGACATATGTCACTTTGCATGTAATGAGTCTATATCATATATTAGTTTCACATTTTAAGTTGTATTACAGAAATGAATGAACTTTTTCACGATATTGTAATTTTCACGGGTTTCACCTGTAAATGCCACTTAATTTATTATTATTATTATTATTAGCTCTTAAACCAACAGTTACCAGCTCCTGTTGCATCTACACATAGACATTGGTTCTAATTAAAGCTGTAACTTGTTTAGGAAAATAATCAGCATAGATGTTACAAGTTCCCTGCACATCCAGTATTTACAAATTTGCTTATTTAAATACATTAAACAAATATCTGTATGTAATTTGGAACAAATACCCGTCATACAACTGGTCAGGAAGGTAGTTTAATCTAAATAAGTGCTAAACAGATAAGAGCTTGTAGAATTGAGAACATGTAACAGTATTTTTCACCGCATTGAGGGGAATCTCACCTGGAGGAAGGCTTGTGTTTGTGTCTGGCCCAGTAAGGTGTAGACCTGCTCTTTGGCTTTACTCATGTTGTCCACGTTTTCAGTGAATTTCTTCATGAGGCCGTCCAGCTTGGACTGTCCAATCTCCAGCTCGCGGTCCACCACCGCCAGAGCCTCGTTCTCAGCCGAAGCCAACATCTCGCGCATTTGCTGGAACTCTACGGACATGGCCTTCTTCCTGTTGGTCGCAGAGTCCTGAGGAAAAAGATGAAATGTATTGAAAGGCAATATGTTAAGTGGGTTATTTGTTATTGTTTTGTTATGCTCATGAAGTTTACCAGTGAACATGAGGAGTAGCATTAACACTTAGGAGAAAAGTGAAATATTAACTAAACTCAGGAAAAGGTCAGCCAAGGTCTAAACTACAAGGTTAGCCAGTTTTATAGACTTAGTGGAGACTTCGTTCTCTGTAGCCAATGTGTACAAACAGAAGTCAGACTGGGAAGCCGCCAGCGAGCCAGAGAATATAAAGACAGAGCAGCTCATATGACCTCTGGGAAATTACACAGACTGTAATGGAGCTAATCAAAGTAATTCATTATTTATTGGTTCAAGAGGTTATACTCAAACCATGCACACATTCAGAGTGAGTTAGTGGGTACAGAAACACTGGTCTAAACTAAACATTGGTCTTTGGTTGCTACATTGAGACTGACCAAAAGACCAACACCTGCAGCACAGTGGCGGCGTCACAAGAGGCGCTGCAGGAAACAACAAAGGGGCAAATGAGGTGGCATCCGGGTAAGACTCACAGTTAAGCCACACAAACATGGTGGTGGGAAGGACCCCAGTCTTATAGCTTCATTTTACTTTATTTTGTTTGTTTTTGTAAATCAATTAATATTTACTTTATGGATTGATTTTATTTATTTGAATTGCCTACATATCGTGCTGTATATACTCTTGCCTGGCCTAAACCACAGCAATACCATACAGCAGAACAATAGTCAGACTTTTCTTTGTCTCTGTGTCTCCAGTTCAGCTCCGAGGACAAACAGTACACAGACTGTCCTCATTAAATAGCACAGAGTAGTACCTTGAGAGTGAACTGCATATTCTTCATTTGAGAAAGGACAGTGCTGTTTTTCATGATCTTCCCGTCCAGGAATGTCAGCTTGCTCCGAAGATCGGTCTGAAACAAGACAAACACAATTGGCAACTTTAATTTAATCATGACCTAATGCGAGATCAAAATCCTGCACACGAGAGAGTTCTGCTTCCATAATATTTAAGGAAACATATGTTGGTTCATAGGGTTTTATACATGGGTAAGTGTTGCATTAGTGTTATTGATCTGGACCCATGGCACAAGAAACTATTAGATTTGGGTAAAGCTGAACTGGAGGTAATGCGCTCGGTTAAGGTGGGGGTTAAACACAAGATGCATAGAGAAGTTTGATTTTGATGTAAAAAATATATATTGTTTTAAGTAGTAGAGGGACTGATTATTGATAGAAGTAGGTCAAAAATATAAAAACATGGGTAACATGGAATATTTTTGTGTGTGTTTAAACTGAGGTTCATTTAAAACGTCCATCTTCATGAACCATAAAAGCTTAATTTATTAGCACAACTTTTAAAAGTTTTAGCCCGACAGTTAATGGGGTCCAATTGTGGAATAATTTGGAGATGGAGATGAAACAAAGTCCAAACATCAACCTGTTCAAATATAAATACAAACAAAAGACTTTTGAAAAGTACAGAGAAGAAGAAACGCATTGTCTCTAGGGGGAGCAGTAGGATTAATTTGCATTCAATTAATTAACGAAGAGTGTTGTTGCTCTAAACAGTTGTCATTCTATCGCTCAAAATCGCAAATAGAGCTCCAAATCTGTTGAGAGGGACCCTCCCAATGGGCTCGTATACCTGGTCTTTATTGCACTACTCAGTATAGGAACATCATCTACCAAATCAGCTAGTTGGTGCAGCTGGGTGGGGGTTTGTTGATGAGGAGCTACTGCCCTCTTCAATGGACCCGCTCTACACCCTGGCTTTTTAACGCACTACACTATGCAGGGCTTATATATTACATAATTCATTGTACATAAAATAAATAAAATAAAAGGAAGCAACCAAGCAAAATTGTACACTAATCAATACCATATCAAGGATGGAAATGAACACTGGGAAGTAGCAAGATCACGGATAATATGTATTTAATGTTCTTTATAACACAAAACCAGTGACTTTCGGGAATGTTGACTGTGTTTGGCATTGATAACCATCTGTAACTAAGTAATGGCCTTTTGTTACTTGCTTTGTACTAGACTTCGTACATGAAACAAGACCGTTGTTGTAATTGTGCTTCCTTTCTGTTGATGATTTTAATTGTATTGATTTTGGGGGTGGGCGCTGATAAGCTCTTGCTTCAGCCCACTCCTTTTGAGCAGAGTGTTTGCTGCTCAAATAAACTAAACTAAATTAATTGTCAATGTGAAAAAAATAAATAAAACCATCAGAAATTGAGCTTGATGAATGTTTTTCCGCAGCTCTACCTCTTTCATGTTCCTCTGGTCCTCGGGGGTCACAAAAGTGCAGCCCGTGTGCGCTTGCTGGAGGCAGAAGCTGCAGATGGGCTGGCTGTGCTCTCGACAGAACAGCTCCATGAGTTTGTGATGCTCGGCGCAGATGCGTTCGGTCAGGTCGCCCACCGGCTCGCTCAGCTGGTGCAGCCGAAAGACCGGGTTCTCCATGTGGGGGCGCAGGTGGACGTCGCAGTAAGACGCCATGCAGGTGAGGCAGGTTTTGGAAGCTTCCGTCACCATGCACGTGTCACATCTCACGGTCGGTGTAGCCGGGACAGCCGGGGAAGCAACCTCCTCTTTCATCTCTGTCAGAGGAGAATAGATTAGCTGAAAGATTTACTCAAGACGACATTACAAAGGAGACGCACGAGTAGTATGATATTTCAGCAGTAACGTCCAAAGAAAATGTGAAATTTCTTATTTAAACAGTGCTTATTTAAACAGATGTTTGCTGAGACTATGGGGGCACTAGTGGTCCTAATTTTAATAATCTTCTTTTCAAAATCGTCTACAGATGACACTAGTAGAAACTAAAGGTGATAAAGAACAAGTAACTTTATATCTGTATGGCACTGAAACAGATCTGGTAATGAAACACAGCTGCTATGTGAAGAGAAATTCACAAGCATACACTGATAAGAGAAATGGGCAATAATACTATACTGGCAAGACTGGAAAAAGTGGGACATTATCCAGTGGGGACAAGGACTTTATGACTGTGCAGTTTAACCAAAAGAGGAACAAGTGGTCACACTGTACCAGTGACATGCGGTGAGGTTTGTTGCTGGTGAGGCACATGCTATTGACTCCAATATAAAGTAAACAAAACTGCAGGGAACAAAATGCAACTTGCGGTCTCTGGTTTTCTCTTACTTTGAAATAGCAACACATTTAAACATAAAATACATTCTCACGATATTGCAAATAAAAATTAAAAGACAACATACAATAGTGAACGTGACTCGTACCCCGCCCGTCCAAATGATAAGTTATTGACAATCCGGATGCTCCAGTGCGTGACAGTGTCGACATTTTCAGCATAAAGACTCGTCTACAGCATTTCATCCATAAAATGTGAGTCTAATCAGTTTCCCCTTTTACTTACTCCTTTACGTTTAAATTGCCTCTCCTAAACCGTGCAGAATAATAAAACAGACTGGTTTGTACTTGTAGTCCACATGTTTTGTAGAAATGTGTCGCGCCCCCCCTCGTACCGTCAGGGCAGTGCATTGGAGGCGAGCCTCACTTCGGGCCTATCAAAACGCAGTTTAAAGTCAAATGAACATAAGTCGTTCTTATGCCTGATTCTTTATCCAGGTGATAGAAAACCAATGCGCCCAACAAAAACCCATTTACAAATATATTTTACTTTTAGGGGGCGAAAAAAGCCCCGAATGGGAGAGAGCGCTGAGTGAACGAGCCGAGCTCAAGTGTGTGCAGGACGCTGGAGGCTCGCCGCAGCTCCACCCTCTTTACACGATATCGACAACTGATAAAACATTTGGCCATTTTTTAACCACGAGATTGATTAAAATCATAGGAAACCCCAATCATCTTAAGAGAAGGGACCTGTTTTTATAAAGTTTAGTGTATTTTTTTATTTTTGTTTTTCCCCATAATGATTGGTCAGGCCTGGCCTCACCTGCCTCCCCTGACCACACGTCACTGCACTGTACACTACTGTTCGAAAGTTTGGGGTCACTTAAAATAAAATAAAAAGAAAAGCACTGTTTTTTTCAATGAGGATAACATAAAATTAATCAGGAATACAGTCTAGTGGACTTGTAAAAAGACCAAGGGCCGAACCTGCCAATTTTAGCCCAAAGTAAAGCACCAATTTTACAAATGCCTGTGTAAGGCAAGTTTATTTGTATGGCACATTTCATCTATAAAACAACTCAATGCGCCTCACAGCAACACAAACACAATAAAGAAACAATAAAAACATGTTTTTTATGTAATTGTATTGGTTGATATGTACATATCAATCAATACAATTACATAAAAAAATTTAAAAAAACTATACTACATATATATGTTAAAAATGAGTTAAAATATGTTCAATTACCATAGGCAGCAGTAAATAAGTGTGCTTTCAGCCTGGACTTAAACATAGTCAGAGTTGAGGCCTGTCTCACATCCTGTACATAATAATATAACCTAAATGAGTGTTCTATTTGGAATTTTTGAAGTAATTTACAGTATTTCTCACATTTTTAGACATGAACTTTAACACTAAAGATGTTGAAGTTCTCTCTGATTAGTGTAACAATATTTCTCAAAATCCTCTTGAGGGCCAGGGGTTCTGTTCTGGAGGGCCGGATTTGGCCCGCGAGCCTGACGTTGCCTACCCCAAGTCTACTGTTAATGTGGTAAATGACGATTCCGGCTGCAAATGGGTGATGATTTTTAACCTCTTACCCCCCACCTTAAACCGAGCGCATTTTCTCCAGCTTTACCAAATCTAAAATCTTCTCGACTGGAGCTCACAGCCTATAGGCCAGGTTAACGCCTCATTTGAAAGCTAAGACCTACAAAACTGATCTAAATGAGTCCTTTTCCTTGCGTTGTTGCCATCACTTTTTGGACATTCTTTTTCATTGCATTGTTGCTTTTCTTCTCATTTTGTTGCTATTTTGATGCATTTAGATTTGGGTATACAAATGTGAGAAAATGTGCTCGGTTCAGGTGGGGGATAAGAGGTTCATGGAAAAAACCATAAAACTGCCCTGGGTGACCACCGCAAACGTTTGAACAAACTAGTGCAAAGATCTTGGCTGGGCAGGACAACCCAATGCCCGGACCAGTACCCACCTCTGATCTCTGATGAGCTCTCAGGCTCGGAGTTTCCGGCCCGCACCTTGAAAGTGGCCACCACGTTACTGATCACGGTGTTTTTCTTCAGCTCGGGTCTGGTGGCGAAGTGCGTGCGGCATTGCGGGCAGCTGAAGGGCGCAGAGTCCCCCCAAGTGGCCAGGAGGCAGCCCTGGCAGAAGTTGTGTCCGCACGGGATGGTCACGGGGCAGTCGAACGGGCTGAGGCAGATGCTGCAGCTCAGTTCATCCTCCAAACTGAGCAGGGAAAACGGCGCGTCCTCCAGAGCAGCCATGATGATGACGCTACGAACGCAAAACGAAACTTAAAGGTGGCCCAAAAACGAAAGTAAAGCGAACAGCGTTGAGGAAGACGTATACCATACAAACTGGATTAATATAGCTTAATGTTGTCCAATATACAACAACACACTAAAAAAAATGTCTCTGATACGTTTAATTATAGCCCAAGTAATTTCAGAATTGCAGTGTTGATTTCACGGAGAAGTAGCAGCTCTTCCTCCTTTCAGCCTTGTTCTTGAATTACCTTTACAAAAATACAACTTCCTCACAAAACAAGAGCGAAAACTAACCGTACTCACTCAAAAACCTACCTGCTGGTTGTAACCTTGTTCAGACGTGAATCCTTCTCTAGTGAGGCGCATTCAGCTTGAGTTTCGTGTTACTGCGGAGTCCGGACGAACAGGTCAAACACGTGACGCATGGCCCAGCCCCAGTGTGACGCACCGCCACGCATTATTCTAGCAAGTAAAACGTTTAAAAAATTTGTTTTTTTTTTAAATAAACAAATAAAATAAAATAAACAAATTTAAAAAAATATTAAAAATATTAACAAAATTTATAAAAGAAATAATAATAATTTAAAAAAAAAATGAATACAAAAAAAATTAAAAATAAACAAAAAATAAAAATAAAAAATTAACAAATATAAAAATAAACTAAAAGAAAAAAATTATAAAACCAAAAGAAAAAAAAAAGAAAAAAGGAAAACATTTCATATGTTAACCTATTCAGAAAAGTAATATTTTGATCAAACAGTACAGGGTGGCCAAAAGTATTTATTTATTTATTAGTTTATTTGACAGGGACAGTACACATTAATGAACATTTCTGTAAATGTGTCGACCAGTATTAACTGCAAAACTAGTTTTCAACTGTCGTCCCTGGGCAAGGTGTATAATGCCAACAACAATTATAAAACATAAAACAATTTAAAAGTTGAGGCTACATACTTACATAACAAATGTTGATACAATTCATACATTAATAACATCTGAATGTTTGTTCTGTGACTTGCACAATAGAATGGAGATTTTGGTGCAAGGGCAGGTCATACAGCTCAAACAGACATTATAAGGATAAATATGTACAATTATTATTTACAAAGCAACACCTGTGCAGAGGATCCTGACACTTGGCTCAGTCCTGCACCAGGAGATCTGTATAGGGTCTAATGAGCACAGCGTTGATTTGATTTCAACCAGTTTTTGAATTGAGTCCTAAATGTGTTAAACGTGGGGCATTCTCATATAGTGAGAGGGATGCTGTTCCAGATGCCCCTGACTGAAGAACAGTCTGGCCAAAGGTGGTATGTCTGAAGGGCACTTCCTCTAACCATAGACCGAGTGGCTCTGCCAGAAGAGGATTTCAAGTATCGAGTATTTTGTAGACCATACAAGCAAATTTAAAGTATTTAAAGTTTAGAAGGTTGTACGTCTCAAGAATGCGGCAGTGGTGAAACAGGTTTTCTGGCAAAAACGTTTAAAGCTTTTTTTATATAAGGATTCTATTTGTCTAAAAGTGGTTTCATTTGTAAGAGACCAGTTTGTAAAACAATATTATAATGTGTGAGAACACCATAGCATGCAGAAACATCCTCGCTGCCTGAAGTGTCATTGATGAGCGAATATATCTGAAGTTATGAAGACTGATTTTAATAGTTTTACAAATTTTCGTGACGTGACTTTTGAACGTGAGAGTAGAGTCAAGAACTACTCCAAGGTATTTGAACTCTGAGAAATACATGTGAATTAGTAGTTTTTTTGTTTAGTATTCACTCAAGTAATAATGGCGTTACTTCAAAATAGATTTACTCAAGTACAAGTAAGAACAAAATAATTACTCTGGGCAAAAGTGAAAAAGTGCAAAGTGTCAAGTAGACAGTGTTGGGGATTAACTAAATACATGTATTTAGAATACTCACTGTATACTGGTAATGTTACACTTTCATTTGAGTGTAATTTAGAATACAGTTACTTTCCAAATATCAAGGGTATTGCTGGGTTGCAGGTTCTACAATGTGATGTCACAAGACCCTGTGGGGGAGCCAGTTTTACCTATTAACTGCATTACACTTTCACAAGTCGTTTCTAAAAAGAAAATGTCTGAATTACAAAAATGATCATTAATATCAGTCCCTGGATCCATGATCTCTCTGTACAAGACCAAAAATGTCTTCAAAAACAATCATTTTGTTAGGACTTGGTTCTTTTGTTAAGGCTCTTTCTAAAACATCTGATCACAAAGAAATATTACATTTACTTTGGAGTTTCTTTAGTTATGCTTTTCTGGCATTAATTATCAAATTATTTATATACACAATGAAGGCTTATTTTAAATATAAAAATATCTTAATTTTGCCTATAGAAAAAAGGTGAGCTATATTATTCGAATTAGGTGTAAAACAGTTTTTGGCCTTTTATCTGTTGTTATTTCAGCAAGAGATTCAGATAAAGTTGCATTTTTCCCTGTGTTTGTCTATGGAACTTATTATTGTGTGTGATGTCACACTTAACAAACGTATACATAACATGGTTGGCATGGCAACAGTTTATGCCTCTATCTGTGTCACTTCCTGTCAGTGTCCAATCAGGAAGTGAAACAATAAACATCACAAAGACTATCAAACTAAAGAAAGTCTTATCTAATGTGTCATATGCACTTTAAAGCATTTGTTATGACTTGGTTCTTTTGTATCACACAAGAACAGTTATTTGGATAATGGCCAAAGCATACACTGGAGATAGAAGTTGTCTCAAAGAAAAGGCTTTTATTGCCGTTGTTCCTAGTTACAAAGCAGTATAACCAGCTGGTGACTTCAGAAAAAGAGAAGAAGTGAAGTCCAGACCTCCGTTGACAGTTGCCTTTTATAGTCTTGCACTTCTCTATGCAGAGAGGGTGACTGCCTACCAGTGAACCATTTGTTTATCTCTGTGTGTTTGTACTTTATCTGTACTTCACGTTCTGTTCAGAATGATTATGGTGTTGACCGTTTTTTTATCAGCTAATCTCACTGACATGGTCTTCTTGTTCTGTAGCGTGGGAGCAAAGCATGAGTCAGGAGCTTGTTCAGATTTCGTTACAATCCTTACAATTTTACCTCTATATAATATTATAGGCCTTTAGAGCGCTGTGACGTCACCTGCAACCCAGCAATACATCCCAGTACTCAGTCATTAAATGTTAGCTCCACATTGCACAACATTAAGAACGTTTAATGTTGACCTGTTTGTCTTCCTAAAATAAAGATTTAAAACGCCTTATGCCACAGTTCATACAAACGCTGCACATGTGTCACGTGATGCTGGCGATCTGCTGCTCCATTTGCCAAGAGAGTTAAAGAGTTCCTAATAAGGGTAAGTGAGTTTATAACAGGTGTTCCAACAATCGTAGTCTTCATTTTTGTAATTATACGGCATATTTATACATGAATATGACAATCAATATGAAAGTATTCTAAAAGTATTCAGAATAAAGTACTCTGAACGATGTTATAAAATACATTTCAATGCAAGTATTCAGTCTTCAGTAACTATATACAATTTCAAAGTATTCTCTCCAACACTGCAAGTAGAATAAAAGTACTGTAGAACATTCCAAGAAGTTCCAAGAAATACTTCAAACAGGTGAGTAAATGACTCCACTCTGTAACACATTATGAATTTATTTTATTTTAGTGACTAATAGACTTTGCCACTTTTCTTTCAAAGTTTCTAAATTTCTACATTTTCTGTTATGTTTTATATGGATATGAAACGTAACTAATTTACTGACTTCACGAGCTTTGAAATGACTTGGCAAATTGAAGTTATGAGTCAGTATTTTGTCTCGTGCAACGTGTAAAAAGGCCTAATACTACCCTCTACTGGTCATTTCCAGAAATGAAAAACAAAACATTAGCCCAGCCTAGACATTAACCTCTTAATCCCCACCCACACCGAGCACATTTTCTGCAGTTCTAAAAGCTTCTTGAAAAAAAGTGTCAGAAACGAGATTGAAAACACAACAAAAAGTGACAAAAACACAATAATAAAAGCCACAAAAGAGCATCAAAAACGTGATTAAAACGCAATGAAAAAGTGACAAGAAACGTGACAAATTGCATAAACCACGATGGAGAAAAATTTACAACAACACAGTGATCAGTTTAGATCAGTTTTGTAGGTCTTGGCTTTCAAATGAGGCGTCACACTGGCCTACAGGCTGTGAGCTCTCTAGTCGAGAAGCTTTTAGATTTAGGTAAAGCCGAACTAAAGTGGGGTTTAAGAGGTTAAAGAACTGAAATCTATTAAAATGCGAAACAAAAGTCTATCAAAAAGTCTCATCATTGTGTCTTTGTTATTGTAAAAAAAGGTCATGCTTTATTTCAGTGGAAAAGTACAGTTGTTACAGTTACAGTTGTTATGAGTTTGCTTCACATTCAACATCATAAAAATAATACGGACATTCAACACATGTTTATCTCATACACTTTTCTGTTCAGATTCAGTTGCTGTGGACGTGTGGCCCCAGGACGTTGTTTTGACCGCTGTAAGCTTCATTCAGATGTTTCTGCAGCCCGGCGACCTGCTCCTCCTGTTAACACACACGCGGGACAGTTTACGCTTACGGTGACCACCTGTCCCTCTTTCGGTCGCACTGCACTGCCACCTGGACCTTTGTCCCACCCGTCCCACTTATTTAGATAATGTCCCGCTTTAGATTTAGGTGAATTTGAAGACTATTTGAACATAATTTAAAAAGGAAAGCCTATTTAAATAACATTTTCAAATAAAAGGTATGAATTTGAGGCTATTTTAGCTTCATTTTTAGCACAGAACCTTGTCTTTTTATTTATAAATAGTACATTTAAGTGTTACAAATCATCAATAACCATGAGTTAGGGGATACACTGAGAACAAATAGAAGGTCCAAGGGGTACACAGGACATAAACGTTGGGAACCACTGTTTATGCCATAAATTCACACACACAAAATACAAAAAGTATGATCCAAAGCACATTCAGCTGCATGTTTTGATGAACTTTCAGTATTTATTTTGAACAATATCCAAATTTCACTCCATTCCTCCGCTTCATCTAATGTTTCCATTTATTTACTTATTTTTAGAAATGATAAATGCAAAGATTTGTTGCATTTGAGGCATTAAAAAAATAATAATTTTGCATCAAATGTGCAATATTGTGTCCTAACTTTCCGGAATAACATATTTAGTGACCTGTTTCTATCTGTGTGTGTGAGTTTGGGCCAAAACAGCAAAGGAAATGCTTCAATACTGATCTTTATATAATCCAAGTTTGAATTTCTCCGGTCTGTCCCACTGCAACATACGACTTGTCACACTTTCACTACTATTTGAGGTGGTCACCCCGTTTACGCTCGGTCAATACTTTAACAATTTATGGTTATCCCTATAGTCTTGGCAGGCAGGTCACAAATCGACTCCGATATCAGTCGCAAATCATTGATGTAAATCTTTAATGTGTCTCACCAGTACGTTCATTCGCTCGGCTGCTGCCATGGCAACACATAACTTCCTCTCATCCTCTTCCCGCTCCTCCTCAATCACACCCAACCTGCAAAACAAGTTAAAACAAAGCATGAATGCAATTTTAATTACATTAGGGAAAGGTCAACAGATATTCTTTACACACAATCAAAGAGGAAACGTTTTTAAATTGTTAGTTCTGGTCCAAAATCCAACAATTGGCCTCATATTTATAATTCTAAAGTTTTTCTTTTCAAACAAATGTCTGCTTTTACAATGTACTGAAGGACAAAACACATTTTATTCCACTATAAGAACATAAAAGTAGTATAGGCATCATCAGTTGTATAGAAAATGTACTGTAAAATGTTACAATGACAAGAGAAACATTAATTTTCCACATATTTTTTTCTAACACAAGCTCTTGTAATGCCTAGTTCAGACCTGAAGGTGGCACTGGCGAGCTGCTCCTCTGTCACTGCCAGCTGATTTCGCAGCTCGTGGACCTCAGCCTGGAGCACCGTGTTCTGCTCCTGAAGCAGTGCATTCTGGTCCTGGTTTTGGTTGATGAAGTCCTCCAAACGCTTGGCCATGTCCAGCTCTCTCTCCGTCACCTGTTCGATCCCGAGACGCAACTCCGACAACTCCTCAGAGTGCTGTGCAGAATTTAAAAACAGAAACACTCGATCTTAGAAAACAATTCAAAACTGCGTCAGATCATCAGTGCTGGTCAAAATGATTAGAATCTTCCAGATATGAGAACATCTATTATTATTCTAAAATGTGCTTTTTAAGGTTTACTGTCCCCATCCTTCTTTTATATAGGGAAACCTTAATACAACACCCAAGAGTAGTCAAAATACTTACTCAAATAAGAATAATGTTACTTTAACCCTTGTGTGTTCCTTTAATTTTGCATCATTTGAGACCCTTGTGTACAAAAATGTCAAATGTCCATGCTTAAAAAGAGCCATAAAATCACCATACATTCATATTTTTTCCGACAAACACTCAATAATTGTAATGTTTTTAACCCTTTAAATGCCAGTTTCATTATGTAAACTTTGGGGGAAACTCTGGGGCTTTGGTGGTTTTTAGAGCCTTGGATGTGTCACAGTCTCATGAGACCCAAACTGACTACTGCATACGTAGTTTTTCTGTAGTGAGAGATTTACAACTTTGCATCCTTTCGAGACCCTCGTGTACAAAAATGTGCACGCCTTTTTAGACTTCGACTTTTTGCATAAATCTAGTTTAGTTGTTTTTTTTTAGTTTATTAGTTTATTTGAGCAGTAAACATTCTGCTCAAAAGGAGTGGGCTGAAGCAAGAGCTTATAAGCGCCACCCCCAAAATCAATACAACAAAAATTTCTCATCTCACAAGGAATATAAGAAAAATCTCTTAAACTACTTGATGTCTTTCCAAAATTGCCACACATTCAATAATCTTATGGCATTTAACACTGTAAATGTCAAACATAAAAAATACCATAAATTATATATATATAAATACCATGAACACATATAGAAAGGAATCCTTGTGAATAATTAAGTAAACAAAACACAAAATACATCTATTTTACACGTCAGACGGAAGATTTGTCACTTACAGATTTACTCACAGTGGTTTTGTTTACTCAAGTAAGAGTAGATACTTTATTATTGCTCAAGTAGAAGTAACAAGTACTATACGGAAATATACATGTATCTACTTAAGTTAATGTAGTAACTGAGTACTACACACCTCTGTACATGCAGCTGGAGTATTAGCCTATTGTGCATGTTTGGGGTTGACGAGGGAAACTGGAGCACACAAAGGAAACTGTGCTAACCTCATTATGGCATCAGAATCTATTTTAGTTCTGGGTGAAGCCCTCTGGCCTCAAATTGCATGATCAAAACCACATTAATAGAGTATTTGTTTGAGAAACCACTGTGTTGACATAGAGTATAATAAGGAATATTTTGTTTATTTAATTTTTCTAAGCACTTGGTTCACAACAACATTTTTGGATAACAGAAAGTAGACGAGTAGAAAGCACAGTACCCTGTCCAGCACATTGAACTCTTCTTCCTCTTGTGTCTTAATCTCCCTCGACTCTCTGTTTTGGTTGATTTTGATCCACGGGACGGGACGGGCAGGTGTCCTTTGAGTACTTTCATTCTAAAACAAAAAGAGAAATGTGGTTTAGATACAGTGACTGAAATTACACCTCCTTGTTCCTCTTTGCACTGACCTTTCGTGGTAAGGTAATGTGTGGCTGGTTGGGCTCTGCCGCCTCCTGTTGGGGATCGGCGGTAGGAAGGTCTTCAGAGCTGGTCTGCCTCTTCAGGGCGTACTTTTTGTGGCCCACGGGCCGGTGTGGGGCGCTCTGGGTTCTGTGGACTGGCTTCCGCTCTTTAAAACTCCTCCGGGCCCTGATATCACTTCAGAATAAGAAACATTAGAAATGCCTTCACAATTCAATATAGCAAATATACAGTATATATTCTGATGTTAAATAGTTTAGGTATTTTTAGACATGGTTTAGTCCTGATTTGGAATTGTGGAACTTAAGTCAAATATGTATATATTATTTTCATTTTGTTGTGACATCAGACTCCACAAATTGAATATCTTTATCCATTTATCCATTTAGGTTACACATTGGCTGCCACTAATACCTTCACTTTTGAGTCTGAGTAAACTACAACTACAACAATTGTTTCTACACTCCCTGATCAGAACACATCCATGCCCACCAACTCTAGCAGCTTTTAATCATAATGTTTTCAGTGTTTTTAGTTAGTACTGAAGCTCTCTTACGCATCGCGTTGGCCTTTGGTCTCGAGGCAGAGTTGCTGCGTTGATGACTGAAGTGGGCTGTATTTAGCCAAGTCCTTGGGTAGCACGTATGTTGGCTTTATTTGACCTGATTGGCTACAAAAGGAAAGACAAACAAACATATAAACCTATATATCATTCTAATGATCTAAATAAGCAATTTACACCATGGGAATGCAAGTACCTGCTGATCAGGATGCGAAGGGCTTCAGGTCCTAGTGACTCTGTGATCTGGTTGAGAATTGAAGGCAGTGGGTGCAGCTTGTCTGTTGTTTCCTGAAAATGGAATCAGTGTTGGGCAAGTTACTTTAAAATTGTAATATATTATATACTAGTAGTTACATCTTTAAAAACGTAACATATTGTATTACATTATTTGAGTTAATTTTTAGTTACTTTTGGCAAAATATAAACTGAAAATAGTAATAATGACAGAGAAAAGGTGCAGTCAAAGATTTCCTTTCCCTTCGCTTTCCCCATTCTGTTTTGTTTTGACGACGTTAACTACACGCAACTGCAGATCTTATGCACCAACTTCCAACTTGGTTTGACATTTTTCCATTTGTATATCAATACAAACCATTGGCTTGTAACACGAGTTATATTCCTTAGTTACTGAAAAAAGTAATACATTTTTGTACCTCAATACTTTTGTAGTACTGTACGTTACACCCAATGGCCGCTAGCTGCTCTGCTTTATGACCGCAACACTGGAGGCCGCCATTGCTCCGCCATTGCTGTAGTACCTCCATATCATCGCTAGGCCCCCATTGAAAAGCATTGGACTTTAGACACGTTAAAAACAACTTTAATGCCTGGTTTCAATTTTTTAACGCTTTCTATGGCTACATATTCCCCTGACATAACGCTGGGTTACTCACAAAAAAAGAAACCAGGCTGGTTTTCGAAATAAAAATTGTTTTAATCTCCTACTTAACGGAGGTCGGACTGTTGGCATTGGAGCTGCGCGAGCTACACGTCACGCAAGGGCCGAGTCTACAGTGAAGATCCCGCCCTTATGCCCTTATTAGGAACATGCTTCGTCAGAGCTGGGGAGGAGGAGTCTGTAAATCCGCCATGATTTCCCCCTCGAACGTGGTCATTGTGGTAAACGGGGAGGAGTGAGGAGGAGCTGTCTATTCTTTTTAACAGTCTATGGTTACACCCAACACTTAATAACATAATGCTTGTCCACTGTATAAAAACAATGCACTTACTGTGGTTCTGAACAAATGTAAACTTCAACTATAAATCACAGGAATATTGCGTATCCAGTGCATAAAATCAGTTGAAACAGATCTGTGTTGTTCTACCTGGTCTCTCTGGTAGATGATGTCCACCAGCAGCCCGTGCAGCACAGCCAGGCGAAGAGGCAGATCCACATAACCATCAAATGAAGTCATGGGATCTCCGTGTCTGGGTTAGACACTGTTTGTAAGAAGCCTCTCATGCCGTCCCAGTGCTGCTCCAGAAACTCATTCATGAACAGCATGTACTCCTCCTTCTCCCCAAACCTACATCACAATACAATCAGCCACAGAAACCATTTAGAAACAGTAACAATAGCACAGGTAGTAGTCGTGCAAAGCCATGGTCGCTATGGCCGCTATTTGGTGAACCACGCTGGGTGATTTGGGGGTGGTGATATAAGGGGGCCCTAGACCTGGCTGTAGGAGCTGGTGACTTCTGCTTTTAGTCTAAAAATGACTACATGTCATACTTGCCTTGAGGTTAACTTCAACTTCCCCTTGGTGAGAGAGATTCAAGTTGTAGTTGTTGTTGTAGTAGTAAAAGTAAAAGATATTACAGTTGGAGAATTTGGTGGTGGTGGGTCGGGCTGGGTGCTGTTACTTTTTTTTTATACCGGTACTTTAACGATACTTGGTTTTCGATACCGATACCTGGACAATACTTTTTTCGATACCTAGACTAAATTATTTGTCATTTAGAACCATAAAACAGATTAATAATGTTAATTTATTACTTTTCCTTACATTTAATGTATTTTACATTTGTATCATTTGTTGGAGGTGAAAGAACTGTGGAAATATTATTATACAATGTGGAAATATTTCTATACATATTTTATCATACTAGGCTTTAGTGACTATATATGACTCTGTGTTGATGTAATCTGTGTTTTAAGGTTCATTTGAAGCTGGGGTTTAAACTGAGCAGACATTACATTTTACTGCACCATTGTTATTGTCTTTACTGTTGGAGCCACTGGGGGGCAGCGTGTTAGAAGAAGGAGTCAGATTGTGCAGAGGAAGTGACGACGACAAGGAGACGCCTACTACTTCCTGTTCCTATAAATTACTCACGCACAGAAGGTGCTGTCTCTCTGGCCAGAGGCTGCTGGCCGACCCAACATGCTGAGGGACAGCGGTCGCATAACTTGTGTTTTGATTGTAATATTATGAGGGAATAAAACAATGATTGATTTAATAGCTCGAGCCTCCGTCTTCTGTCCATATAGTAAAGAATACGCCGACAGAACCAAGAAACGTCCTTTAACAACAAAAGGGTGGGAAAAAACGTCCCATGTTTTCTTATTTTTTTCTTCATTTTTAACAGTTTTTCCCCACCTAAATTTTCCTCTTTTTTTCCTCCCCCATTTTTTCCCCCTCCACTTTCCCAAGATTTAACCCAATTTTTCCACTTTTTTTTCAAATTGCCTTTTAAATTTGGATGACCATCAGTATCAAAACTTGAATATAAAGATTTTATATTTCTTTTCGGTACCTGCTTTAGATACCTTTATTTTCTATACCTAAACCTTCTTTATCGATACCATACTAGTATCGTTTAACAGGACCCAGCCCTAGTGGTGGGAACTTGCATATCTACAATGCAATGCATCTTTTCAGGATATTATAAGATATTTATGTACTGCATAAAATTCGAACATAAAAGTCTAATGTATTTTCTACAGAATTTGTCAACTTCTTTCCTCATAATATTTACACTGCAACCGGCACTAAACAAATGACTTACTGAGTGAAGTTGGCGAGGTTCTGTATGACTTTGGCCGTTAGGGTGAGTGTGCGCAGGGTGCTTGTTTCGGGATAGGGCTGTGTCAGATTGAACAGGGAGGGGCTGAGGACGGCAGGACACAGGAACCGCAGGAACAGAGAGGCAGAGATGAGCCTTTGCCCGATCTCGGGTTTGCCCTGGTCCTCACACAGCTCCATCCAACTCGAGAAGATCCTGTTCAACTCCTCGGGAAAGGGTCTGTGGAAAGGAAGCATAAAGATCAAATATGTTGGTATACCCGTTCAGCGAAAGGAGGGTCACAAGCCCATGCGGTTCTTGTGCCAGTAAAATACAATGCATTTTTTATCCTTTATTTACAGCACACGAGGAGACATATGACTTAATGGATAAGAAATAAGAAAATTATTATTTTGTCTTTTATTAGATGTACGTAGGTAAATCTCTATATTACAATTTTAACCGTAATATTTACAAGCTGCACTAATACTTAATTAATATGTGTTCATATGTGCCAAGTGCGGTCGCTGTATCGGACTGTTGTGGTGAAGAGGAGCTGAGTCGGGGGGCAAAGCTCTTGATTTACCGATCGATCTACGTTCCCACCCTCACCTATGGTCATGAGATCAGGGTAATGACCGAAAGGACAAGATCGCGAATACAAGCGGCCGAAATGAGTTTCCTTCGCAGGGTGGCTGGGCGCACCCTTCGAGGTCGGATGAGGAGCTCAGTTACCCAGGAGGAGCTCGGAGTAGAGTCGCTGCTCCTTCATGTCAAGAGGAGCCAGCTGAGGTGGCTAGGGCATAAGTTTCGGATGCCTCCTGGTCGTCTCCCTCGGGAGGTGTCCCAGGCATAACCTATTGAGAGGAGGCCTCAGGGAAGACCCAGGACACTCTGGAGAGACTATGTCTCCGAGCTGGCCTGGTGTCGCCTCGGGGTCCCCCCAGAACAGTTGGAGGAGGTGTGCATGGATCGGGAAGTCTGGGCATCTCTGCTCAGACTGCTGCCTCCGCGACCCGGAAGCGGAAGAAAATTAATAGATAGTGTTCATAATAATAATGGAGAAATCTGCATGTTCCAATTTACTTATGAGTTGGGTATTTGCAAACCTAACCTGAACCTGAACTAGGATTAAGTCCAGGAGCAAGATATACGAGAACATGAATATCAGAACATGTTTGTAGAGGTCTAAACTACAGGCTTAGCAGATTTTATACATAAGAATACCCCAAGGACATTGGTAGTTTTGTTATTTGTATTTAGTGTAAAGAGTTTCAGAACCGCTATTGTAGATTTTAGTCACAATATATTGTAAAAATGAACTCACAGAACAAAAAAGGACATACAGTATTTTCAAAGCCAGTAAAAAAATTCACACTGTCAGGGAAGTCCACATGTCTCACCCGTGAATCCCAAAGATTTTCTGCACCACCTCCTCGCACGTCTCCTTCAGGTGCTTCTGGTTGTTCGCTAAATCAGGACATTTCCGAGGGTCCACTTCACAATTCTCCCCCGAGGTGTACAGACGATTGATGAAGTCCCCTGGCGAGAAAAAAAAAAGACAGATAATAAATTAACACAACACTAACATAATATTTGAACAACAGTGGCGCTCGTCTTACCCAGTGTGTCGATGAGGTACTTTTGGCCGACCAGCTTCATGTACTCGTCAATGGCTTTAGTGGCCAGTGTGTTTTCTCTGAAGATCAGTGCTTCGTTCTCTCCAAGTCGCTCCACCTCAGCACCGCCCAGGTCAATGAGGAACTCCTAATATTTCATAAAAACATGGTTAGTGACTTGCGCAGTATTCACAGGATTTGTATTGTAGTAGTGCCTGGTAGTAAAAGTAAGTAGTTAAAGTTCCATAATATACTTTTTCCCTCCTTCAGATTTTGACCAATTGCTAAACCATAGTTAACACAATTACATTTAAGATTTTGCTAAACATTTTACCCAGCTTTCTTTAGTTTGACCATTTTGTGATGTTTATAGTTTCACTTCCTTATAGAGTTCAGAAATTCCACAGTTACCATGGAGATGCGCCATCTTTGCAGCTGTTAGCATACATTTCCATTGACTAACATTAGCTAAAAACAGTATAAAAAGTGGAGAAAAAAGCCGTGGAACAACTCCGTTAGCTGCTGAGTTACTGCTGGTAAATACATCTAACTCACTGTGGAGTCCAAGTGTTTTAATGTGAACAATAACTCCAGTATTTTAACTTTTAAAATCTCCATTAGTTTACAATTGCTGCTAATCCCATAATGCTTAGCGATATGACATCACATTCCCGAACTCTATAGGACACTGACAGGAAGTGACGTAGATGAAGGTAAACAATTTTAAACTGTTGCCGTGCCAACCATGTTATGTCAATGGAAAATGAGAAAAATGAAAACTGCTATGGAATTTTACCTTTATCTATGTCACTTCAGTTTAGTTTACTTTTTTGTTTATTTGTTTATTTGAGCAGTTAGTTTGCTCAAAAGGAGTGGGCCGAAGCAAAAGGCTTATAAGCGCCCACCCCCAAAATAAAAACAATAACATTTTCATTTAACAATCAAAGCAAGCTGACTTCCTGACAGAAGCTTAAGAAATCAAATCAAAATAAGTTTTCTGCCCAACATTTCTTCATTAAAATTGCTGCTTCACTGAAATCAAAAGCATTATAACCTGTCATATGCATTTTAACATTCTAACTAAATACAGTAGTACATTAAAGGTCCTATACCTGATTTTTTTTTTTTGTAATAAAGAATATACCTGATTATGCCAGAATTATGGGATCAAAAATCAAACAAAATTTGTATTGTCCTTCATCAGTAGATTAACTAAAACATGTGTTATAGTTATACATTATAAGCAACGTCATGAACTTGCAGGCTAGTTTTTGTTAGCATTACTATGAAAGTGACCCTCAAACATGTTATAAACATCCCTGTGAACAGCTTATAACTTACAACTTAGACATGTGTTAGCAAAGTTAGGAAAGAGGTGGACACAAATATCTTTTATTGGTAGTAAACAAAAAAATCTGGTATAAATTGCTTCTGTCGCTAATAATGTTGCAAACCCTAACTCTTACCCATAATTTAGAAACCACAGCTGTCACTTAAGCATTATATATATGCAACACACATAAAATGATGCAACTTTGGAATAAATAAAATAATAATAAAATAATAATTTGCATGTCCGTGACTGCAACACTTGGTC
The DNA here is from genome assembly GCA_007210695.1 of Neogobius melanostomus. NCBI lineage: Eukaryota > Metazoa > Chordata > Actinopteri > Gobiiformes > Gobiidae > Neogobius > Neogobius melanostomus. The sequence goes on from VHKM01000153.1 coordinate 1,570,663, forward strand.
ATGTGAACGCAATCAATAAAAACAATTTCCATAGCCTTTTTGTTGTGTTTATGTCACATTTTTGTCACATTTTCATTACTTTTGTGTCACTTTTTTGGCTTTTGTTTGTTTTTTTGCTCCATTTTCCTCGCTCTTTGTCACTTTTTCCTCACTTTTCTGTTGCATTTTCATCCTCGTTTTCATCTCATCTATGCTGCTATTTGACACTTTTTCAAGAAGCTGTTAGATTTGGGGAGGTTCAGGTGGGGGTTGAGAGGATAAACTGAAGCAGACAATAAAAAATGCTTCATGAACTGTAAACCTACCTTTGCTTTCCCAATGCTCTGCAGCACATGTACGAGCGCCCCCGCCAGCTCCTCCTTCTCCTTCACACTGAGCAGAGGCTCCAGTTTGGTGCACATCTCCACATAGTCCAGGGTCACATACTCCGCAAACTCTTTGTACTTCTCCATGGGCAGCACCTGCAGGTTCTGGAAACGCGCCTTAATTCGAAGTGACGCCTGTGGCCCCAACATTTCTTTAGTCCCCGTGGCTCCAGGCACTTTATACGGCACGATGGGATACCACTTCTCCTGATAGGCCCTGCCTCGGATCTCTGCCAAAGTGATGTTGACGCTGCCCAGCGGGTGCAGGGCGGAGTCGTCCCGGGAATGGCGCTTCTTCTTGGGATCCTCGTCGCGGAAAAGGTGCAGGGTGATGTGGGAGATGGAGGGAAGGTTGTCGAGCTCAAAAAGCTCTCCCCAGAAGAGCTGACACCCTGCGGTCACACCCCCGCTGCTGTTGAGGACGCCCGTGGAGCCCATAGCGCCCTCTCCTGCCATACTGGAGCGGTTTGGGGCCTTCCCGATGGCGCGGCTACTGGTGCGAGCAAACAGGGTCCCATCCAGGTGCACCTCGCAGTAGTAACGCTTCTTTGGGAGCAGGTCCTTGGCCTCGTTGACCCACAGACTGAGGGAGTTCTCTGTGCGCTTGATGTTGTCCTGGTAATAACCAAAATATTATCATTATTTGCTTTATGTGGACAGAGACGTTCAGCAAACTATTGGATGTGGGCATGTAAGATGGGTCCCAGGTGACTACTGCTTTTGACACACTGATATTATGCCTTTGAAGCATGAGCAAAATCCTGGGAATTACTTTTCATAAGGGGGGCAGTAAAGTATCTTGTATATAATGTATTCCCAAGTGCAGGGGTTGAGGTGTTGGGTTGCAACATAAAAAGTATTAAGCCCTGCTCCAGTAAAACTATGCAAATTGGTTCTTTTCTGTGCTTTGCTGGACACATTATTTTCCTACGGGGACAATAAAGTATATAAACAAACAAACAAGCAAACAAATTATGTCTGTCTGGGGTTTTTTTTTTTTTTTTCATTTAGAGACTTGCTTTGCTTTTGTTACCTAACTTTTTAAATCAAAGCCATTACTACTGTAGACAAGTATGGCTGGCTATCTGGTCATGCATCATTCAATTCCAAATCCGCCGGTAGTTCGTCCCTAAGAATTATATGGTTCTATCTGACATTTTTGCAGAAAATTGTGGTATTCACATAGTCTTCTTGTCCCCGGACCCATTCTGGTGCTACACTATATCCGAGTTTTGTAGATTTCTGCCCATTTTTGAGGTTTTTAATGAGAAAAAATATTTGACTAATTTCCAAATTCTTCAGTGCTACTTGAAAATTACGAAGCATTATGCCACGATGATCAGTGAGAATTCGAATGCATTATTTTCATATACTGCACAGTTAGTCCGGCAACAGTTAAATTGCGTTCTATATCACTCCGCTGCAGCTGTTTCCATAGTAACGATAAACAATTGAGCTGGAACTAGTTTCAGGTAAAACAGCTTAAAAAGTGAAATAACTCCTGTCCTGGACTTAAAAAAAAAAGCAAACAGGCCCACATGAATAGTTTCAGTTTGTGGGACCATGGTATGAGCGGATTAAACAACGAGGAGCCGCGCATTATACAGTTTTAATGCACTTCGCGGAGGAACACAGCTGCGTGTCGTGTGTTCTTGATGTTTTGCATTAAAACTGTATAATGCACGTCTCCTGGTTGTTTAACCTCTTAACCCCCACCTGAACCAAGCACATTTTTCCAGTTGACGAAAATTGACAAAAAAGCGACGAAAAAGTGACAAAAAGTGACGAACAAGTAACGAAAAAGTGACGAACAAGTGATGAAAAAGTGATGAAAAAGTGACGAACAAGTGGCAAAAAGTGACAAAAAGTGACAAAAATAAACAAAATAGTGACGAAAAAGTGACGAACAAGTGGCAAAAAAGTGACAAAAAAGTGACAAAAATAAACAAAAAAGTGACAAAAAAGTGACAAAAGTGATGAAAAAGTGACAAAAAAGTGACAAAAAGTGACAAAAAATGACAAAAAGTGACGAAAAATGAACAAAATAGTGCGAAAAAGTGACAAAAAGTGATGAAAAGTGATGAAAAAGTGACGAAAAGTGATGAAAAGTTAGAAAAATGAACAAAAAAGTGATGAAAAAGTGACGAAAAAGTGATGAAAAAGTGACGAAAAGTGCAAAAAGTGATGAAAAAGTGATGAAAAAGTGACGAAAAGTACAAAAATGAACAAAATAGTGACGAAAAAGTGACAAAAAAGTGCAAAAATGACAAAAAGTGATGAAAAAGTGACGAAAAAGTGATAAAAAAGTGACAAAAAAGTGACAAAAAAGTGACGAAAAGTGATGAACAAAAAAGTGACGAAAAAGTGACAAAAAAGTGACAAAAAGTGACAAAAGTGGAAAAAGTGAAAAAGTGACAAAAAGTGACAAAAATGACAAAAAGTGACGAAAAATGAACAAAAGTGATGAAAAAGTGATGAAAAAGTGACGAAAAGTGATGAAAAAGTGACAAAAAAGTGACGAAAAAGTGAGAAAAAGTGACAAAAAGTGAAAAAAGTGACAAAAAGTGAGAAAATGAAAAAAAGTGATGAAAAAGTGACGAAAAAGTGATGAAAAAGTGAAAAAAATGAACAAAAAAGTGATGAAAAAGTGACAAAAAAGTGATGAAAAATGACAAAAAGTGATGAAAAAAGTGATGAAAAAGTGAACAAAAGTAGTGACAGAAAAAGTGACAAAAAGTGAAAAAAGTGATGAAAAAGTGACGAAAAAGTGACAAAAAGTGATGAAAAAGTGACGAAAAAGTGATGAAAAAAGTGACAAAAAAGTGATGAAAAAGTGACGAAAAAGTGATAAAAATGAACAAAATAGTGATGAAAAAGTGACAAAAAAGTGACGAAAAAGTGACAAAAAAAGTGACAAAAAGTGACAAAAATGAACAAAATAGTGACGAAAAAGTGACAAAAAAGTGATGAAAAAGTGATGAAAAAGTGACGAAAAAATGAAAAAGTGAGAAAAGTGATGAAAATTGAACAAAATAGTGATGAAAAAGGTGACAAAAAAGTGATGAAAAAGTGACGAAAAAAGTGATGAAAAAGTGATGAAAAAGTGACAATTTGACAAAAAATGTGCGACGAAAAAGATCCTTCTAGATCAGTTTTGTAGGTCTTAGCTTCCAAATGAGGTGTCACCCTGGCCTATAGACTGTGAGCTTTTAGATTTGGGTAAAGCTGAACTGGAGAAAATGCACTTGGTTACATATTGTATATCGGTGTGTTTCGAACCTTATTCGGTTGTGCAGCCCGTCGCAGCTCTTCAATCCAGCGGTCACGCTCTGACGCTGACGTGCATCCAAGCAGTGGGTGTTTTCAGAGTTTATCACCTGAGAGTTTAAAAAATTACGCCATTTTTAATAAACAGCAACACAGATATATGCAGTGACTGATAATGCAAGCAGAATTCACCTCAAAGCAGTACTTTTCTCCGAGTATAGAGCTGTGGACCGGTCTGATCACAGTGCTGGTGTCTGTGCTGAGGTCCAGGCTGGGCAATACTGGGATTGAGATGGAGTTATTGGAGCCGTAGTGCCTTTACAAACAAACAAAGTATTAAAAATTCAACAACAAATAAAATACATTCATTTTCAGGTATGTCCTTTTTACTTGTTTCCTTTGTGCAGCCCCGGTGTTGCACTGCCCCTCTTTGCTTTATCCACCAGTCTCTTCTTGATCATCCCCTACAGGGAGAGAGGAGAGACCTTAACTGGCAGGTAACATACGGGTAAGTACAAGGGAAATCTCCTTCCAAACAACACTCACTCGTACACCGCCATCTTGTTTCTTTTGTCGAGGAGCCACATTGTCAGGGCTGCACTCTGTGGATTCGGATGAAAATAAATGACAAGAATAAGAAAATATTAAGAGGGGTGTGAGAAATAGTCACAATTTGTACTCAAGATGTATCAGGCCCAGCCTATGCCCAGGCCGGCATTGGGCATAGGGACCCAGGCTTGAATTTTTCAAACCCCATGCTCCCACCATATACAATATTGTCGATTTTCGGACATAACTTTGGAACAGAGAGTGATAGAGCCTTGCAGTCTTCTGTGTTGGAAACTGGAGATTTCAAGCTATGACCCCTTGTCCTTCTATGCCTATGGGGAGCTTCGTAACATCGCAGCGGAAATGTGTAAATTTTCTTGAGAAATAGAAGTTCCTTATCCTCCAATATAACATGTTGTTCACACGTTTCATGAAGCACACTTTCTGATTTTTTACAATACACTAAAGGAGGACAAAACTAATTTTGTTCCATTACTTGAAACAAATCAGGTATAGTGGCTTTGTGTCAATTATCTGTTCATTCATTCATTGATTTATTTATATCCGTTGACTGAAAAGTTTATTCTGAGTTTGGAGAAAAAAGGGAAGTACATCACACATAAAGCAACAGCATTCACTATACACAGACTTATTAAAGCTGTCTGTGTCAGTGGCAATAATATGTTTTTCTTCGATTACAATATTTTTGTAATTGTTTTTTATAATAATTATAATTCAAATCAAAATTATTGCACAGACTCAAAGTAGAGATTTGTCCCAAACTTGTCAAACTTCAAAGTTCTTTCATAGTAAAATAAACTTTTTTTTTTAATTGATAAATACTGAACAGGAAAAAAACATAAAATGACAACAAACTACTATTGTATAATTTTCTTACCCAAAGGCCCACCACAAACAATCCAACGTCTGAATCCCATCATTGAGTCCAGTGCGGCGTTCAAGTCCTTCTACTCAAATCTCTATGACTCGAAATGTATTTGACGCTTGTTTATTAGCAAAGGACTTCTCTGAAACTGAGAGTAAAGTGCCACTCTGCTGCGGACGCATTACATTACATTTCTCTCTCAGATTTGATTGGACAGAGACGAGATGCTATCAAATAGGAAGTAATTTGACACTGGCACGCACAAACATCTTCTAGCCATTTCCTCCCAAACTCTAACTATGATGTCAGAAGACTTACTGTAAATTCCACATGTAAAAAAGCAGAAAATACTGACCCTCATCATCAAACAGGTTCAGCGTGCTGAAGTTGACGAGGCAGCTGCTGACTCGATTGCGCGTCCACATTGTTGGCTACAAAACAAAAGTTTGTTCTTTAAGAATAATATGTCAATTTGATTTAAATGGAATTATGCAACTTTTTCTACAAAAAATAAATAAATAAAAATAAAAGATATTTGTACATAATTGACCTATATGGGACCCAATGGCTGTATGGGTGAAGAACACGGAGCCTTTACTTTCAATCACGGCGGCCTCTCTAACTCTCCAGGATCAATTGTTTTGTAGGTTTTCCGGTGAGCTGGAGCATAATAGAAGCCACTGTGATGGAAAGTAAAGGTGCTAACCACTCATACAGCCACTGGATCACTAAAGGGTCAAATACGCAAAAATAAAACTCTTTTTTGGTAACACTTTTTTTTAGACTACTCTTGATTCATTGTACCTGCCAAATTTAGTACAAAGCAATGTGCTGTGTAACAATCTGTAATAAAAATCATATTATAATAATTATTGTTCTCAGAAAGTGAGATCAATCAAGACTTCATGACTAAAGTCATCATGACGTGTCATATGACAGACAAGTCACTTCTTCAGAGCTGAGTTACTGAAATGGTGTCACATAATCATGTACAGATGTTTATCATCAGTTTTCATGCAAATAGTGACACATTTTAGTTAAATAAAAAAACTGAACTGTATCATGGTATAAACCATAACCTCCAGCAGTGGGTCAAAGGAAGGAAAGAATAATGAATGGGTAACACTTTATTTACACTTCCCTGGGCCTTGATACATTGTACCTAGCAAATTTAGTACAATGTGCTATGTAACAATATGCAATAACTTGTACCTATGGGTTAGATACACGATGGAATAATATGTATTTGTAGTTTGGAGGTACTCAGGTACATAATGTATTAAGACATAAAACCCTAACTCTAACCCTAAGGGTCTTATGGTTACTACATTATGTACCTCCAAAGTATTAATACACATTATTCCATTTTGTAAATGGATAAATGGTCTCAACTTATATAGCGCTTTTCTACCTGCATTTGGCCCTAAGCGCTTTACAGCCAGGAACCAGTCACCCCTTTCACACTCTCATTCATACACCAAATTACGCAGACACTGGGGCAAGGTGGGTGAAGTGTCTTACCCAAGGACACAACGACAGTGGACACCTGCGGGAGCTGGGATTCGAATCCCGGACCCTCCAATCATGAGGCGACCCGCTCTACAATCTGTGCCACCGTCGCATTGTGCTTGTACTACATAGGTACAAGTGATCACAGATGGTAGCAAAGCAGTTGACATTTACCAAAGTTTGTTTGGTACAAGGTATCAACGTAGTGTAAAATAAAGTGTTACCATTTTGTTCACATAAAAAGTTCCATAATGCACCTTTAACTCATATAAACACAGCACGTACAATAAATGTAGCAACATTCCTACTGTCTTCAAACGTATTAATCAAAACATATTTCAAATGGGAAATTTCCAAAAGTGTAGATGAGGTTATTGTTGGTACATGCTATTAATTCATTGCTTTTGGACTTGTATAATTAGTATAAAAACATTAATACCCATGATCCATTCTTAACATGTGTGTTTTTTATGAATTGGTAACAAAACTTTTCATGTGTAAGTATGCACTGTAGGTTTGTTCCTTAATGTAGCGCACCTCCTCCTCTTGTGCGATGAGGATTTGTCCATGGTTCAGGACACAGTTGCCAATGTCCCACAGAGGCACCTCCTGATTGGGGACCCAGTGCGGCCGCGGCAGGTCCGTGATGGCCTGCTCCGACTCCACCACATCTGTCACAGGAGGGAAGAGAACAGCTGTTTTTATTGAGAGATTGAACATTACTATAGAAATACGCCATTTTAGGAGGTACAAGCAAATATGTCCATAGACCAAAAGCAAACAAATAGCTATTTTCAGGTTCTTAATATGGAAAATCTGGTCACCCTTCACTAATAACAATATAAAAAGTAGAGAAAAGAATCTGATGTGTCACTACTGGTGTCTAAATGCTTTTATGTGAACGCATTTTAAAGCAGTACTAAGTAACTCTTGCCCCTAGCGGCCGTAAGCACAACTGCAGGTGTCGTAGCAAGTTACGATATTTTAACTTATTAAATGTCTTGGAGAGTAAATACTGCGCTGACAGAAAAGGTGAAGGGTGAGAGGGGTGTTGTACATCCAGTTATACAATGGAAATATTTTTTTTCAATCAAACTTGGCTGTAAATACTGTTTAAAGTGGCGCTAGCCCGCAGTTAGCTTTGCCCGTTAGCCTGTTAGCTTCTTCTCCGTGATTCTATTGGTGTGTATTGGTTGCTCCGTCCCGGTGGCAGTCAAGTTGCAAGCATGGTTTTTCTGGCCAGAGACACCAAGGGGAGATGAAAGACCCCCCAATCATCCCATTAACACTTGTATTACCCCAGAGGGACTACGGAAGGATTTATTTAGGTAAACACGTTACTTAGTACTGCTTTAAATCTCTATTTGCTCTGTAAGCATCGTTACGTAGCCCAAATGTACATAAAACAAGTACTAAGTAGCACACACATCATCTAATACAGTGTTTCCCAACGAGGGGTACGGGGACCCCTGGAGGTACTTGAGCACTAAGATGAAAAAAGAAGGTGAAACTGTGTAGAATTTCAATGTGAATTTCAAAGGAAGTTAGTTTTAATTATGTTTTTCAGTACAAGGTTTGATTTTTAGAGTATTTAAGCTTCATGTTGAACACAAATCACTGTTAAACACTGTATAATCTTAGTTTAGTTGGTCACTTTGTAATAATATTGGCAAGATCCTCAAGGTAGGGGTACTCAGAGTATAAATTAACGACTCAAGGGGTACATGAGACAAAAAAGGTTGGGAACCACTGATCTAATAAGTAATTCTATATGTACATGTCTTGAAAATGTGTTGCAAAATTGCTCGTTCCACCTCCGGCCTGATGACTTTATATAAATAATGTTAGTCTTTATTATCTATGTTACAATACAATCACATGCAAGTCCATTGTGTATTTACTTTTTCTGCATGGAGGCATTTACTATCTCTCAGTGACCACTCCTGTTTGTGGCGTTACCGTGGTGACTGATGCTATCGCTCTGAGCCAGGACGGGCTGCCTACTTCCTGTGTCGGGGTGTATTTACAGTATCTCTCTCAGTTTCTGCCATCGCGCAGTCTCTCAGCAGTGCACATCTACAGCTTTACGCACTGTGGAATCCAGATTTAACCCTAGACAGATCATTTTCCCTCGCCATCTTTTCTTTAAATCACATCCCCTTAGAGTAGCTTCGTCATAAGTACTTTTACCTGAGTAATAATATCATGAAGTATCTGTCCTCTTACCCTTTTTCTATATTGTATGGCATTTTCTTGTAAATATTAAGATTTTTACATTGTTTTATGGTTTGTTTCTCACAGTTCATGTCACTACTGTCCCATAAATCAGACTTTGTCACTCAAACAGTCACTCATTACTCCCATTACTCAAGTTACTCTCCCTTAAGTTTTGCTACTCTACCAACCTTTGTTAACATCAGAAGCACATGACTGTGTGAGAGGCAGCTTTAATGGATTTAGGACCAAAAATGTAGTTACAATAACAGAGGGGGAAGCATTTCTAAAGGGAGCATTATGCATCATGTGGCAGCGTTGCTTTAGATTTAGGAAATGTATTGCATCATGTCTCTTGCACCAATTTTCATATACATGCATTTCCAATGACATCACGCATAGTTCCGGCGGCCATTTTGAGCACCAAAGTAGAATTATGCAGTACTACAACATGTGAAAATATCTCAACTCAGGATGAAAATGAAAGACAACTGATTGACAGTGGTATTTTTATGTACTTGTTTATCATTGCTCAAGAAGATAACAGTTAAAACACGGCCCCAGGGAGCACACGTTTATATGATATAACCAGCAAATGTGGCACAGACGTAGCAGCGCTGTCTGTCGAGCTACAGCAGGATTTACTAAAGATCTGCTTCACTACTCAGACTAAATTAACTCATCAAAGAGGAAACAGAAAACCTTTCTCTGTTGACATGACAAACTGTAAAAGTCCCAGAGTCTCAGTCTGAGTCAGTGTTTAAGCTGCTTAAGACGTTAGCATGCTACCGGTTAGCAACTGTCAACCAACTTTCAATGGCTTCAACACGATAAACCGTGGGTGGCTCACATCTATGAACACTGAGGAAATACTACAGTAACAGCTCGGCTCTGACGTCTGTCACATGTTGTATCCAAGGCTAGATGTCTGTGGTTCAGGGCTTTCCCTTGGAGAGGTCAGAGCTGAGCTGTTAAAGCTAAATGCTAACTAGTAGCATGCTAACATCTTGAGCAGCTTAAACACTGACTCACTGGTTTCTTCACATAAACGTGCGTCTCTGGGGCCGTGTTTTTACTGGTATCTTCTTGAGCAATGATTATGAGAACATAAAAATGCCACTGTCGATCAGTTGTCTTTCTTTTTCATCCTGAGTTGAGATATTGTTATGTTGTTATGTTGTAGTACTGCATAATTCTACTTCAGTATTCAAAATGGCCGCCATAAAACAAAAGTCACATGACTGAAAAGCATGTATGGCCTCATAAGTTGATACGATGTTCTATTTTTTTCCATTACTAATTTTATTTTTCAAGAATGAACTGACCATAATGGTGGGTAATGCTTATCACTATTAACCACCCACTGTGTATAAGGTAATGTTGTCTAATAAACTTTTAAGATTATTACGCTTTATCTGAAGCTTTTCAGTGTGATGTTATTGTGGCATAGAGAGCTCCATTCTTTCGGAAATGTGTTGCTTCATTTTGGATGTACTAGAACTTTTCAACACATTACTTTTCAGGATGGATCCACACCCATCCTGAAACACAGAGGATGGGTCAGATTTGGTTCAGATTTGGGTCAGATTTGGTTCAAACTCACAAACGACTCTGCAAAATTGTTGAAGATAGTTGGGTAATGAGGTCAAAAGTTAGAACTACAGATTTTATCAGTTGCACTTTCCAACATTCAAGGGTTAGTGTAAGTTTTTTTTTCAGTGTTCATTAGACTTAACAGAGAAGTTTATTACTATCCACAATATTGCACACAGTGACTTCAAAGGCTGTCAGGCCCATACCTGTGATTAGGGCGGGGTTGCTGTTCCCCCGGCTCTGCAGTCTGGGCCTCTTGAGTTTCTGGGACATTGCGCGCAGGTAACCCTTCAGCGTTCCTCCGCCTGCTGCTCCCTTCTGGGGCGGGTCTGTGGAGGGAGACCCCCCAGAGCCCTCAGCATCAGCCGCAGTGGAGGGTGGAGCAGCCTGGCCCGAGCCACCCGACTGAACCAGGGCAGAGAACCGCATCCCCGGAGGCTCGGACAGGGCTCTTAAGAACGGATTCTTCCTCCCTATAATGTAAATAATTATCAGACATAATGCATTATTGACACATTATCAACAATGTCATCATAGACTTTCACACCTGGAAATGTCTTATTTGGTTGCAGGAATAAGGTAAAAGGCATAGACAACAACAACGGCCATGATCTTTTGCTCTTTGTTTTAGGACAGCCAACATGAAATTATTAAAAGCAGACCAGATTTTTTTATATGAAATTGATAATTGCTCTATAACCTCCATTAGTTACTTCTTGTGCATTTCAGAAATACTTCGGACCTTCTAAGAATATTACAAATTTACATCTCATTCCCCCTTCAGTGCTGACATCAGGGAAATACCGCAGAATCTCAACATGTGCCAGGTCAGTCAGTCTCCCCTTCCCTCCTTCTTCTGCCCCCTATTGTGAATATTTCCGAGATTGCTCTGTATAAAGTCTTACCTGATGTTATTAGCTCCAAAGGTTTGAACATAACCTAATACCCATTGCCTGTGTTTGTTTTTACATGTGTTAGACTGAAAAGGAACCATGTATTTACGACCATGACGTTATCGTTCATACCATACCATGAGATTTCGAAGCCTCCTTAGATCCCTCTGCTCCTTTCCCAGTTGCCGCCTTGTCCCCTGGGTCCTCGCTCATTGCTTTTCTCCAGTTCTTCCATTTGTTGGTGGACGCCTTCTGCAGCTTCTCGAGGGTCGAAGCTGGGGAGGCCGTTGCACCTGCTTCCTTCGCCTCCCCCTCCGCTGTTCCCTTAGACGTGGTGTGCCACTTGTACGTGTCCAGAGAGTCAGAGCTCCCCGGCGTTTGAGGAGAGTCCACTGGGGTTTCGGCCTCTTTCTCCACAGGTCCAAGCTCCTTCAGCACCGGTTGAGCTGCTGCTTCTGGTTCCTTCTCCTCAGTGCCCATGGTGAACCTTCACAGCTCTGTCAAAATGAAAACAAATCTTCATGGAGGTCCTTTTAAAAGATCTTGATATGATTTGGAGATCTAATGATGCAAACTGATTGCACACCGACTAGTTCATTTCCTGTTGTTCACAAAATGTTCTGCTGCTGCAAAGTCAAACGGCTGTGTCTGTGGTTAGTTGAGCTGCTGCCTCTCTCTCTCACTCTCTGTCTGCTTCCTCATATCAGTACACCCAAGTTCACCTTTTCAACAAAATCACACTGCTTGTTTCAACTCACAGCTCATAAAGAATACTCCCTCCGTCACACTCTTTAAACCCTGTCTTTGGTGTAAGTGGAGAATAATATGACGAGAGTGAGTTATTATTGCAGTTTTATTCCACATTTGAACTGGACTTATTACCCAACTATTACTATTAAATTATTGTCTTTGCATTCTCTATTTTAATTGTTGTGTGTTTGGTAGGCCTATGTTATGGTGTATTACGAATATTAGTTGCCCACAAATTAATCTAAATACTGATCATCCTTGCTCAAGATACCTGTGGGTGTGTGTGTGTGGACTGACTGTTGTGAGAGTTTCCTGTTGAAACGGCGCTTCCGGCCCTGAAAACCCACTTCCTGTCTGATCTTGTGCTGTTTTCTGATGATGGCACACACCTGCAGCAGATATGAGGAGGGGGAAAAAAGTATCTAATGAGTATCTTGTGAGTATCTAATGGTGAATTGAATTGGTCTACACATATGGCTGCAAATGTGATAATATTGGACTTCAAATAAACAACTGCAATGTAACAATACTTACATGAGATTTGTTTGGCAGGTTGAGAACAATTCAAATGTCAATCCCGCCATCTGGTGGCAATAATAGAAAGGCGGATTTGCCGTGATAGTGCGCCCTCTGCTGGTAGGAGCGGATCCACGATGGTATTATTTATTAATATTTTATGTGTCACAGTGATTTTTAGGGTTAGTTTAGGGTAATTAGGATTAGGGTTAGGACAAGATTAGGGTTATGGTTAGGTTAGGGTTGTTAGGGTTAGGGTTAGGTTAGGATAAGGGCTAGGTTAGGGTAATTTGTTTAGGGACAAACATAACAAGCAATTACTATGCTGTTAGAAGTTATGTTATCTTTATGAATCAACAGAAGCAGTTAGAATAGTGGAGCTTTCCCCCCTACTCTCGTTGAAATCCTTTTGTTGCAAGTAAAGCTCTCGTCCAGCAGAGGGCGGTACAGGTTCAGGTTCATTTTAGACAGTTTTCCAAACAACTGTAATAAATTATGTTACGTCTCTTTACATGTGAGCATTGCACCCACAGACGTTTGATATAAATCAGCTAATAAATAAAAGCATTATTGCTATTAATGTATGTGTTTTGATTGATTACATGGCTGTATCTCCACATCCACACAAACTGGTCCTCTTCTGCTGTGGGAGATCAGTTTAAACTGTATAAGACGCGTGTTCTAAGTCCTCTCTGTCCACCTGCGTGTGGGCTTTTCTTTTCATTCTAACTGAAACTCAATAGTCTTTTCACACACCTCTTCACCTCCTCTGAAAACCCCACACCACCTCGTCACTGCACACGCTCTCATCCACACTCATTCTGCCCTGATGTAACATGAATCATTTCCTTTACACACAATCGTAAGATTACTAAGACGTTACAACTTTACACAGCCTCAAAAGTCTGACTAGGACGGCTACAATACCTGTAGGCTAGATTTTTATATGACTACACACTTACTGTAAACCGACCTGTATCCCAGTGCCAGCTATTTAGCATTTGGCCCATATCAGTACAAAGATATTTTAACCTTAACTTCAAGATTTTTTCCATTTCAGAACAATTTTATTATCATTACATTTACTTTATACTAATTAGATTAGTTCTTGAAGTTCATAGGCTACTGCAAAAGATTTAGATTAACTGATATTTTTGGAACACACTTCGTAGATGGTATTTGTTCTTTGGGAAACAAAACAAACCAAAAAGTGGTTGTCAAACTTCTCACACCAAGTACCACCTTGTAAAATATTTGACGTCCCAAGTATCACTAGGCCAAGATCAATATCAAATCTGAACTAAATTTGGTGTATGAAAGTAACTATAATAGATCTAATTTGAACTAAACTATGTCTAAACCAGTTAAATGTGACATGCACTACTCAAGTGAAACTCTTGAATGAAAATAAATAAAATGTTCTGATTAAAATTAAGTCAAAAAGTTTAGATGACCCTGAGTACCATCTGAAGAAGCTCAAGTACCACAGACATGTCGCGATAATAAAACCTTAAGTTTGATACACTATTGAGGCAGGAAACGATAATTGATAATACTGAAGGCTTTATAATGCCACAGAAACAAACTCTAAAGCTTAAAAGTAACAGTTAAGATCAGTTGAAATATACTTAATCCTAAAAAAAATCACACAATGAACATGAAATGCAAAGAAACACAACTTACTTTGGGTAAGAAATAAAGTATTTCATTTGAAAAATGGGGGGGAAAATGCAAACAAATCGGACGATAAATATTGAGCCCAAAAATGTATTTTTTTATCAGTCATTTACTGAACTATAAGTCGATATAGTAATTATCGTGACAGTCCTATAGGTATACATAACACAGTTTGAGAACCACTGCACTATAGCTTATTATATGTTGTATATAATGCATTTATTTTTTTACCCTGCTAAACTCAATGCCCTGCCTGCCACTACACAGTGTCAGCAGTAGCTCTGACCTTTTGAGTCTGGTTCGTGATATTTGCTGGTACATGCTGTGATTGTCGCTGTATATGCCATTGTAATGGCTTCACAATGGCCTACATTCTGCAGTGGTCACTCAACCACATTAGGCGCAAGCACATACCGTTAACACTGGTGAGAACTGCAGCTATGGCCTTTGAGACACAATCGCCTTAATGCTATCACCCTCCGCCATCGCCACTAAGCCCGTTGCGTAATTAGGAAGCCAGCATGGTAACTAAACACGAGATCATTGGCCATAGCAGAGTGCAGGCATTTTGAAAACAACAGAAGAGGTTGTGGGTGCCAACATGTGATTACATCAGAGCCAGTTTTTCCTATTGAGAATGAGGAGTCACGTGCCGAGTTGGGGTGATTTGGGGGGGGGGGGGGGGGCTCTGAGCCTGTCGGACATATTGGCTGCGGATTGGGGGCACGCCCCCAGAATTTCACGCATTCCTCATATTCCAGAGCACTTTAAATTTTGCGTATTTACGTTTTCGGCGAGACAGAGACGGATCTACGAATACGACAACAAAAAGACAGAAAGTAAAGCAATGCAAAGAGATAAGGGGAAAGAAAAGGGACTTTACAGGAACAAGCTCATACCAAGCGCAAAACAGCGTATTTGGAGAAGCTTGCGGACATTCAAAACATCAACACACGAGCTCCCTGCAGCGGAGACCTGGACCATTTACCTCCGTGCACATACATGGACATAATAACCTTGTATTTGGTGTAAATTACTACACGATGCAGGAGTTTAAAAGCCACAACTCTTTGGAAAGTTAAGAGACTTTCTGCTGTGGCTGGATCCAGGACTTGGCTCTACAAGCCTCCCGCTGGTGAAAACAGCATTGTACTGGCAAAAGTAACTTTCCTCACATGCATTTTAGTGTGTTGTCATTACATTGCATTTAGCGGACCCTTCTTGACCAAAATGACAAAGTAATAAAGTGCGTGTTTTGTAAACACTACATTGTTACGAGATGTTCAATGTACACAAACGTTTCCAACATGTTTTGACAGGTCAGAGTGAGACTTGCGCTCCTCGATGCTGTGTCCATTTCTGTAACCTAAAAACTGTATCCCATTGTTCCTACGTTTTCCATGTCTATCGTGTGAGGTAAACTACGCAAGGTGCGTAGGGCCCCCGCAGCCGGCAAGGGCCCCGCATCTCGGTGTTGTTTCACTGCATTCAATGCGTTGTTACGGGGACAGGCTCTCTGACAGTGCTCACTCCCTCTCCGCCTGCTTTGTCACATATAACACCAAAACGCAGCAGTCTGCTGAAGTGGATGAGCAGGAGAGACCTACCGCCTTCCCCTGTCACTTCCGAGGCGCGAGTGCTTCTCCCCTTCGCGTTCCCGCTTGGCTGTCTGTCTCCCGGTGCTCGCCTCGCCTCCTGTGCGCCTGCATGTCACCCATGTCCCGGGCGCTGCTCTCATGTTTTCTCTGCGCGGACTCGGGGCTGCATTGCCACACACTCATTTAAACTCTTCTTATTGTCAGAGTATCAGGACAGTAGTTTGGCGAATAGACAAGAGTAAAAAAGCCGTACACGTGGCCTTTTTGTCTCAAAGAGGAGTTGAATCAACACGGTTCTCATGGGCACAGTTACTTACAGTAACTCTGGTTCTCTGAATGTGCACATGTCTAAAACGAATTGGGCTACTCACAGGCTAATTCTCAGCGGTGAGACAGAAATAACCATCAGGTGCAGGTTTTAGTTAGTTTAAAATCAGCGGGTCCCAAACTGTGGGTCAGGAACCAGAGGTTAGAGAATGTGACCTTTTGCCATTTACCATTTTAAAAAGTAGGGGGAAAAGACTAGTAGTAGTCCTGAATCCCAGTCTCACAGTGGCTTAGTGGTTCTCACACAGAGGGGCAGGGCCTGATTTGAGGTCATTATTGTCATTATGAAGTGAGGCCACTTCTGCCCTGCTCTACAGTGGAACTGTTTTTGACTGTAAATGGGTTCGCTCTTCATCGAATAACCATGGCATGCTGTAGGGCCCCCATGTGGATTTTTGCTTATAGGGTCCCAGAAGGGCAAGCACCGGCTCTGTTCGAGACTGCCATGCCTGGTAAATGTAAATCCCTTTTCCAATACCATACAGGTATTGCATCAGGTGAAAATATAAACACCAATAATCAAATTCATGTACACTGGGGGACAGATGTAGTGTGGTAAATATAAAAGCGAATGAAAGCTCTATGTAAAACTTTTAAATGATAATTATAAGTTATAAACAAGCGCTGGCAACATGACATTACAAATTATGAACTAAAATTAAATTATTAAAAAAATTGTTGTAATGTAAGTATGTAATCATCGTTGACACCGCCAATGCTTGTTTACAAAGCTTATTTTACATGTAAGTAACAAAAAGCCTATTGAAGTCCCTCTGCAGCATTGATTACGTGAGTCTTACTGGCGCACACCGGCTCCATTCAGAGGCTGCAGCTCTGGCTCTGAGCCGAGGTCAGTCACATCACGACGGGAACCGTTTCAAGTCTGTCATCTGCAGGAAATAGGGGTCACAACTGTGTAGTCAGCCCAACCAACATATTTTATTTAAGAGACTATTTTTCTACAAGACTGGTATGTCCTGGCTTACACTTTGACGTTTTTATGAGTAATCTCATAAACGCTTACGTAATAAACTTGTCAAACTTCATCCTGACAAAAACAAAGTAATTTCCCAGGATCAATAACATTCACAAACAAACAAACAAACAAACCAATACAAGACAGTCAGATTTGTGATCATTAGCAAAAAACGGGTTAATCGGGGGATTGTTAACAATGTATGAAGGTACAATCTTTTTTTATAAACTGTAGATATTTGTAATAGCAAGCGTAAATACTGTAAATATTGCATCTGAATGTTTGTTGAAGTGATCCTTTTGCTGGAGCTTTATCTGTATTTTATATTTTATAGTGTGAATGGACTTAAGTAAGTATGCGTATTGGCCACTGTATAAACCTGCTGTCACTTTGCCTCTGCCCAGGGACTACAGATGAAAATTAGCTTGTAGCTATCTCTGGTCTGTACAACACATTTGTTGTGCAATGTCCCTGTCAAATAAATAAATAAAATAAATACCAAACTAGAAAAACAAAACAAAAACAAACAAAAAACCAATTGCACTCCTCCCACATCATAATTCTCTATTTACATTTAAAAAGCCTTTATTGTGCTGGGCTGATGAATCTTAATATCTTTAAAACATAATGCTGGTTTTCTTCCACGCGTATCAGCTCCAAACAAGCCTTTGTCAAGAAGTTTTTTTCCTGTACCAATTTTTTCCTGTACCAAATTCACTAATTCAGTAAAGGGCATTCTATAGCTATAGTAGAGGACTAGCTTGCTCCACATAAAATGAATATATGCAAGTGACATTTTCTCTTTGTGCCAAACCTGTGTGATTATAAACAAGTCCCGTGTTAAAAGCTAGTGTCTTCTATACAGGGACTAGGTTCTCTCCTCATATTTATAGAGTAGGTTGTTTATTGTGAATGACGTAAGATGATTCACATACATGATTCATGCTGGGACTGCATAGAAAGCCACTGAGGTATTGATTGAATGTCACCCTGAAACCACATCGGGTTATTTCTGTTACAACATCTTCCGCTTTGGCAGATTTGCTCTCGTATAGTATTTCTAAATAGCCCAATAAAAATAATAATGAAATAGACAAACTAGGGATCCCTGCCAGTGCTACAATGTAGGCCTATGAAGTGATTCATTAGCCTTGCTGTGTTAACCTAATTATAAATCTAAAAAAAGTTACTGCTAGGTCTAGATTTGAATAACAATGTGATTGTGTAAATTGCTGCTTGCATAATAAATGGAACGAAGTGGTGTAAGCTTGTGGTTCCTAACCAAAAAATAACTAAATAACACAATCTAGCACAGGTCTGCAACCATTTGAATCCAGAGAGCAAACTATTTCCCAAGACAGGGATGGTGACGCAGAGAGTAGAGCGGGTTGTCTTGTGATCGGAGGATAGGCGGTTCGAATCCTGCAGGAGCACACTGTCATTGTGTCCTTGGGCAAGACACTTCACCCACCTTGCCTCCAGTGACTGCGTACACTGGTGTGTGAATGGGTGACTGGTTCCTTGATGTAAAGCGCTTTGTTTGCCTAAAGCAGGTAGAAAGGCACTATATAAGTGTGACCATTTAAAACAGGCCTATCCATTCAGAGCTGCAACCAGTTGTGATTAATATGTTTACAGCGAATGTGTAATTGCATTAAGGCTACTAATCCAGGACTAAATTAGGACCATTCCAAACTGGACCAGAACTAAACCATGTCCAAAACCAGGACTGCAACATGTGTCTAAAACCATATTGCATTTTCCTGTTCTAGAACAATTATCACTATGAAACACAGTAAAATGTGCCCCTTCATTATGGTTTTATTGACCCAGTGTGGGCCTGTTTTTTACAACCCCCTGTCAAACTTTGGGGACCCCGATTTGGTTCCTGAGCCCAGAATCGCGTGTCTAGCGTGTATAATACATCAGACAAATGCCCAGTTTATGCCCTATCATAGCCTGTGCCCATGCTGACTGTTCACTATTCGTCCTTCAGCGTGGGACAGATGTATAGCTGCGGCACTGCACAGTTCCAGCTCTGACTGAGGTGGAAAAAACCGAGCCTGATCTAGGATTAAACCTGGAGGAGGGGCATCATCACAGAGAGGCATGACCAGGAGGCGGGCGGGCAGGAGCGCACAGACGCAGCGGCACAGCGTCCTCCTCCTCCAACACCGGGGCTACGATCACCCATTTAACAACAGCCTGAATCGGAAATCTCGTTGACAGATCTTACAATGCCGCTCTTGGTCCATTTTTGACGGTGTCTCGCCTCTGAAGCGAACTCTGGCGACATGGGGAGCTCCGGTTAGCAGCGAAGCTAACCAGCGCTAGCTCCGACACGGACACCGGCGAAGAAGAAGTGGCAGCATCAAGGAATGGCAAGACATCCCACAGACAAAGGACTTCTTGAGACAAAATAATAACTAAAACACACGGGATTAGTCCGATTTTGTTGCTGTTGATTCACAGGTAAGACACGTTTTTTTTTATTGATCGATTTTTAATGTGCAAAGTTATCTTGCAGTTGATGTTGGATAAGCCCTCTGTTCATATCCTCCTTAAAATATATACATTGTGCTGTTTTTCTGCGCAATATTCACTGCCAGTGGACTTGAATGACTCTGTTATCTGTGTAAAATATTTGATCAGCCTCCTAAATGCTTCCCCCCCCCCCTCAATAATAATAATAATAATCTCGCTTCAGTCAACATTGAGTGTAGTAGCGCACAGTGCACACACACCATAACAAACTTGAAACAGATCTCGTAAAACTGAATTGCCATCTACTTAATGTCTTTGCCAGACTTGGTTTTGGCGTAATAACTGGATAACCTCAACTAATTGTCTTGTTCTTAACTCGCCTTTGAAGACTGCAGGCTGATCTCTCCAAGCATGACGGTAATTAATGTTGTGCCCTACAGTGGATGGTGCTTGGTAGATGTTGTTTAAAGTGGATTATTGTGGCGACCTGTCTGAACAGCCCAGTTATTATTAGTCTGCCTCCCTGATCCCTGTCTTAAGTGTTGGTAGATCGTGGGTAGTTCACTTACTCTTCCTGTAGACATGTCCCCAATAAAAAAAAAACACTAAAAAAAAAACACACGCACACAATAGAAGTGTATCCGGAAACCTTGAAAACAACTGCAGCAAAGTACTTCTGGGAATTTCCTCACGCAACCTTTATGTTAATATTGCATTGGTCTTATTCCAGTATGTTAGTAGTTGTTGTTATTTGGAACAGGCCAAAGATGTTAGTTCACCAGTATGTCATATCAGTTTGAATGAGTTTTCATAGTTCAATCAGATCATTTTAGACATAGACTCTACCACTGGTTCTCCAACCAACTCATAAAGTATTTGACCTTCCAAGTAAATGTTGGACCTTCCAAGTACCCCCCAGGCCAAGATCAACATCAAATCAGGTCTAATTGTGCCTAATAGACCAGAAAAAAGCGTAAATGCATAATTAAAGCGTCAAATGAATTAAGTCTTATTAAAATGTCCAATTCCCGAGTACCACCTGTGTTTCAGATATCACAGCTAACCTCTGAACCAAGCACATTTTGTCCAATTTGGCAATACCCAAATCTAAAAGCTTCTTGATAAAAATTGTCCAAATAGCGACAAAAATGCGACAAAAAAGTGACGGAAAAGCAACAATAACAAAATAGAAAAAAATGACAAAGCAGCAACAAAAGAGCAACAAAAACGATATCTCAATATCGATACGATAAAGCTACGGGTTCGGTGAAAATCAAGCATTTTTCAGAAAAGAATGCAGTTTAATTGCTGAAAATCTGTATCGATACGATAACGATATATCTTTCAGCCCTAATAACACAACAAAAAAAGAGTGACAAAAAAGCGGAAAAAACGTGGCAACAACACGCCAAAAACACAACAAAAAAGCTTAAAAAACAAAAAGAGATGCAAACATGACAAACGCTTAAAAAATGTGACAAAACCAGTTCAGAAAATCATTTTTCTTTGCTGTGAAGCACATTGAGTTGCCTTGTGCATGAAATGTGCTGGATAAATATATTTGCCTTTCCTTGCTTTGCCTAGATTTTTGGATACAGCTGAACTAGAGAAAATGTGCTCGGTTAAGGCGGTAGGCTGGAGGTTAAGGGACACTGCTCTTTCCTACAATAACAAACCAACCTGTATGTCATTTTATACAGCAGAAGATTATCTTTAGAAATAATGTTGACATTTAAAATATAATATTTCCCAGAAAATGCACCTCCTGACATCCCTGTTGTCCCAAAATGCTGCTAAAATAAAATCTTGTACAATGTCTGTTAGTGATTGTAATTCCCTATAGTTTGCAGGGAAGTGTCACTGCAGTAGTAGAGTCTTTGATAAACGAGTCGTGAATGCTGCCTCCATTGATCTGTGGGTTCTCGGGTCACTGCTCTAGAGACTTCCTTATGCGGCCCATTATACAACTCGCTGTTCTCTTTTCCATATAAGGCACTCGTATATAGGCTAACGAAACACGCTGTACATTGTCTCCTCATGAGCACCTGAAGTCCATGAAGCACACAGTCAACCAAAGCACATATCTTCACTTAAGTACATGCTGGGTCCCTGACTGCGGGCCAGATTAATCCGTTATACAGTAATGCTGGCAGGCAATGTGTTACTGAACAAGTGCCAAGAATGAGTAGTCCTTCAGCTCACCTTTCCTTCTCCTGCATAGTCCCTTTAAAAGAGGTGTCATAGCATAAGGTATGAAAGTATTTGGCAAAGTTGTTGTTGTTTTTTTCATTAGAATATGTGTGGCTATGTTTATAAAGTAATGCAACCATAAAGAATGTGCATAAATAGGAAAGGAAACCGGAAAATAGGCTCTCGTTCCAGTCTAGTTTCTGTCAAATATGACCGCTCACTCACTCTTTGTTCGGACACTGGATACATACGGTATTTGTGTGTCATTTTACAGTAGGTGCAGTACACAGACACCTTGTGCCAAAATATTCACACAGTGTACTCTTACCGTAAGTGTACTCTTACCGTAAGTCTGATAGGCAGGCAGTCTGAACAGGTTTCTCTCCATGTTCGAAGTGTTATGTTACGCTTGGAGCCTTCCTACATGTAAACTGCACCCACTGTGAAAATTAGTTAGTGATGACATTTTAATTCTGTGTGTCTGTCATTACAATCACAAATTATTATAATTAAATGAAGATGGTGACTGACAATACATTTGTTTTGAGTAGGGAATTCCAATGATATCTCCTTCCTTATTAAACTAAACGTATTGCTTGCAAAACTCATGTTATGAATTAAGTATGAATCTTATTCTTTACTGCTGCTGGGTACAACGCTGTCAAGAGAAATGGGTGGCTGCTGTTCAGTGGCTCAGGAAACTATAGGTCCATGCATAGTCAGGATTAGAGATCGACTGATATGGGTTTTTCTTATTGACCGATGCTGATATGATCTGCCGATATTTTTGGCCGATTTTTCGAAATGTCTGGTCTATAATCTTTTTAAAACATACAAACTTGGCCACTCCAGCTGTGGCCGATTTTTATTTTATTACGTAGGTGATTCAACCATAGTTTCTGTCCCAGCTTTGATTAGTTGCCACAGCATTTTGCGCGGCGATCAAAAATCCAATTACTCAGTGATTGAATTCTCCAGGTTCTGTGCTTCAAATTGACACGCAGCATTGACTGAGGTTGAGTGAAACTTGTATTTAACAAACTTGTTTCTAACCAATTTTCTCGCCATGTTTCTCTGTTCCCCTGAAGCCTAGGGAGTTGTGGGAGGACTCGTTTTAAAGCCCAGACTTCGTTCCAATGCAAAAAAGTCTTATCATTTTTGGTCCCGAGTTATCGGCGCTAGATCGGCCGATAGCTGGTATTGTAAAATCCCCAAGTATCGGCCCGATATATTGGTCGACCTCTAGTCAGGATTACCTAATTGGAGGGTTGACCCATTGGGCATGTTTTTATTTTCAATATCTCCCCATAGTGTATTGTATTAATTGCTCAAAAAGTGACTATAAAAATGTTGTCTTCTCAGGTTGTTGAAGTGTGCATCGCCTCCACCATGGTGCAGAAGTATCAGTCACCTGTGCGGGTGTACAAGCATCCCTTCGAGCTGGTGATGGCGGTGAGTGTTTTGATCTGTCATTTCAGCCTCGGGTTAAAAAAACAAAACAAAACGCATGAATATTGCATGGTATAGATGAGGAGTTATGCAACACGGTGGTGGGTGGGTGTGTAGAGGTCACCCTCAGCAGGTGCAGTCATTGAAACACACTGAGCGAGCGCGCACCTTTTTTCCCCCTGTGGCGTCTCACTTCCTCCCATAAATGATCCAGGCAAAGTCTGAGGGATCACGCCATGTTTGCATTGACTTCAAGCTCCAGTTTCAGCAGCCGGTTTGAGTTTGGTGTTGTTGTTTGGTGTGGCTTTGTTCTCGTAAACGCTGCACAAACACGCCTGAGGGGAACCTGACATTACCCACTTGGAGCCAAATAAAGAAGCTGACAATGATGTGTGTTGGCCGTGATTTTTGGGTTTAACAGTCATTCTCATTTGCACCAAAGACGGGATTTTGGGAGCAAAGCAATTAAGCGATAATCAGGGCAGGACAGTTCTGTAGCAGCAAAGCACTTAATTTCTGAAAGTGTTCTGACACACTTTTGGCTCTAATCACAAAATTGCACCGCACTAAATGAGAATATTGGGCTGTAGATTATGTTTAATTGCATCGCCCCAGATTGAAGGATGAAAGCATTTGTCACTTAGGGAAAAGGCTCGTCTTCAATCAATCATAACATAACAATCAATTAATATTATTAAGGTGTTCACCACATGAATATTAAAGGGATACTTCAGGATTTTTGACATAGGGCCTCATTTCCTAGTCATCCAGAGTGTTGTTGATGTCTGGAGATATTTTTTTCTTAAATTCATGCAGTTCTTATATTTGAAGAGTCTTGTTGCGCTAGGCTAGGGCAAGGCTAAAGCATTTCTATGGTAAAGTCTAGCCCGCATCAAAAAACAGTCTGGCGCACTCCACAGTGGACCTGAGGTAAATCACTTATAACGCCAGACTAACCATATAAATGTCTGTGTCGATAGGTTAATTTTAACCATTTTGCGTTTAAAATAACTTATATTTGAGCGGCATCAGCTTCGTGGCTGTAAGCTAACGCATCGGCGGCGTGATCTGCGAGAAAATAGTCCCTCAAATTCCGGTAATTCATGTGATACAAGGTCAGTTTTATTTTAAAAATTATTCTATTAACACAGACATTTATATGGTTAGTCTGGTGTTATATGTGATTTACCTCAGGTGCACTGTGGAGTGGGTCAGACTGTTTTTAATGCAGGCTAGACTTTACCATAGAAATGCTTTAGCCTTGCTCTAGGCTAGCGCAACTAGACTCTTCAAATATAAGAACTGCATGAATTTAAGAAAAAAATATCTCCAGACATCAACAACGCTCTGGATAACTAGGAAATGAGGCCCTATGTCAAAAGTCCCGAAGTATCCCTTTAAGCTAAATGTGTTTATAAAAGTAATGTTCCTCTTCACATCACTTTAAAAACAAAAAATCTGATGTTCACTTATGTAGCTGCTGTGGCTGTACCTGCCGCGACACCACTGCTATTATGTTAAATCCATGTTTTGCCCCAGACTGTACTGAAAGTGCATTTGCGGTGTTAAAAATTTAGTAGTGTAGCCTGTAGCCATGGACGCCGTCTCGACTGTGTGGCTATTCGCTCACGTTAAGACAAGCCTGGGCTAAGTGCAAAGGCGGTAGATTTGCGTATGGTTTTTCTGTGTACTTTAATGCTGTCTGAATTTCACTTTCGCTGCCTTTTTGTGCATAGTTCTCGCAGATAAGTGACAACTTCCTGGCTTTTACTGTCCAGGAAGTTAATTGATGCACTTTCTGATGCCACGTTTAACACTGGTGCTGCTTTCTTTAAATGGAAATAAGCCTTTCCTTGTCAGGCACGGAGGAGCAGGACGTGTGAACTGTAAATCTCCTTACGTCCGATGGTAGCGGCTAACACGCGGTTATAAATAGGGGTCTGGTACCGCCACCTGGGTCAAAACGTGGCGCTCCAGGCAGATGACAGTAATGGCAGAGAGGCGCATGATTTGTGAGCTGGAGGTGACCTAGCTCGGTTTAAATGAGAGACACTACTTCTGCTGTAGCCTTGAGTGTTTGACAAACTAGGACAGAGTTGGATAAGATCCCTCTGGAAGTGGGGCTGTTCACCGTGGGGTCCTATTTGAGGATGATGTTTGGTAAACTATTCTTCTTTCAAAAGATGTGCGAAGACATTTCTTCTCCAGGGTGTCATTTGGCATAAATACTATATATCTCTGGCTTGTTTTGTTGTTTTGAATCCTTCTGGCGAGTTCTCTCTCTGCAGTGAGTATTTTGCAGACACTGCAGAGCAGACCTAATGGTGTGTTACAGCAAAGACTGCTGTTTTTTATTAAAAAAACAAGTGGAATCTTACCTCCCCTCTGAAGATGCATCACTCAATATTGCATCATACTGCAGATAAACCAGTATTTTGTATAAAGATTTTGTTTGCAATGGTCATTATAGAAAATGTCTATAGAAAGTAACTCCCTCCCATTGACAGCATACTAAGATGCATCCTGTATTTTATTGATGCTGTTAACTCTTCCCAAATATTTCTTTTATGTTTTAATAGAGACATAAAGCTGAATATGCAACAATAATGTCACAGTGAGATGAAACATACCCAGCCAGGGAGCACATTCATTATTATATGCAGGTGGTTTAGGTTAAGTTTTTAAGTTTCTTTCCTCTGTTCGATGTTTGGCATCAGCTTCATTAACTGTACATAGCTCAGCTCAACTTTGCCTACAGCTCTTTGAAGAGCCATGTCAACTATTTCACAGCATTTACGACTCGGAGCCGGAACTGCCTTTGGTCTGTGGAATTATATTTGACAGCTTGCTTTGAGGAATTTGGTGCTTTCTCTTCGTCTTTCTCTCCTGCACATGTTTTCAACCTGTTTTATTTAACGCGACTAAAGGGCCCAGCGTACTCCGGTTTAGGTCTCAAAACATCTTCCTTTTGATGGAAGTGAAACGCCAGCTCTTTTTGCTGGCACCCAAGAACACTGTGTGTGACAGGTGCATGATGTTCTCCAAAATCCTGAATAATTTAAAGCTGCATAACCTTGGATGGCTTTCAGGAGTTTGTATATCCCCTCAGGTAAAGCATGTACCCACAGGAGAGGTGGTATCCCCGGTATGTGTTGACAGCTTGTTGGAATATTTTTCACGTCCTTCAAAAATTTGGCCGTAAAATTTCAATCTGTCAGCAGTCAAAGCAGGTAATAATTGCGTGAACGGTTCACATAGCGTTCTGTTTTGTTAATGTTGCTTCCAAACAACGCTTAGGACTGGGACATTGAGCTTGACAAGACCAGACATGTCATTTAATTAAAGATGCTTTCTGTTACATTCTCCCTAGTCCATTTATGTTCCTACGCCCTCTGTTGTAAGGTCTCACTCGAGCAGCTTTCAAAGAAGTGAAAACCACACGGCTTCAGTTCTCAGTATTGACTTGAGACATGTGTAGCGGTCATGCTAGCCACTGAACCACCCTCTCTTTCCTTCCTCTTCTGTTACTGATAAAAGACTAGCCTTCAAACTACATTGCCGCAGTAAGACTCTGAAAGTGTCCGATTGACATGATTGGCAGAAAAGTGGTTAATATTTGATAAGTTATTGTGGTTGTGGGGTAATTAATGGACATGATGGATAGGGCTGGGACAAAATATCGGATGTGATCGCAATACTTTGTGCTGCAATTCAATACTTGTGTTTGGAGGCATTTTTATCATGCACTCCTTTGTTTTCCGGGTGTGACAGTGGCAAAGACGGTAGAGTGTGTTGTCTCACGTTCGGAAGATCGGGGGTTCAAATCCCGACTCCCGCAGGTGCACACTGTCGTCGTGTCCTTGGGCAAGACACTTCACCCACCTTGCCTCCAGTGTCTACATTGGTGTATGAATGGGTGACTGATTTCTTGCTGTAAAGCGCTTTGGGCCTAATGAAGGTGGATTACATTCTGTGTGAATGTACATTTCAATCTCTTAAAGGGATACTTCGGGATTTTTGACATTGGGCCTCATTTCCTAGTTATCCAGAGTGTTGTTGATGTCTGGAGATATTTTTTTCTTAAATTCATGCAGTTCTTATAGTTGAAGAGTCTAGTTGCGCTGGGCTAGGGCAAGGCTAAAGCATTTCTATGGTAAAGTCTAGCCTGCATTAAAAAACAGTCTGACTCACTCCACAGTGCACCTCAGGTAAATCACATATAACACCAGACTAACCATATAAATGTCTGTGTTAATAGAATCATTTTTTTAATAAAACTGACCTTGTATCACATGAATTACCGCATTTTGAGGGACTATTTTCTCGCAGATCACTCCGCCAATGCGTTAGCTTACAGCCACGAAGCTGATGCCGCTCAAATATAAGTTATTTTAAACGCAAAATGGTTAAAATTATTCTATCGACACAGACATTTATATGGTTAGTCTGGCGTTATAAGTGATTTACCTCAGGTGCACTGTGGAGTGGGTCAGACTGTTTTTAATGTGGGCTAGCGTTTACCATAGAAATGCTTTAGCCTTGACCTAGCCTAGCGCAACTAGACTCTTCAAATATAAGAACTGCATGAATTTAAGAAAAAAATATCTCCAGACATCAACAACACTCTGGATGACTAGGAAATGAGGCCCTATGTCAAAAATCCCGAAGTATCCCTTTAACACTTCAATAAATGGCATTTGGTTTCTAAACTTTGGACACTGTTTTACAAATTTTTAGGTCAACATAATATTATACTCATCATTAGGTGTGGGCCATATCGTATCGCATGTCATCGCGATATATTTTTTATATCGCTGTGGATACGATGTATAATTTATGTTACGCTCAGCTCCATCAAGAGCAGCATAAATCACTGACTGTAGAACACGGGGGCAGGTGCTTAAAAAGTAAAATGAAATGAAGGATGTAAACTGCTTGAGTAGATCATACTTCCAAGGAAATTAGTATGCTGTTAAAAAATAAATAAATACAATTTCACTGAATTAATCTTTGCAATAAGCGTAAACCTGAGATTTTGAAGTAATTTGTCCATTGTTAATAGTCCATTGTTGTCGTGATATTTTTTATGTCGTGATATAGATTTTTGGCCATATCGCCCTGCCCTACTTATCATAGTTACTTACTGTATCACAATTGGATTGACACCTGAGTATCGTGATACGTATCGGATCATGACAAAAGTGGATCGTCCCAGCCCTATTACTGTAGATAATGTTCATCTTTTCAAGGTCAAGGTCAAATTTATTTATAAAGCACATTTACAAACGGCAGACACTGCCCCACAGTGCTGTACAGATTCATAAAAACAAAAACAATCAACATTTAATACAAAATAGAAGAGTAAAATAAGCATAAGAAAAGTATTCAGCTCAGCTTGTGCCGAAGGCCAGCGCAAAAAAGTGTGTGTAATTACCTTTTCACTCAATTTCAACCCAACTGACAAGCAGTATGTTTATTCATGTGTATTAAATTATGAAAGTTTTTAGATCACTACTGTTTTTTGCACTTGATCCGACACACAAGTAAATGTAGGAGTGGAAGTTCTTCCTGAACCGCCAGTGTCTGCATTATAGTCATTTTACCTGCCCCGCATCTCACTCATTTTACAATTCACTGTCCTGTTAAACCCAACAATAGGGAGGACCCGGACACAGCGATCCCTTGACATCGCAGCGATAACAGGAAATGTAGTTGATGCTGTTGTTGCCATTATCGCGGCGGGGCGGGGGCCCTCTCAGAAGCGCTGGTGTTTCCTCGGGGAGCCGCTGTGGAATGTCAAACCCAACACAATAGTCTTGAGGCTGCTGTGTCAGACCAAAGGGGACAGCTCTCGCTAACGAAAACTGACAGGGGAAGCCCGGAATCGATGATGAAAGACTATGCACCACATTTTTTACCGCAGTGTCTGTTTGCATGCAACAGTTTGAGCCGGAGGCATATCGCCCTCAAACACGCGCCATGGAAACATATTCTCGGGCGGCGACTAATCCACAAGGACGCGAGTTTCTTCAATGGAAAAGAACAGGATGTGTGATACAAGTGAAGTTCCTGCTAACTTTAGTCACAAGGAAAGGAAATAATACGCCCCAAATGTACCCACGCAAGATCTGTACAATTAATCACAATCAAATCGCAAGTTGAATGGTTGCATTTAACACGTATCACAAGGACTGTAATTATATAAACACTGCAGGGAGTACAGTTTAATCTGGAAGCAACTAGGGATGTCAGGACTAACCGGTTTTACAATTGCCGCGCTTATAAAAGCTCATTAGAATTTTAGGGCCCATGGTAAAAAGACACAAAGTCAGCGGCAAGATGCATAATCCAACGTGCAGAGAACAAATGGTATCCTTCTTTTGTGGGATAATTGCATAACATTGCCAATGGAAGAGTCCCAAAAGAAACACGTGCAGCTGTGTTTGTTATGTCGCCTTTTAAATAAGAGTACAAGCATAAAGATGACAGGCTGAATGTTCAGTAGGTTTCCGATGAAATCAACCCTTAAAGGAATAGGCCCAACGTTTTTACATACTGAGATATGTTCTTACCTGAGCTTAGACGAGTTGATGTGCACCTGTCTGGTCTTTACGCCTGCGCTCAATCACGCAAATGTTGTTAGCGTTTAGCCTCTCCCAGCAAAGTTATGGCCCCAAACTGGGGTGAAATTAGAAACTACCAAGCTGTTCCACGTTTTCCCTATGTAAATACAGTTAAGTGAAACTTGAGACGATCCAAGTCTAGTTACACAAATTTATACATGTCGATTTTCTAAGTGGATAAAAAAAGAGGCCTGGAGTACTTTGACATCCGCGCAGTAATATGTCGACATGTCACAATATAGTTCCCCTTTTTATCCGCTTAGAAAATCGACATGTTTAATTTTGTGTAACTAGACTTGTATCGTTCACGTAACTGTATTTAAATAGGGAAACCGTGGAACAGCTTGGTAGCTTCTAACTTCACCCCAGTTTGGGGCTATACCTTTGCTGGGAGCGGCTAAACGCTAACAACATTTGTGTGATTGAGCGCACGCGTAAAGACCAGACACGTGCACATCAACTCATCTAAGCTCAGGTAAGAACATATCTCACTATGTAAAAACCGTGGCCTATTCCTTTAAATAGATCTAAAAATGTTTTTTCTTTTTATGAGTGTGACAGTATTGTTAAGGCTTTTTTTTAAGGAATTATCTCTATCATTGTGAATACTCGTAAAATCGCAGTAATTTCCCACACAATAATCATGACTCAAAAATATAGAACTCTGACATCCCTACAAGCAACAAAATATCCTGTTTCATCAGGATCTTTACAAACGCCTCTCAAATGTCAACACTGTCGGTAAATCCCAGTCTTGTTCAGCCCGACCCACTTTCATCCACGCACCTTACAAGGTACGAAGACGCGTCTAACGAGAAAGTAGAGCAGGAGTTTAGCAACTTGACACCTTCCCACCAAAGAGGAGGGGTGTTGAGCATTTTCACTTTTCAACATGTGAATCTTGGAAAAATAAGCCGGCGTGAAATTAAGTGCCTTAAAAAAATGTTTTTGAATCAAGAGCAAACAGCTGTGTCCTCTAAAGTGAGAGCCTAAATGCAAAGCCCCGTTGCCCTGATTGTCTAATGTTTTAAACTTTGCTAAAGAAATGAAAATCCCCTTCTGCACTGAAGATGCTTCTAATTTGCGCAGCTGCGAAACTCATTTCCGTTTTTATGAAGATTGTACAATTCTTTAGTGGAGACGTTCTTCCAGTTCATACCAATGCCCCACTTTAAATATCCTCCAAATCTTTTACCTTATTAAACTCGCAGCTTGACACGATTCTTCCCGTTGCCTGAAGTTACTGTGTGTATTGCACCACTCCGCCTCCTAAAACTTTAAAGTAGGTCATTCCTGGCACAAGCTTTCCTTCCCACACATTGTGTTGTGGATCTTTTTCATTGCGGAGGCTGTTTGTCTAAACTTGGCTCATCCTGCGGAGTTCAGGCCTTAGCCGTGCCCTCGCCTCTCTGTGAGCTGACCCACTTCGGGACAGGTCTGTTGAGGATTTTTGAGCCAAGCGTTTTGGCGCAGTAGCATCCTGGCCTCTGCTCTATTGTTGTAATCCATCTGTGAACTACCTGCTGTTTGGCTATAGCCCTTCTTAATCTTTTAGATCTCAAAGCTGTGATTGCTTGAGATGAAATGTCTTGCTTCTGGAAGTTGGCCTTGGAGTCTGGACAATATGGCGTATAGTACAGTAACTCCATTGCTTGCATTTTTTAAAATCATAATTGTAATTTTAATCAAGCCACCTTTGCATGAGAATAAGAAAATGGAAAAACAAGCGAGTTCTTTTCCAATACGGTTTATGCAAAACCTCCATTCATGCTGAGATTGCTGCTTTAATGCACTGTCCCCTAAATTACCCTCTTCCGTTCTCATTCGGGCCATGTGCTTCTCTCGTGAATGGATCCATCCTGCTTCCCCCTTTTTAATTCACGGCCTTTTCAATGCCAAATCCAATGAAGACTTACGGCCCGCGTTGGCAGGGAGCGCGGGTGCTTATCGGAGACTGCATGCTGCATGGTGCTGCATAATAAGAAATGACGGTAGCTGTGTCACGTGACTTGAGCCGGCCAATCGGTGCCACCGGGAGCAGCTTTCATTCATGGGCAGCTGGGATGCTCATTCACCCTCTTTTGGTGCACCAAGGTCGGGATGCTGCTGCCACCGAGCCCCTCCCCCCACCCTCCACACATGAATGCTCTTTAACAATGACCTCAGCTCACTTTGCGCCGCATCATACTGTATGGTCGTGCAGTGAGTCAGGGCAATGCGGCGGTGACGTTAATGTACAGTAAACGGTTATTTACGTAAAGGCACAATTCCTATTGATGCTGAACAATTGCATTAATTTGTAGAGTGACACGGTGTATTGATGTCATCCATCAAGGAGGAGTTGGCCTTGTTCTTATGACGTTACAGTGAATGAGGCTCGTAAAGTCTATATGCTCAAGGTAATATGGTTATTTGAGACGTCATCTAGGACAATGAAGAGTAGGAAAGGTTTTCTCCCTGGTCGTTGCATCATTTATTTAATGATAAGATCATTTGAGCTTTTGTCTGATCTGTAGGTCGGCAGTTCCAATGGTAAAATGGTAAATGGACTCAATATATATTTTATATAGCGCTTTTCCACCTACATTAGGCACTCAAAGCGCTTTACAGCAAGGATCCACTCACCCATTCACACTCTCATTCATACACCAGTGTACGCAGACACTGGAGGCAAGTAGGGTGAAGTGTCTTGCCCAAGGACACAACGTCAGTGTGCATTTGTGGGAGCTGGGATTCGAACCCATGACCTTCCGATCACGAGACGACCCACTCTACCACCTGCGCCACCGTCGCCCCAATCCCGACCTCAACCGGTGCCTACTGCCAGATGCTACTACACCTGCCTTTCCATGTATTTTTATGTAATGTGTGAGTAAGCGATTGGTGGTGGTCATAGAGACCAATGGCACAGATAGGCTACTTCGCTTCTGTCATTCTCCCCCATGGCAGCTGTGGCTACCCTGCTTACCACCATGGCATCCCAGGCCACTCCCTTTTTCCTCCAATAGTTGCAAAGGGCAATGAGATCTGACCACATTTCATTTTTACCATAAAGCGATGCATCTCTGTAACAACACCACGTATGACCTGGAGTGACTGTTTACATTGTAACTGAACGTAATACACCCTTTATTCCTTCATTTACTTTGCGATACCATTATCAAGGCCGTTATCAAACTTTTCACGCGCAGTTTGAAAACCACTGTGCTTTCCACGCATTTTCTAATCCACTTCAAAGCAGCATCTCAAAGTTACCAGATGCGTTTTGCTTTTTCACTGACTCATCACGTTCAAAAGATATGTCATGGTAAGTGTTATGCCGGCAAGAATGTACACAGTCTAGCATTTCATCTCCTGACTTGATGCTTTTTATGATAGGCGACAGATGGAGGCTTTCAGTTAACCTGGTTTAAACTAAAGCACATTAAGAAGCCCAACCACGCATGCACGCGGCACATAACAGCAAGCAGTTTAGCGTTTTACATGCCTCAACAAATAAGGAGGGCCTTACGTAAGGTTGTGCACATTTTTTATAGTCAGCTGGTTGTTCCCTTCATTACAAATCCCACTGCCGGGCGATGGAGAGATTGCAGGGCTAAAGACGTGGGTGGTGTGGCATGCAACGACTTAAAAAGCTCCTTTGTTGCAAGTCTTCAATCAGCGGCTTGTTCGCTCCCCCGCCTCACTCCCAGGCCAGTCCGCACCTATGGCCACGGACAACACTGGACTTCACAAACATTTATGTAGGAATTCGCGATGAAATGTTATTGTGGATATCCGCCTTGTTTCTGAGTACAAGAAAACACTGTCTATAGACTTGCATTGGCTAAAAATGTTATAATAAGTAGATACATGAGCTGTTGGACACTAATTCACTGTAGTGTCCAAATGCTGTAATGTGATGCAAGTCCAATAATTTACATATTAATATCTCCAGTTGTTTAATATGGAAAGTGGCTACAATAACATTGGTTATGCAAGAGAACTCTGAACAAAGCTGCCTATATCCTTTGGTGTCTGAAGCCGTCTGACTGGTCTGTCCAGCTGCACGGAACTGGGACAGGGATGTCTTCTGTTTTAATAAGGCCTCTTTTTTTCCACACAGGTTCTCAGGAAAACCCTTTCTTTCAACATGGAATAAGCTTTTATAGAGCCTAATAAATCAAGCTGGCCCAGAACATTTGTGTAGGTCTCCCGGCGCGTTGCATAACATCACAGTCGGCGTGCACTTAAACATTTTGTACAGCTGAGGTAGGTGTGTGTATACAGTGAGCACAAATAAACTCGCGCCCAATGCTGCCCGAAATTGCATGATTTTCAGTTCATTTTAAATGGCACATCATGTTCTTTGCACTTTTTATTCCTTGTGTTACATTTTTCCTATGTACAATACAATTAGAACATGTTGGCTACGTTCAGACTGCAAGCTGACGTGACCCAAATGTATCCGTCCCAGGCCATTTCATCCACAGTTTGAAATCTGGTGTAGGTAGTTTTCTGCGCATTCATTCTATCATCATCGATACACTTCCGATGCCATTCTGTGAAAAAGTGTATGGGAGCGGAAGAGAACAGTGCAGCCATGTTTTCTTTGTCCTTGTCATTCCAAAATAATAAAGCCGCCAAAAAAAAATAAAAAATCTACTTTTTTAAGACTTCGGATCGGAAATCGGATCACAATACTTTTTGCTGCAATACCAAGTATCGATGCCTTATCAAGTATAGCAATACTTTCAATACTTGTGTTTGGAGGCATTTTTATCCTGCACTCCTTTGTTTTCCAGTAACAGTTACACAGCACTTTGTTACATTTGTGTTAATGCACTTTTCAATCTTAACACTTCAATAAATGGTTCATAAACTTTGGACACATTGTTTCCTTTTTACACATTTCAAAGTAAACATATTACTTACCATAATATTTTATCGCAATAAGTATCGGTCGGCCTCTGAGTATCGTGATACGTATCGGATCGTGATAACAGTCCCAAATTGTCCCATCCCTATTATGCGCAGTGCCCCGTTCCTATCCATGTTGTTTACTTCTGCAACTTTGCTTTGAGTTTTATGTGTTTTTTTTCTTCTTCATCTTTGTACAGGAAACAGGCACAAGTCACATTTAATTGGAAACCACAAGAAACTCATAAGAAATCTTTACAAAAATCTGAATTAGGTATTTAACCCTGACGTCTGAATATAGCTTGAGTATAACCAGTATACACTCGTGACTTTAATAAAACTTTAAACTAATAGCCGAAGGTTCAGAATTATCTCTTGAGAACATTTCCTTCCTCTTTATCAAGACTTCCGAAATAAATTACTCGGAAATGTCTTATTTAAAAGCATCAAAGTAGCTGCCCTAAACATCCACATTTCTCAACTCCCTCCCTCTTTCCTCTTGCTCTACCCCGACTATATGACCTACTTTTGATTCAATATGTTTGGCAGCATATTTCACCTCTCTTTGCTAAAACAGAAAGTCCATTATTCAGTTTAGCCATTTTTGGTTGTCAGAATTGTCAGTTTAGCACTTAATTGTATATTATAGTTGTAATTGAATTGTGCAGTCAAGTTTAGGATTTCACATCATAGTCAAAAGCCCTTACTGCTTATTGAGATACAGTACTGATACACGGCTCGGAAAGGTTTTAACTAATGGTAATCTATGGCATCTCCTAAATCTTCCGGTGACCCTGATTGCGTAGACCAGACCGCATCCTCTCTGAAAGCTTTGCCAACGCCGATAGCTGTGCCCCAGTCATCAAATCCAATTAATCACGAGCGTTAGCATGATAGCGGGCGCTTAATGCAGTCCGATTTATAAAGGGTATAGCGTGTGATCTATAATCCGTGGCGATGACGTACCAAGCCGGAGCCTGCGAGCGCCTCTGAGCAAGTAACGATTTTTCTCTTTCAAACTTTGACATCGCATCGCCGGCGGCAAGTCCAATTCAAAGGCCTGTTTGTTTGTGACGTCAGTAGTGTTGTGGCTATATTACGAGCAAACAAACTGTTCAGAGAATTCCCTTCAGTACTAGACACTCCCTTACTGTTGACAATGGCCTCTTTTACCAGTAAGTGCTTATGTGAAATCCTAGATGCTCGTATCACCTGTTTGCAACACAATCACAATGCGATCGAAACCAAGGCTTGTTTTTAAAGGATATTGTGTATTATCCGTAAGTGGAACTTCCCAATAAATCGGAATCAAATTGCAATTTTAATGGTCATTAGCAAATCTCAAAGACTGCGATTATTTAGGCTCTTGAGCTCACCATTTATAACAGACCTGGGCAGATTCCGGTCACTTCCGGCGTGCGAGATGATTCAATCCGGCCCACGACTTGTAGGGAATAAATTCCTGAGTGTCAAAAAAAAAGGTAAGTCTCTAGCCCATTTCTGTGCTGAGTTATGAATTTTTAAAGAAATTACCAGAATGCTCATTCCAGCCACTAGGGGGTAGCTTAAGAATTCCACACGTGTCCAGCAGAGGGCACTGACATAAGAGATCAGGATACAAACAACACATTGTAGCCACGTGGGAATGGTCAGTGCTATGGTAAGGTTAACGAGGATAAGAAGTTGAATAGCCTAATAAACGATGCACACACATGGCTAAATATTTACAGAAAATAATAGTCCTACTAAATAACAGTAGGTATCAGCTATTCAAAATACACAATTTACTGTAGTGTAATGTACAATAGATAAAGTTGAACAGAATAAGTTCGAGTTGTTGTTGGTGCAGTCCTCCGACTCAATTCAGGCTTCTCACGTGGCCCCTTATGAAAATTAATTGCCCACCCCTGATTTATAACCTTCTTGCCCTGTAGTTTAGACCAGTAGTTCTTAAACTGAGGTCTTCGGAGGGTCTTGTGAATGCCCAATCCCATCAGATCTTGAAGCTAAGCAGGGTAAGGCCTGGTTAGTAGCTTCAAATTCTGTTGAAATGGCCCGTTGAAAGTGCGTCATTCTACTTTGCTTCTTTTTCAACAACCATGAAAAACGCACCTTGTCATCAGCATTTGTTTTTGTTGTAAAACATTGTTCTTAAGTCTGATTACGCTTCTATCTTGAACTAAGAACCAAAAGCCATTTTTTTAAAATTCCTATTTCAATCAAACCGACTTTATTTATTTTATTTATTTATTTGTTTATTTGGTCGGACAGTGCATGTTAATGAACATACATGGGTCTCATGCATGTAAACACGCCACGCCGGATTGTGGCCTTGGGCTAATTTGCATCCGTTGTCCCCCATGCGCACTCTCGAACACACTCATTCATCCTGGCCTATTGTCACGCAGAAACGCGAAAGACAGAAGGGCTGTCCAAAATGTCCTTAATCCAAAAACATCAGTCCAGCGTTGCCTCTAGTCGTCTGAAAATCCACCCGATACAAATAGCAGACACTGACCTCTGAGCCGCTGTCATCTCTCTTACACAACCGTTTTCGTAAGCTGCAGAGATGTGTTATTGTTACTGAGAACTCCAAGGCTGTTTCTAGCACGACCCTCTTTCTCAGTAGCCTTCAGTCACCAAGAAAGAAGTCTGATAACACAAAGTAAAAGTCTTCTTGAAGTGAGATTGAAATAAAAATTTAGGCCCATGCTCTTACTTTCTGTTCCTTGTCAAATTATACTTACGATTGTGAAGTATTGGCATTGCACCCTGTTTACAGACGCTTTTGGGGCATTTCTAATGTGGTACACCTTGGCAAGGCAAGTTTATTGGAGCACAAAGTAATTCAAAGTGCTTTGCAGAGCTTAATGATCAATAAAACATGTATTACAGGGTTTCCGCTGGGGATTAAGTCAACAAATGAATTGTGCTGAAATCAAGGCCTTAAATGCCATTGCAAAGCATTACATTGGATTCACACTGGCATCAAATCAAATATTTTGGGAAAATTATGACGTTGCTTAAAGGGGGGGTATTATGTAAAATCGACTTTTTCAAGCTTTATATCATGTTATTATGTCATTCCCTCATTAAACACATGCCTGGAGTGTTGCCTTGGCTCATTCACATATTTTTGAGTAATCAGTAAAAACTTAGACGGCAGCCATTTTAGGTGTAGCTATGCCTCAGTCCTCCTAGGAACGCCCCCACCTCCTGGAGACGCCTCTGGACCTTTCGTCACCAGCCAAGCCACCAACCACTGCTCCTCAGCTCAGCAGAGGCCCCTCCCCGCACAGTAGTGTTGTTTAGATGCCACAGCAGTGTGCTGAAGGGGGCGTGTCGGAAAGCTTCTTAAAGAGACAGAGGCCTATTTCAAGACGTTCAGTACAGCTATTTTGAGAGAGCAATTGTATTCAAGGCAGTTATTTTAATTTACTGCATATACAGACCAACAGAAGGTTACGTCATCATTGTAGTACGCTATAGACTGGTGCTATGTGATTGAAAAAAGCATAATACCCCCCCTTTAACAATTCTTACTGTATAAATTCATTAATTACTAAGATAATGAACTAAAACATATTGAGTTGCCGTTTTGGCTGAAATGGACCACATTTTCAATCCTCAACTCTTTCCTCGTTTGCTGAAATGTTTGCAAATCTTAAGATATTAAATATGCATTGATTTTTGTCGCCTTTGTGGCATTAAAATATAGTATTAAAGTGTGAGCGCAGACATAAATACTTTCTTCATATGCACAGCTAAAAAGAACCTTTTCAGTCTATCTCACATCTTCTAACCAACCCAAAATATTACTCTGGAGCCCTACTGATCGACATCATTATACAGAATGGCATAAACTAGACAAATTGATTCTTTCTCCCCAAAATCTAATGGCCGAATGAAGCAGGCTCCACTTTTGCATATAAACCAACCCCCATGAGGCCTGCGTTAAAACGAAATGTCTGCAATCAGTTACTACGTGATTGCAGAGTCGTCTTGGGTTAATTTCAGTGCAGTCATCAATAATATTATGGTATCACGTTGCTCCTCACCACCTCCGTGCCCTGTACAACAAGCGCTGACATGACGTGAATGGGAAAATGGTACGCTTTCAGAACAAGCTGTGCACGACCTCGCCGCCTCCCAATGTTTTTGTTGTTTTCACCCAGCTCGTGCGCACATTAATCGACATCTTTGTGGATCAAATTCCCCTTTCAAAGCCCTCGACCTCCTTCAGAGCCAGAGATATTTGTTTTTCTCTGCATGGCACGCACTCTGCATACCTTAGCTGCTGAAATAGGGAAATGTTTTCTGGTTCGCAGGAAGGCATACAGCACCCGCGTATTGTTTTCATATTTTCCTCTCTTATGTCCCATGGAACAGCACATCTCCAGAAACAATTACTCACAGCTTGGTCATTTGGGGTGTGCACCAACCAACATAACTTGTCGCCATGGTGATGTCCTGGAGGGCTTTAGTTTACTCCAGCTGTTCCAATAAGTGAAAGCCACTTTGCTCTGTTTGCAGCGGTGGGGTTTGTGTACAAGCTGCTGTTTTGTTTATGTTACTCTGGCGTTAATGGTTTCTAAGTATGACACATTTTGAATAGATATGGATCAAGCAACGATGATATAATATACAAAGGTTTTTGATCAGGTTTACTTTTGTAATATGAGTCTATAAGTCAACTGAGTCCATTTTCCCAAATCGGTTAATAGCACAAGCAATATTCATGGTACACATTTTACTCCAGTGCAAATTGGAGCATAACAATTCTGTACATTTTATGGTCAATAGAGTTCGAGAAAATCCACTGTTCTCATGGAGATCCACCATGTTTGTGGCTGCTAGCCTTCATCTTCCATAGACTAGCATTAGCTAAAAACAGTATGAAAAGTGGAGAAAAATGTGTTGATCAACTCCGTTATCTACTTAGTGACTCGTAAATACATTAAACAAGTGTCCAAGTGTTTTAATGTGAACAATATCTCTAGTATTTTAAAATCTTCATTAGTTTATTATTGCTGAAAATCCCATGATGCTTAGCGATATGACATCACAGTCCTGAACTCTATTAGTTTATGGCTAAAAATTACTTTTTTATTATTCAGTTAATTAATGTTTGTCTGTCTTTGAAGAAAAAGAATATGAATGAATGTGAATGAAGATATTCATATTATTGTGGAATGTTTTTTTTTTACCTGTATTACTAATAAACATTTGTGAATTAGATTTTTCTCTTTCTCTTCACGATCAACTTGGCTCATGAATTCTTTTTAGTTCTGTACTAATGCCTCATCATTAGGGCCGGGTACCATTAAACGATACCACTATGCTATTGGAAAAAATACTTTTGGTACTACTGGTATTGAGGTGGTGCTGAAAACAGCTTTGATGCCTTTTTCTTAACAAGATAAGAAAGAAGGTTGTTTCAGCTCAGATTGATGATACAAATTTAATTGAGAATGAGGAGTCACGTGCCGAGTTGGGGTGATTTAGGGGGGGGCTCTGTGCCTGTCGGACATATTGGCTGCGGATTGGGGGCACTCCCCCAGAATTTCACGCATTCCTCATATTCCAGAGCACTTTAAATTTTGCGCATTTACGTTTTCGGCGAGACAGAGACGGATCTACTAATACGACAATGAAAAGACAGAAAGTAAAGCAATGCAAAGAGATGAGGTGAAAGAAAAGGGACTTTACAGGAACAAGCTCATACCAAGCCAAAACAACGGTATTTGGAGAAGCTTGCGGACATTCAAAACATCAACACACGAGCTCCCTGCAGCGGAGACCTGGACCATTTACCTCCGTGCACATGGACATAGTAAACTACCTTGTATTTGATGTAAGTTACTACACGATGCAGGAGTTTAAAAGCCAC
Source organism: Neogobius melanostomus (assembly GCA_007210695.1). Taxonomy (NCBI): domain Eukaryota; kingdom Metazoa; phylum Chordata; class Actinopteri; order Gobiiformes; family Gobiidae; genus Neogobius; species Neogobius melanostomus. The sequence continues at coordinate 1,611,318 of VHKM01000153.1, forward strand.
AAGTCTTTGGAAAGTTACGAGACTTTCTGCTGTGGCTGGGTCCAGGACTTGGCTCTACAAGCCTCCAGCTGGTGAAACAGCATTGTACTGGCAAAACATGCATTAGGTGTTGTCATTACATTGCATTTAGCGGACACTTCTTGACCAAATGACAAAGTAATAAAGTGCGTGTTTCGTAAACACTACATTGTTACGAGATGTTCAGTGTACACAAACGTTTCCAACGTGTTTTGACAGGTCAGAGTGAGACTTTCGCTCCTTGATGCTGTGTCCATTTCTGTAACCTAAAAAACTGTATACCATTGTTCCTACGTTTTCCATGTCTATCGTGTGAGGTATGGAGCAGTTTTTAACGCAGCAGTGACTTCCAGGCGGTAAAACAGTGCAGAATTAGCAAGAACCTCCGCTACTAGATGACAGATATTTGGAGTATAGGTATCGAAAAAAGGGTGATTTATGTAATTTGGTATCGGTAGAACAAAGTATCATCAATATAGACAAAATTTAACGGTATCCAGCTCTACTCCTTATCTCGCTCTAAAGAAGTAAAAAATCGAGAACCCTGAGTCCATGCCTGACCTCTACTTCTCCTTCTTACAGTATTTTAATTAATTTCATGGGTGTCTTGTTGACACTTCTCCGAACAGTGGCGCCATGGTGGATTAGTTTTTCTGAATGGCGTTAAATCCTGTCTGTAATCAAGGCAGAAAACTATTGTCCATTTATATTTAGCCACAGCAGGGTTTTAAAATATCCCTACTCTAGCCGAGTGGTGCTTTCCCATTTACTTCCCTTTGAAAACGACCTGACCCTGTTTTCCTGTTTTTAGTTCTGAAATGGGTTGTGCTATTCTGAGCGCACAATAGGCAGGTGGATCTGTTTTGTTTGTGTTATTTTAAACCCGACACGGCTCCAAGTGGTTATCTCTTTGTCGCATACAGTAAGGTCAATGCTTTTCACCCATTGTTAGAAGGTTGTGTTTGGTTTTTGGCAGCGTCTCTTTGGATGGGCTCAGCTGTTATTGCCTGGTTGTTTTTAATTGAGCTTGAATGATGTTTACAGGCAGGGCTGACCGCAATACAAAACCTGTGTACGAGAGGATCACTGCTGGAAAACAGGACTCAGCATTTACTGGGACAGTGGGCAGAATAATGACACCGTACTTCCATGACCCTGTTGACTCCTGTAATCAGTGAGCAATGGATAAACACTTGTAAAGAGTCTACAAAACTCTTCGATCAAAGCTAATATGTGAAAGTCTTTCTGAGTGCTCCTGTTCCCCCGTCAACCTACAACATGTACAATAGACAGGCACTCTCCTCATACTGTTACAATAGTGCAACACTTTCAATGTATTGTCTACATAGGGTTCTGTAGTATAATGTCCCGGTCTCAGCTGTTTTAAAGTGAAGTTGCAGATTGTTTTGAGTTGTCGTAGAAACTCGGAGACATATGGCGGGCTCCACGCTCCACAGAACACAGCTCCTTTTCAGCACAACTCAGCTGACAACGTCTTGTGAGCGCCGTCTGTCTTAGTTCTTGTCCTCTTTGCAACTATGTTACCTGCGGTTGCTCTGCTATTCGTCCTGCTTCATCAGATTCAGGGATATGAAGAAAGACATAGCATCAATAGCAGAAGTAAAGCAACCCTTGTTTTGTAACTTTCTAAACGGCTTTGTAATCTGATAATTATAAAAAATCCTATTGTGATCTGATCCCTGTGGTGATATGTTAATTTGGAGGTTGTGTTTTGTGATTCAGTGCTTCTGATTAATGCAGCTTAACGCTCAAACAAAGAGATTTTCCCATCCTCTCCTTGCATTCAGGGCCGGATTTAAGTAAAATGGGCCCCGGGGCTAAAGTTTTTTCAGGGCCCCCCATATACTGCATGTCTGTCTGTCGGATTTCTCTCTCTCTACAATGAGGATAAATGAATGAATTTTTTATTTGAACATGCAGAAGTAACTTCTTAAATGTAAACAACAAATTTGTGAACAGTTTAACATAATGGCCCCAATTTGAGGTCCGTGGCCTTCATGGAAGAACCTTTACTACTGCCAGACTGGTGGGGGGACACATTTAAAAGGGGGTATGGGGGTCCTCCCCCTGAGGTTTTTATTTTAATTTTAATGGTGCAATAAGGTGCATTCTTATGCATTTTAACAGACTGATAGGTACATATTTTTTTTCCCATTGTCAACTCAATGAAAATGGCTCAGACCAGGTTTAGTCCTGGGTACAAAGTCATCTGATAAAGCCTTACATGTGAGGGAACTAGTTTGACAACCCGCGCTGAGCATGCATTATTCTCCTTATGCCCATGGGCCCTTCTACCTGCTGGGCCCCTGGGCTTGGCCCCTGTAAGCCCCTGCATAAATCCGGCCATGCTTGCATTGGTCAGTCTATATTATGCTTTGAAATGATGACGGGCCAAAACTAATCATACCAGGTGTAGATTCGGATCTACATTTACTTGGATAATATTTTGTAACTTTTTACTTTACTGCCGTTTTGGCTCTTCTTTTGAAAGCGAACCTAAACATTTTAGACGTGTGTTTACTCTTGACATACCAGCCGCTGACTTGGGACACATGTTATGAAACAAAGATGAAACAACCTGGTCAAGTTGAGTCATTATTGCTGCTTTTTTGCCTCTTGCGTAACCGTGTCCAAGTTGTCCTGGATCTTTGCAAGAGCAGTTTAAAGAAATGGTGCTGCCCCGGGCGCCGCGGCCGCTCTTATGCGTTAAGTCCTTTTGCGGTCAAGTGCTAAAATTGGTCAAGAGCTGAAGGAGCTTGTTTGGCCTCGCTGCAAAGGGACGCTTTCTACCCACCTCTTGGAAATCTACTGGCTTAACAAGGGAGAGCAAATATTTGGTACATTTTGTTCTTGTTGAGCTGAAAAAACAAAACAAACAAGGAATTTGCAATATTCCCGTTGATGCAATTATGTAAAAAAAAAAAAAATCTCTGACTAAGAAATACATTTCCTGATTATTTTCCGGTCAAATGTCATGTGTTGGTTTTGGCTAGCACTTGTACTCAATTTTTATCCTTCATCTAATTGTTATGGACACTGACATCACTTGTATTTCAGAGCGAGTTCTTTCTGATGAGAATATACAGAAACAAAGCCTGGGCAAATTGAGTAAACGGTGCTTGAGACAGTGCAGGAACATTAACCTGCTAGTTTTTCCTTCATTAAGCCACTATTCCTGGATTCATGGTTTCCTATGTCTAATTTTTTTCTCTTTTCTTTTTTGAATTCAGGCCTACGAGCGCCGCTTCCCCACCTGTCACCTCATCCCCATCTTTGTGGCGAGCGACGTGGTCAGCGAAGAGACCAGTGAAGACGGCAGCATCACGAAGGTCGAGCGACGGTGTGCCCTGGATGTTGACGCCCCACGCCTCCTCAAAAGGGTACGCCAGCGCTCCATTTAAAGGGGACATGTCATGCAAAAAAACACACTGAGAGACATATGTTGCTTCATTAATGCAGTTTTGAAGAATCCTATTCACTTTGATTATTTCTTATTCTACTGCTCAAGAGCTCCAGTCTCTATTTAATTAGATTATGTTGCGTTTTAGATTTTGATGCCCTTTGGATTCGCTAGCATGCTGTTGGAGGCTCGCACACTGTTTTTAGCGCGTTATATCGCCCTGCTGTCAGTGTAGAGCACTCTAACCAAACTTTGAGACACAGACCAACATAGCCCCGGATAATAAAGTAAGATAGAGATGCACCGATCCAGCATTTTTGCTTCCGATACAAATACTGGGTTTGAGTATCTGCCGATATCCGATATTAACCAAGAGACTTTCTTTAAAATCACTGCTGTGAATGAAAAAAAGTGAATGTCCCTCTTTTCTCCAGTTACAGGTCAGTAAACATCTATTACAAATGAGATGTTACAGATCAGTGATTCATTATACTGTATCTATTAATAAACTAATGGGGAAAAAACATTACACAAGGATCACTGGACTTTTCTACTACTTGGGGATATGACGGGTTACATTAACTCACAGCACAAAGTGATCAGATCATTAAAACTTGTGCATTACAAATATAATATAAGTTATTGCATTTCATAAACTAAAATACAAACACTCGGCCCCTCAAGCAGGCTTTTTACTTAATTAGGTGATCCATAGTTTCTGTCCCAGCTTTGATTAGTTGCTGCTAGCATTAGCATGCTGTTGCTAGCCGTGGCATTTTACAGGGCACTAAACAATACATTCACGGGGGTTAAGTCTAGCTCATTGGTTGAATTCTCCAGGTTCTGCCCTTCAAAATGAGGTACAGTATTTTGCCCATATTCACTTAGATTTAGTTGGTGAAAGTTGTGCTTTTAAAACGGTGAGAGCCAAAAGATATTGGTTCAGTTTAGTTTAGGTCAGTTATTTGAGCAGTTAAAATTCTGCTCAAAGGGAGTGGGCAGAAGCAAAAGCTTATAAGCGCCCACCCCCGACATCATTGCAATAAAAACATTAAACATTAGAACATTAAAAACATAAAAAGACACATTAATATACATATTACACGCAGTGAATACTACTATGTATGTACACCCCACAACTACAACAACGCTCCCACCACATGCACAACGTCCGGCACAAAGCAAGCGATAAAAAGCCATTACTTGGTTACAGATGGTTATCAATGCCAAACACAGTCAACATTCCTGAAAGTCACTAGTTTTGAGTTAAAAAAGAACATTAAATACTTATTATCCGTGATCTTGCTACTTCCCAGTTGTCATTTCCATCCTTAATATGGTATTGATTACTGTACAATTATCAGAATCAGATATTTGTTGCCAATACCCAATATCTTTTTTTTTCTTTTTCCAGTATCGGATCGGTGCATCCCTAACAGAAATTATGATATGAATGAATGTCACAGCTAAGCACATAAGCCACAAGTATAATACAAATGAACTTTAAACGTTTGAACAAATAACAGTGCTGCATGTGACCTAGTGGTTAATGCTGCAGGGCTCTTTTTTCACCCCAGCGTCATATGTTCGTCATCTGCCTTCAACGTGTCTCTCCCTGTTCTTCACCCACTTCACTACTGTTCAGTAAAAGAAGAGCTAGTGGCCAAATCTTAGGACGAATATGTTGCTGACCTCCTGTAATATTGTGTCTCCTTTGTGTCCGTCGTCACAGATTGCCGGCGTGGACTATGTGTACTTCACCCAGAGAAACACCCTGAACCGCAAAGAGAGGACGCTGCATATCGAGTCCCACAACGAGACCTTCTCCAACAGAGTCATCATCCACGAGACCTGCTGCTACTCGGTCAGCGTAAACCCCCATCAACACGACGACATACAGTACATGGCCGTTATTTTGGAGGAATAGGTCACGATTTTCCCCACATCAGCATCGAGCGTACTCTCTTGACCGTTGCTACGTTGTCTTCTGCGTAACCGCTGTCTGCAATGACTAATCGTGACGTTATCAATCGCTATGGTAACCAGGTTATATCACAAAGAGAAATGACACAGAAGAACATTGTGTGGGGAAAAGATCCATCTCTCTTCCAAGACATCCTGTTGTGTATCATATATGACAAGTAAAGCAAGTAACCTTAATTTGCAAATCGTAAACCTATATTTGGTTAAAAATTGATTTAAAAATGTTATTAAATGCGCTTTAAAAATGATTCGTGACTAGATGATAGTTAGCCGTAAAAAATCCCTACCTTTCCACCACTGAGCATGACAATACGTTTTACTGCCGCTATCTCTTCGAATATTATATCCCTGATCTTCAACCGTTTTAATGTTTTCTACTTTTGTTCGTCATACTCGACTCTCTGTGTGTGGATGTACCTTGAACAAATGAGACCAGGCATGTTGCTGTAGCCTCTAACCGTGCTAATTTTAGTCTCCGACCAGGCAGCGCTTCCCCCGTGCTTCTTATGGTCACACAGTGCAAACGGTAAATGGAGTGGACAGTGCAATTAAACTGAGCTAATGGACTGGCTGAGGTTCAAATACTCGGGTATCTGTGGCTAAAGAAGCAACCAGCTGTTTTTCTCATTCACATTAAATTCCAAATGCCCGAATGTGTAAAAGAGCATGTGTGAGCGCGCGCGGTTAAGTGTGGCTCATCATACAGTGCTGTAGTATTTCTAATGGCCAGGCTGACACATGCCCTCCTACTCACTGCAGTACAGGGGTTTTGTGCGTCATATGTGAAACTTGGTGTGTGGTTTCCATAATAACAAACACATCTAAGAATCTTAATGTAAAGCTAAAGATAAATGTACTGTTTTTTATTTACCCCGTCTAAAAACTAGGACATTTATATTTACAAACTGTAATAAGAGTTTGTATTAGTAATGCAGCCTCCCTTTGGTGTTCATGATAAGTCTCTCTAAATCAGCCAGTGCGTTTTGTGTTCTCCTGCATCGTGAGTTTAAGTTCCGACCCAGACAGTTTGCTGAGTGTCTCTCCCCCTCTCACACTATAGTGTCCAGTCTCAGTGGTTCTCACAATGTGGTACAGGTACAACAAGGGGTGCTTAGGCTTCATGTGGCAGTATCCCAGTATAGGTGGCGTTCACGATTTAGAATGTGATGATGTCATAATGTGGAGGGCAGGGGCCAATACAACTCTATGGGAGAAATACAGTTTTTGTAAGAAATCTCCTAAACTAAAATTGAAAAATGCTTTTGCTCATCAGTATTTGACAGTGATTGGTTTCAGAAACCTGTGATATTATTTTTTATGTCTGAAAGTCCTTTCTACTGGACAACATCACGCTCATGTTTTTGAACATTGTCACCACTTTTTGACACCTTTCAGGGAAAATAATTAGACATTTGTTCATATGTGCTTGAAGAGGAGACAATGAACTTTGTGACAGTTTTTGTTTCATGAGGATCCTTCCAGTAATGACTGTGATATGAGCCAAAAACAAAGACATTAAAATCTGCATTTTGTCAGTTACTGCAGTTACCATAGTTACCGCCATGGAATTTTCAGTTGCCCTCCACCTCAATTTAAAACTATGGGCTTTTTACAATGTTGTGATGTCATGTGAACGCAACCTATTCAGTATGGCTGGGACAAAATATCGAATCGCAATACTTTTTGCTGCAATACCAAGTATCGATACTTTATCAAGTATCGCAATACTTTCAATACTTGTGTTTGGAGGCATTTTTATCCTGCACTCCTTTGTTTTCCTGTAACAACACTTTGCTACATTTTGTGTTAATGCACTTTTCAATCTTAACCCTTCAATAAATGTCAAATAATAAACTTTGGACATGTTTTAAGGTAAACATGTTATCATAATTACTTACTGTATCGCAATACGTATCGGCTCGGCCCCTGAGTATCGTAATAAGTATTGAATCGTGACAAAAGTGTATCGTCCCGGCACTAATATTCAGAGTCTTCTGCAATGTTTCATTGAACTATTACATTTTATGCTTTGCATTGCAGCTGGTTCTTGCCTTTCATGTGTTATGATTTAGTCCATGTTTAGGACTCATTCTTAAATTTTAGTTCATTTTTAGACCTGGTTTAGTCTGGATTTGGTCTTGGTCGAGTCCATATAAAGACTTTTGTGAAATGTTTGAGAATCTCTGCCCTGTCCGATTATTGCATAACAAAATGAAGCCATCAGAAAAAAGAAAGATTTTCTAAAAATAAGTCTACTTTACAGGTTCATCCCGAGAATGAAGACTGGACATGCTTCGAGCAGACGGCCAGCCTCGACATTAAGTCCTTCTTCGGCTTCGAGAGCACAGTGGAAAAGATCGCTATGAAGCAGTACGCCGGCAGCATCAAAAAGGTCTCAATATTGTCTTTCATAACACTAATGTTTCTTTGTAGTCCGTGGCCTTCAGAATTCATGACCTCGGTGCAGCAACAGAGATGGTTTTATAAGAGTCTCGAGTTGGAAGTGGACATTATGTTGTGTGAAATGACTGATGGAGCTGTCAAAGGGGCTTTTGACGTGTGATTCAGTTTTTCGGGGCTGTGGCGGCATAAACAGACTTGTGTAATCGCTGAATGTGGGCAGCCGATCGCTCTGGGTGGACACTGACTCATTGGCTGACAAGTACGGTGAACAGAGACGGTCACCTCAGTGGTGTTATGCAAGTGCAGGATAAACCAGAAGCAGTATTGACATTAACATGAGAGAAGACTGAAATATGAACTGCAGACGAATAATCAACAAACAGTGGTTCCCAGCCTGAGGGGTGCCAGGGTTTGTCTGGTCAAAGAGTCAGATCAGAAAATAACTTAATAGTACAAGTGCAGAAAACTCACATTTATCTGCTTATTGGCACTTATTTTTTATGTTTCTCCAATATGAACCAAGGGGAATTCAAGTGAAAAAGCCTGGATTAGAAGATTTTATAAAATGTTGACTTTTGTGCTGGGTAGTTTTTACGTGGCACTAAGAAGGAATAAACTGTTAAAGCCTACAGTATGTACAACAGTAATGGGCTATGAGCGACTGTCCCCTATTAGTTAGTAGCAGCGTCTTGCCTAAATAAATAAATAGCTCAAGATTACATAGCAAGCAGTCACAGTCTCTAGCATCATTTTGAACGAGCTGCTTGAAAAATAATCAGCCTGTCTCTAGTAGAAATACTTTTGTTTTTTGATAGCTAGCCATTAGCTATGAGATAAAATTAAAGTTCTACCTCAAAGAACACAGACGTTTCATAAAGTAAAGTAAAATAAATACAACGTAATGTTTTAACACCTAGCCAGTGACTTTCTGTCAGTAAGTCTGTCATATTTTCAACTGTTCATTGATTTGTGCAAGACACCGCGAAACCTTATTAATGAAATGGCTAGAGAGGAAGAACAGCGGCCTCTCGAGATCGCCCTCACCTGCCTAGAGCCTATTGATTGTGGTTTCTAAATCAATCACATATGATGTATATTTTTTTTCTTAATCGAAAACGAGCTAATCTTTTATTGTTTTTGTCTCCAGGGAAAAGAAATAATCGAGTATTACCTGAAGGAGCTTGAAGATGAGGGCATCACCCATATGCCGCGCTGGTTGCCCTCCTCCCAGACGACAGCCCCCGTCAGACCGACCAGTCTGTGCACCAGCCCCTGTGTCTTCCTCGCGCTGCCAGTGTCCCCTGTCGTCCCCACCCCCATCGCCGCTGACGTCAAGGACGGAGCCAGCGGGGAAACCAAGACCGAAACCAGCGTCGTGCTCCACAACGACAGTCTTGTGGAGCTGCTGACCGGAACGCCTGAAGGTCTGGCCCCATTCTGAACTTTTAAGTAGTTACACAAATTACACTTTAAGTAGTGTAATTTAAGGGGTACACAATGTTTGCTCAAGATTACGTTATAGTCAACATTAAAAAAATCTTAGAAATTGACACAACTTTTCCTCCATTTAAAAGAAAATCCAAGCCTTTTAGGACTGAAAACGGGGCTGAACTATGATAAATAAAAATCCTTATCTTATTTGCAGATATTTATTTGCAGATATTTCTCCTTGAATACAACATTTACTTTGCTTCTTCAAGTGTGTGAATGTTGTCAATACCAGAATGAACAAAATAAATATAAATAAAATGACATTATTTTGTTGCAGATAAGTTGGATGCAGACTATATCAAACGTTACCTTGGCGACCTCACACCTCTGCAGGAAAGCTGTCTCATTAGACTCCGAAAGTGGTTGCAAGAAACGCACAAGGGAAAGGTAATTAGCATTTAAAAACATAATAATTAAACCCCAGGCCTTTCCACTTTTATTATGGTTATTTTTTTTATTTTTTTTCTCTGTTTGTATCTTTTAACTAGATTCCCAAAGATGAGCACATTCTGCGTTTCCTGCGAGCGCGGGATTTCAACATGGACAAGGCCCGGGAGATTCTGTGCCAATCTTTGACCTGGAGAAAGCAGCACCAGGTGGACTACCTCCTGGAGACATGGACCTCCCCGCAGGTGCTTCAGGACTTCTACACCGGCGGCTGGCATCACCATGACAGAGGTAACGATTCATCACCCGTGGGAATGAGCAAACCTTATTTATTTGGCGTAGCTACAGCAAAACATCCCTCCTTTAACACCGTGTGAATGCCGCAAGTGTAACAAATGTTGTTCATATCAGATGGTCGGCCCCTGTACATCCTGAGACTGGGCCACATGGACACAAAAGGACTGGTGCGGGCCCTGGGAGAGGAGTCCCTGCTCAGACACGTATGTATGACAAGCTTAATCTGCTCATGTGAGAAACTAGGTCTGCAGCTTTAGACGGGGGAAACTAGTTTACCATAGTTTATAGGTCATAGGATTACAGGTTAGGTAATCAATGCGAGCACACACTTTCCTTCATGAGGGTTTAACACTATGAACCCTAAAGTACAGTGGCGTGCTGGGACCTCATTTCGGCCCGGGAATTTAGAGAAGACCGGCCCATTTTTCTGAGGGTTTATCGCTCAGTGATAGAGCGCTAGTCTCTGGTGCAGGAGGTCCCCGGTTCAAGTATGGCTTCGATACTTTTCTAACACGGTCTCTTTTTACATGGGCCGCTGCACACACAGTCTGAGCCTGATACAACTCTACAATCAGCACCTGTTATAAGATGAACATATTTACTTTCACTGCCTCTTTCTCCCTTTACTCGAGCGGACACTTGTCTCCTTGGACTGCACCAACTTCAACTAAAGTGGAGGGGTGTTCCACTTAAACACCCTTAAACACCCCTCTGAGTTAGTACAACGTCAAATGGTATCTCCCCGCCACAAGGATGAAAAGTTAGATGCGAAAATCTTTTCTGATTTTGACACATTTCCCCCTCGTGGGGGCGGCCCGGCCCTAAACCTCCCGACTCTCCCTATGGCCAGCACGCCTCTTCTAAAGTATATAGCGAATAAATCCGTAGCATGAATAAAAATGACTGAGTGATGGTGTTTGTCTTTTGTAGGTCCTCTCGATCAATGAGGAAGGACTGCGGCGCTGTGAAGAGAACACCAAAGTCTTTGGCCGGCCCATCAGGTACACACCACATGATACAGTCCACCTATAACACCAATACATGCCACTATTAAAGTGCATATGACCTGTTTTAATGCTTTTGAAAATATGCCTTATTTAGATGGATAACATCTGTTGTAAGTAATAATTATCATTTGATTTCAGTGAAGCAGTCCAGTTTTAATGAAGAAATGTTGGGCAGAAAAGTTATTTTTATTTGAATTTATAAGCTACTGACAGGAAGTGACATAGATAGAGGTACATTTTTTAGCAAAATCTTAATATAATTGTGTTTTTAGCAAAAATTGGGTTGAATGTGTCATGCACTTTAAGCCATCAATCCCGGCATACCGTAAGAAGAGTCTGAAATGTTGTTAACCTCTTATCCCCCGCCTTAAGCGAGCGCATTTTCTTCAGTTCTGGCACATTTTTGTTAGTTTCCGGTTCAGGTGGAGGTTAATTATATTATATTTCATCAGATCACTTAGTTTAATGTCTTTTTTTAACCTTTTTTGTGTGTAGACTTTTAGTTTGGCAGGACAACTCGGGGTCTCCATGGGGTGAAGAACGGGGAGAGACGTTCAGCAAATAATCATAGATGGGACAGACAAGTGTGTCACCATATGTGCTGCATGCTTAACCACTAAACTCTCGACTGCACAGCTTTATCGTCAGTTCTACCAGATGTAAAGCACATGCAGAGAATTCAGACTGCGTTACTCTAAAACCCTTGGTGAAAATCAATAGTTAAGTCTATTTAAAAATCAGTGTTATAAATATGAGAGGAGAGGAGGAAGGGGTGAGTTCAGGTTCCAGACGGCCTTGTGGATGAATCAGGCACAGGCTCAGTTCAGCCATGTTACTATTATTATTCGTATGTACAAGCTCTAGCTATTTGTCATAGTTATAAATAAAAATAGTTATAGGTTTGTGAGGGTGCACATAACAAAATTCCTCCTCTTATGTAAGCAGGATTGTGTATCGCCGTCCTTTATTTGTGGACTGATTCATTGTGGCGGGGATAGTGGGAGGGAGGGAACGAAGATAGTATCTGTCAAGTGTCGGATTACTCAAAACAGCAGGAGGTGACTGGGATGGGAGCCATTCACGGCCACGTATGAATGGGTCCCAGCCAAATAGATGAGAGGGAAGTTAAGGAGGGCACTGAAAGGCGTCCAAATTTAGCGAGTATTACTCTCACCGCTTAAGCCTCACTACAGGAAGACAGCTGCTGAGTGGCGGGGTGCAGCTGGTATGCGCCTGTGGCATTTATCAACACGGAGCTATCTCGATCTCTCTCTCTCTCTCCTTGTAGCTGCTGGACCTGCCTGGTTGATCTGGAGGGGCTGAACATGCGTCACTTGTGGAGGCCGGGAGTCAAAGCTCTACTGAGGATCATTGAAGTCGTGGAGGCGAACTATCCCGAGACTCTGGGACGCCTGCTTATCTTAAGAGCTCCCCGTGTGTTCCCAGTGCTGTGGACACTGGTGAGAAAATCGTTTCCCAAACCAAATGATGAATGCGTTTTCAAATATTAGAGGCCCTGACATGTCTGTGTGTGTGTGTGTTGATTTCGCTGTAGGTCAGTCCATTCATTGATGAAAATACACGCAAGAAGTTCCTAATCTATGCGGGCAACGACTACCAGGGTCCCGGTGGTTTGGTCGACTACATTGACAAGGAGATTATACCAGACTTCCTCGGCGGAGAGTGTATGGTGCGTATCTTGTAGAAAGAAAGTGTCAATATGGATCACTTTTTTCACTTATTTTCTGGACTATAAGTCGCTCAGGAGTATAAGTCGCACCAGCCTTGGCAACTACCTGGGCCTGGAGGCGTAAATGTACCGTTGACAAGCCTCTCCCGGCAGCACTTTGTTCAACACCCATTTGTGAACTCGTTCCTCTAGCTGTGGCCATAGCTTTTAGCCCGCGATTAGCTTTTTTTTGTTTCTTCATTAAAGTAAGAGTAACCTCCACATTTCGCCAAGTCCCTCACAAGTTTCTCGCTCACTCCACACTTTTTTCTGCTGATTGATGATCGTTTTTTTTTAATTTTCAGTGATATAAGAGTAGCAGATACTGGTACACAAGCCTAGAGCGCCCTCTAGCTGTCACTGTGAAAATAATAAATATGTGAAATTTATATATTTTGATATATAAGTCGCACCTGAGTATAAGTCGCACCCCCAGCCAAACTATGAAAAAAAGTGTGACTTATTGTCCGGAAATACTGTAAATAGATTTAATCGATACAAGTCTACAGCATAACAGAGGTATGCTGTAGACTAGTAAAAGTACACAGCCTTTTACAAACATCCAGGTGGCTACTATGAGGCTCATTCGAGAAGAGCTTCTTGCTTGTACACAGGTGCGCCCACTTTTTCCACCCACAGGAGAAACTACTCTGACCCCAGTGCTGACTCTGTGTGGGGGGTGTTTGTTTCTTCAGTAACCTTTGAGTTGTAGCCGCCGCTCTATTATGGCGTCATTCCTCTCACCTCTCACTTCCCTTCTGCTCCCCGCGCAGCACATGCAGACGCTTCTCATTTGTTCACATGTAAATACCGAAGTACCACAGGTTTTTTTCAACACGTTTGTAAAAGGCTGTAATGACTCAAGTCAATGTTAATACTTCATGCGTACGATTCATTTTCTGTATATCAACATTTGTCAGATTTTCTCGTGAGAGGAAAGAGTAACCCAATGTTTTATGGCAATATTTTATTTCCAAGTTACTAGAAAATGGACCGATATTAAGGGGCAAATAATCTTAATTAGTGTCACATCTCGGTGTGTGTTAATATTCTTGCTTTCCTCCAGTGTGAGGTGCCAGAGGGCGGCCTGATTCCTAAGTCGATGTACCGGACGCCCGAGGAGCTGGAGAGTGAGGATGTGCGTTTGTGGACAGAGACCATCTACCAAAGCTCGAGCATCTTCAAAGGAGCTCCACACGAGGTCAGACAATAAACCTGAATCTTAATAATGAAGAAGGTACAATTATTGCAGTCTGGGCAGGGCAATAGGGTCTCTGTGTATCCATACAGCTTAAAGGTAAAGTCTGCCATCTTGTGGTGATAAGTGGTATTTTGGTGCAGTGTGATTCACATTGCCTGAGAGTGCTGTGCACCAACAACAGATCAACACTTTCAGAAGGTTTATAATGTTATTAGAATATCCTTTTCAAAGTGACATTGACAGATTTGTACATTTGTGCGCAGCAAAGAATATGAATATAATGGAATGTACAGAGTAAAATATCACCGTAATAGCATTTTATCGTAATATGCAAGACAGTTTTTGCACCTTGATGTGTTGTTCTTCTCTCTCACTCTTTACTTTCCACTTGTGTTTTTAGATCCTGATTGAGATCATCGACGCCTCCTCGGTCATCACTTGGGACTTTGACGTGTGCAAGGGAGACGTGGTTTTTAACATATACCACTCCAAGCGCGCCCCTCAGCCTGCGCGGAAGGACCCTCTGGGAGCTCACGGCATCACGTCTCCCGTTGGCAACAACGTCCAGCTCATTGACAAGTCCTGGACCCTGGGACAGGACTACAGCATGGTGGAGTCGCCCCTCACCTGCAAGGAGGGAGAGAGTGTGCAGGTCAGAGCCCAGGAGCATAATAAGTGCACATTTTCTTCTTAATAATGTTAGCCAGGGATGTCCAAAGTGCTGCCCAGGGGCCAAATGCGGCCCTCAGACGACCTTTTGGTGGCCGTCAGGCTTCTTGTTTTATTGGCACACATCACCAGAGATGGTACTTTGTACTGTAATCTTAAAAAATACACACATTTAAACCTAATATTTAAAAAAACTTAATAAAAAACTTATAAAAGTTACATTTATTTTGAGACAGAGCTGGCATTAGGTTCCAAGCATAAATAAAGGCGAGGGGCACGGTTTAAACCTCTCAAATATACCCAGTTAAATGTTTGAATGCACTGATCACTGATCTGTGGCCCTTCATGCTGTATACATGGACACCCCTGTTCTAGACACTTAACATTACATTTATATATTATAAATGTTCATTACAGACCTTTTATTATGAGTCTAGACAAGTTGCAGAAAAAGTACATTGCACACTCCCAAATCTAGTGGCTTTTGTATAAGGTCAGAGATGGGTAGAGTAGCCAAAATATTTACTCAAGTAAAAGTTAAAAAGTACTTGATTTATGTTTCAGTTGTGACATAAGTTATGAGAACAAACTTATAGTAAGTAGCTACTAGTAAGTAGTAAGATACTTCATTACGATATTACTCAAGTAGAAGTAAAAAGCACTGAATGATATAACTACTTTAGTACAGGTTCTTCAAAATTCTCAAATACTTGGATAGATAGATATTTAGAGATAGAGAGATAAATTCATAGGTCGATAGATAGATAGATAGATAGATTTTCTTCAATCACTACAAACCAAATCACCAGAATTAATGTGAGATATTGCGGAGTCCGAATGTCCAAATGAAATGGCAGGTTCACGATGCAGTTTTAAGTGGCGCAGTTGTACTCACTGCGCCTCTGTCTCCGCTCAGGGCTCTCATATCACGCGCTGGCCCGGTTTCTACATCCTCCAGTGGAAGTTCGTCAACATGGCGGCCTGCGCTGCCACGAACATGCCGCGTGTGGACGACGTCCTGGCCACGCTGCAGGTCTCCTCTCACAAGTGTAAAGTCATGTACTACACCGAAGTACTGGGCTCGGCGGACTTCAGGTGTGTACTTTTACTCCGTCGAACAAACGTGTACATTTCATTCAATATAACTGTATTTGCCCATATGTTGTCATGAAGTGGTGGACCATAGTGATTTTTGTTAAAAGTGCTCCTCTTTTTTCACTGCTGTCTTCTTTCAGTTTTCTACAGCATCTCGCGTAGCCCCCACGTATTTGAAATATCAAGCTAAAAACGTCGCCTGAATGAATAGCCCCCTTGTGAACTTTTTTTAGACCTGAATTGAGGATGCTGTTGAGATTTCTTTTAATCAGCTTTTTCTGTCCGATTTGCTTACACCCCCCTCCTGCTCTGTCTTCTTCCTGTTGAAGAACGGCTTGCTGTGATGTGCGGAGTTTGTAAGTGGACACGTGTTTGCCCCCTTTCTTCCTTTAGCTTGGTGCCAAAGCCATGTTTTTTGCTATGGCTTTCCCCCTCCCCCACGCTTTTTATGGCAGCCCTGCTTCAGTGCAAAGGGATGCGTTTGGTGCATCCACTTTTGCTGCTGGGTTTTGAGCACTGCCTAATCGTGGCTGATCACACAGAATAACTTTATAACAATAACCTACCGGCTGGCTTCTGCTTGCATGACGACTAATAAAATCTTAGATCTGACGTTTAAAAGTCACACAATTTTAATGTTTACGTGTTCATTCACTATTTGATTTTCCACCATTATTTTTGCACAATCCATCATTATAAAAACCCATCTTTCCACATTTTCATCACTAAATATTTCTCTGTGTCCCATGTATCTGAATATTGCTGTTTTAGCGCTATAGTACAAAATAGGGCTGAACGATTCTGTAAAAGCAGCTTGGCCCATAAACATGCTTTTAAAAGCAACAATACTTGGCATAAACTCATAAAGTGGTCAGTAACAAAGTAAATGTTCTTGGGTACTCTACTTGAATAGAGTTTTAGAGGCTCTGTACTTTACTTGAGTTATCTCTTTGTTGAGAACTTTGTAGCTGCAAAGTTAAAAATTAGATTGACTTTTTGACATACTTAAAATGTAATGATGCACACTCCAGACCAGTAGGTGGCGGTGTGCAGATCAATGCCTCTGACTCACAACAAGGAAGATTTGTCCCCGTCGTGAAGTTATGATTAAATGTATTTTCTAAAGCAGTAACTTAAGTACTTTTGCTTAAGTATAAATTTGACAGAGCAGCTTTTACTTATATTGGAGTATGAAATGACATTCTTTGACCACCACTGGTCTGGGTTAGGAGTGTGACAATATATCGATTTTCCGATATATCGCGATATTTGCGGGACGATACGATACCGATACTTTTGATGGCGTCATGCATGTTAATGAGCAACGTTATGCATATTAATGAGGCAGCAATGATCAAGAATTCAGTCAGGACAGCAGGGGCAGCACTACAGTTTTTAGCACTTGGACCAAACACTGTCACACAAATAAATTACTTTTAGTTTTTATAATTATAAAGAAGATTAATTTGGGGTTTATTTATTACTTTTAAATAGGACTGTAGTTTCTTGTTTATTTACAGTAAATGTAAATGAAGTCACTGACAGATCTATAGACCCAGTGTGTAAGTCAGGGATCATTTATAAAAGTGGTACAAAGCACATGAAAAGAAATGTAAATGATGAACAATATGTAGTATGTTAAAATAAAGGTTAAAAGTAGCATGTTTTTTTTTTTTTAATCGTGATGTATCATAGATTATTATTGTGCAATATATCGATTATCGCAGTATTGGAGTATCGTGTATCGTATCGAATCGTGATTTACCCAGAGGTTCCACCCCTAGTCTGTGTGGTTGCTGAGTTGATGGGGTTGTAAGGAAAGCATGGTTTTGGGTGTGTGTCCTTGGGCACATAGTCAGATGTGTTAAAGTCAGTCACGAGCAGGTGTTTGCATTGCTGTGGGTTTGGTAGTTTTGCTCAGATTTTAACCGCTTTAAATGGGGCACAATATTACAATGGCCCCTAACGTGTTTCTCTGCTTTCCACAGGGGATCCATGACCAGCCTGGAGTCCAGCCACAGCGGCTTCTCTCAGCTCAGCGCCGCCACCGTCTCGTCCAACCAATCGCAATCCAGCTCTATGATCTCGAGGTAGAAGCGGGACAACGGAGGACTTCAGTTCCCTTAAATACAACCCTTCTCCGGCCCGTGTCATCGACTGTCCACCTCGTTGTCGTATCTGCTCCTATTGCACAGCCGGTCTCTAGAGGAATTTTGAAGCATGCTTGCACAAAAGAAGACAAAAGAAAAAAAGATCATTTAGTGGCATAAACAAAACACACACGTACAAAGGGCTCATTTTTGCACAAACGTTGTGTTTTTCGTGCCTGGCGTCATTGTTGGGCTACATTTTGAACCCAAAACATAAGCAGAATGTGTATGTGAGACGAGGAAAGCCGTGCAAAGCAATATTTCATTCGAGATCGGATGAAGACCACTGGAGGGCGCTGTTGCATATATGCATTTACATGTATGGACACACGGCACTTTGACAACGCAGACCTCAGCTGTGTGCGTTGCTTGAATGGACGGGACGTGTTGTTACATTCACGGACAAGGAAACAATATGGGTGCTTTTGCTAATGTGGCGTTTCTCGGTCGGGTGTAAGTGCGCAGGGTTAAACTCTGCTTAGGCCGATGATATGTGTACAATATTCATGGAGAATCAATAGAGATCGGGATTGTGTCGGCACGCTGCTTTCAATTCCCACACAAATGTAAAGAACCGAGAACTAAGGCTGCACAAAATGAGAAATAATGGTGAGTCTCTTGTATATTGGGATAATATTATTACTACCGTATTTTCCGGACTATAAGTCGCTCCGGAGTATAAGTCGCACCAGCCACTCTGGAGCCCATTTGCGAACTCGTTCCTCTAGCTATGGCTCTAGCTTTTAGCTTGCGATTAGCTTTTTTTGTTTTCTTCATTGCAGTGAGATTAGCCTCTGCTTTTCGCCAGTCCCTCACAAGTATATCGCTTACTCCATATCTTTCTTTCTGTTGCTCGATTACCGTTTTCGGCTGCACATTTCACTACTTGCAGCCTGTAATCTGCAGAATATGATTTTCTTTTTCGGGGCATTTGTGTTCAGTCTTAGCAGATACTGGTACACAAGCCTAGAGCGCCCTCTAGCGGCTGTCAGTGTGAAAATAACGAACATGTGAAATTATATATTTTGATATATAAGTCGCACCTTGTGTATAAGTCGTACCCCCAGCCAAACTATGAAAAAAAAGTGTGACTTATAGTCCGGAAAATACGGTATCCATTTTGACAGTACAAAACCATTACATTTAATATGACAATGGTTAAAAAATTAAAAAAAACGGGACCTAAACTGGAATTAAATGAGTAAAATCTTGACTAAAACTGAACTTCTGCATTGTAAAGTTTGTTTTAGGGCAGCATGTGAAATTCAATGTAAATCTCAGTCAGGTGGGTGTAGTCACCAATAGTAGTGCCCCAGCTGTTAAAGAGCTGCTCCCCAGCTCTTATTGACGGTTTCGGCTAACGTTACTCTATGGACTTTGCCCGTAACATTTGGTCCAAGACGCATGATCCTGATCTCTATACAGATTGTGTCCCGCAACATTATCCATTTTGTCCATGTTTGTCAACTACTGATAAACTCGTGTGGTCTAACTCGTAGCGTTGTAATCCGCTAGCAGCAATAAGTTTCTACATTGTGAAAAAAATATATATATTTATCATTAAGATATTTGTAGAGTATATACTGTAAGTAAGAGGAGACTTTATGGGTGCATGGTTGGAGATTATTTGAAAACTGAGCCAGATGTTTTTCTCATTCTCTCTTGCATCCCATAGTAGACCTTTTTGCACTCTGTGAGGAAGAGGAACTAAATATATAGTGTGTGGTCAAGAAAGATGCCTTGTTGTTGAATTTTGAATGTGATTTTTTGGAAAATGAGTTGCCTGAAGTGGAGGAGAGTTGTGCGTTGAACTGCCATTGTTGAACATTTCTTTTACACGAATTGAAATTATAGCGTAGATTTGTCTTTTGGAGAGAATGTTACTCTGCCGTTGTTAGGGGAGCGCCAGTCATAACGTGTTTTGTTACTGTTGTTCGGGGGGTTTTGACGGGGGAGGGAAGTGTGCTCGAGTGCGGGTTTTGAGGATATTGTTTAGTTTTTTTAATATATATATATATATTTAGAAATTCTTGCAGCCATGTGTCTATACCGTTTTAGCCTTTTGTTAAAAATCACATCGAAATTTATCAGCGTTTTCACCACTGTCGAAATGGGATAAAGTTAAAACCGTGTGATAACATCTATTGCACCAAATACAAAATCAAAACAGTCGGTTTTCACTGGTTACTGAAACCAGGCACAAAACTGTATGATATTATTTGGATGATTAAGTCAAGTTTATTGTAATCGAGCTGAAACACTTTTTTTCTTTGAATAATTGCAACCTTTGCGATTTTTCTATTGCGGCCATCGAAGCTCTTGCAAACGTTTAAGATAAATACCAGTTCACAAAATACTCCTTAATGCATTTCTTTCTGTATGTATGAAATTAATGAATCAAATAAAATGAGTAGTACTTTTTCTAGATACTGAAAGCCAGCCCAAAATAAATTGTTGCGTTTAATAGCTGGCAAATGAACGGATTTATTTAAAGGCACACTGCGTAACATTTTAGATTATACATCCTCCTAATGACCAGCTAGACACAGATAATGCTATTTTTGCATGCAATTAAATAATGGATTTGCACATTTGGTTGTATTTAGTCAAGGTCTCCATGGAGACGAGCTGGAGACATACCCCTTCTACCCCTACTTTCCCAGTAAAGTTACAGTCAGGTCTTTGGAGAGGGGAGCCGAAAACAAAATGTTTGTTTGGTCTATTTTAGGCATTTTTCACTGATGAAAATAACTGCACTAAATAAAATGCTTGTATGTTTTTTTTTCTGTTTATTGGGTGAAATGTTACGCGGTGTGGCTTTAACATAGGAAATGACTTGTAACATTATTCCATTGTAATACAACTGAATTTCTTTATTGAAAAAGGACTTTTTCGAGGGCTACTCTGTGACTGATGGTCTATGAGGGTGAATGTTACAAATAGCAGGAGAAATGCCTGTATATATTGTGTGCAAGAACTTGGACTTTCAAAGCAGGCAAAACCGTAGTTTCCCGTCTATGAAGCATGTCTAAGACAGGATTTATCTTGCTGTAACTAGCTTCAGCAATGTGTATCTGCTTCCAACAGCTTTGTCTTTAATTTCAAGCTTTATTATTATTCTTTGTTCACTCTTGCAGCAACTTTCTCTTAGAAAAAGAGGACAATTTTCAAAACAAAACGGAACCACAGTGATTTGGAGCCGGTGACGTGTTCCAAGATCAGACAACTTTCGATACATAAAAAACTGTCTCCATCTGAAGCCGCTGCCATTGCGCACAACTGGAACACAATCTTTTAAAAAGATGAGGGCTAAATAACTGTTGTCTTTGACTTGTCTTTCTGCATCTTTTGACATATTTGCATATCTTTTCCTTGATGTGAGGAACTGTGTAAAAAGTATTTGTTTGAAATAAATAAGATGGCGCCTTCACACTTTTGAAAACATTAAACTTGAACCATGAGAAAAATAACCTGTTGTTTTTTTTCATCATATGTTAATTAAAATGTACCTTATGGAAACGTATGCTAATTTAAGTTTACTTAAAATTAATAAGGTGTGTTGTTTATTCATACATACAACAAATAATAAATCACTTAACCCCCACCTTCACCAAGCACATTTTGTCCAGTTTTATCCAAATGTAAAAGCTTCTCGACTGGAGTTTACAGCCTATAAACCAGTGTAACGCCTCATTTGAAAGCTAAGACCTACAAAACTCATCTACGCTTCTTCCTTGTTTGTGTTATCACGTTTTAGTCGTTTTGTTGTGGCTTTTTAATCACGTTTTCACTGCTTTTGTTTTGTCACTTTTTGTCGCATTTCTGTTGTTTTTTCTGTAGCATTTTTGCCCCATTTTTGTCACTTTTTCTTTTCTGTGACGTTTTTGTCACCTTTTTGTCACATTTTTGCCATGTTTTTGTCACATTTCTGTCACGTTTTCATTGCTTTTTTTGTAGCGTTTTGGCCCCATTTCGTCATTTTTTAGCGTAACATAAGTGATTAAGCCACAATGTGTCCGAAACATGTCAAAAATGCAACAGAAACGTGATGAAAGCACAACCAAAAAGGTCGAAAATGTGAAAATCATAACGAGGAAGAAGCGTTAGATGAGTTTTGTAGCTCTTAGCTTTAAGATTTGAGTAAAGCTGAAATGGAGAAAATGCACTTGGTTAAGGTGGGGGTTAAGGGGTTAATATGCCTTTATGTATGTTGTTACTACAGACTAAAAAAATTGCTAAAAAAAATGGTTACATGTAAAAGTTAGTCTCTTTTGTAGTGCCGCTAGATGGCAGCATTAACCCGCCTAACACAGTGGGACATCTCCATGGAAACGCCTAACCCCGCCTTCTGTGTGACGCAAGACCCGGAAGACAACACTGATTCATGTGCCTCTAGATTTTTATGGACTTTTTAATCAAATTGTTTAGGCTAAATGTGACTTTATTGATCGACAGTGATGGCTAATCCTCCTACAGAAGAATTAGTGCAGCAGTGGGAGAGGTAAAAGTGCTCTATCAGTCTTTGTTAATCATTTCAGAGCGAGTTAAATTATTCTCACGACTATGCTTTATGATATAAGTGATTGTTTTAAATGTATGATCCATAAATTACAACATTTAATCGATGACTTGACTTTTGAAAAGGTATTTAAGTCCTACCTCATTGATATAGAGACCTACACGAAAAACATTCAAGTTAAATTTAACATGTGATACCAAGGCTTTCACAAATAATGTTGCCTCAACAACTTACACAACATCTTCTAGAATCAATGCAATATTTAGTAAGGCAACTCTGACACTGTGGCTTGAAAGTATAATGTCAGTTCATTGGTCATACAGCAATGTCATACTGTTTTAGTTTCCCGTATAAGCCATATTCTCAGATTAGTGACAACTGGGTCTGGTTTTATTTAAAATCTTCCTGACTTTTGCTTTGGACATAAGGTTTAAGTGGGTGACTGTATTCAATAGGAACACCTGGTCAAACTGTATTGTAATATGACTATAGTAATAGTACTGTATAGTTTATATAAATATAGTAAAGTTGATAATTGTTTATAATAATACAACAAATAAAATAAAAAATCAGGGTTCGACTTCCGTACCATGAGGGTTCTTTCTGTGTGGAGTTCTCATCATGTCTGGGTAGGTTTCCTTGATCTGTCTCTAAAAACATCTTCCAGCTGGATAGTCCTGATCAACCCTAGCTCAAGATCTGGATATGTGTAAATGTAGAGGGCTAATATCCATATCGTAAAAAATGTAAATGGCAATGTTTTAAATCTTCATTAAGTCCACTTCAGATTTTGTCAGTCGACTTGTTCTGCTCCTTTAGCCTTAAACAGATGTTACTTCTTTTTTGTCCTTGTGTTGTTGTAACTCTAACTCTGAGCTGGTGCCACTACAAACTGCTATTGATTTGTGAGATTGTGATGAAGAGACCATCTTTTATTTAATGATTTTGTATTTATGTCCTCCTTATGCTGCCTGTCGCTTGCAAGCCCCACTGCCATGTGTGAAGGTGCTGTTGTAAAAAACCCAGCTGACGATTCGACTCCCTCCGCTCCTCATTTCTCTTTTTGATGCGGTATTGGTTACAAATCTTTAGAAATCATTATTACGAAGAATTGCTGCATTACAAAATATATAACGCCGAGGCTTCAAAATGTCATTAAATCCACATGACTTGCTGCCTACATAAACCCTGTCGTTGTTATGTCCAGTGAGCAGACCCGTCTCCGTGAGCAGGTGGTGGAGCAGGACACAGAGCCGTGGCAGAAGAGTCCAGATTTCTCGGGACTGGAGCGAGTTGCAGGAGTGGATCTGTCCTTCATCAAAGGGGACGAGGTCAACGCTTGTGCCCAGCTGGTGGTCCTCAGCTACCCGCAGCTGGAGGTGAGTGTTTATGCCAGGACTACAAAAGAAACTGCAACAGAACTGACCCAGACCAGGACAAGACTGAGAGTCGAGCAGGACACCAAACTTATAACTGCAAGCTGACCCATGACAATGTTTGGAAATATTTATATTTTTGTCAACTAGAGTAGTAACAAGACAGAGTAAGGTAGAGACAGGAATTGTAGACTTACTGCCCTCAAATACCTTAAAAGAACTCAGGAAAGCAAACAAATCTATATAATTACTTGGCCCAGCAATAAATAGGCCTGTCACGATAGCAAGTTTGAAGTTCAATATATTGAGGCAGGAAAATATCGCGATAAACGATACTATTGACTATAAAGATACTACATACTGTTTTTTCCGGACTATAAGACGCACTTTTTTTCATAGTTTGGCTGGGGGTGCGACTTATACTCAGATGAAAGCGGAGGTTACTCTTACTGCAATGAAGAAAACAAAAAAAGCTAATCGCCGGCTAAAAGCTTGATGGCCACAGCTAGAGGAACGAGTTCACAAATGAGAGCTTGAACAACGTGTTGCCGGGAGAGGCTTGTCAACGGTGCAGTTACAACTCCATGCCCAGATAGTAGCCAAGGCTGGTGCGACTTATACCCCGGAGCAACTTATATATGTTTTTTTCTTCTTCATTATGCATTTTTTGGCTGGTGCGACTTATACACCGGAGCGACTTATAGTTCGGAAAATATAAAACATAAAAATGACAGTAAACCTCTGTTCTAAAGTGCGTCATCATATCCTAAAATACCACACAAGCTGCAATAAACATGAAATACAATCATGCTAATAAATGTGCAGACGATAAATATTGAGGCCAAAAATGTATTGTTTTTCTGTTATTTATTGAACGATAAGTCTATATAGTAATTATTATGACAGCCCTAGCAATAAATTAAAAACAGAATTGGTAACATTGGCCTGGAATCTATTTTTGTTGAGGTAATTCTAATGCCCCTCCTGGAACTGCCACCTTAACGTGGTGGAGGGGTTTGAGCGCCCGAATGATCCTGGGAGCTCTGTTGTCGGGGGCTTCGTGCCCCTGGTAGGGTCTCCCATGGCAAACAGGTCCTAGGTGACGGGTCAGACAAAGAGCGGTTCAGAAGCCCCTTATGAGAGACCAACAGGCCCGGTTACAACCATGAGGCCGTCCTTCTGTGGACCCACCACCTGCAGGAGGAGCCATAGGGGCTGGTGCAGTGTGATTTGGCAACGGACAAGTGGAAGAAAATGGATGGATGGATAATTCTAATGCTGTGACCAGGCAGTCACCCCCTGATCATCATTCCTTTACAGCTAGTATATACATTCCATTATTGGAAGGAAGTGAAAGAAAACTCTACAAATATCTTTTTATGATCAGATACTTTGAACTCTTGGATTGTCTTTTCCATATAGAATTCACATGGAATTTATCGACTCCCAACTGTAGCCAAACCCTACATATGTGGAATACGTTTATATATGTTTACTATGGGATTTTTCAAACATTTTTATGCTCGCAGCACCCTTCAATGTCATTCACAATAAACTGCCTTTTTCCCTAACCCCAGCAGCCTTCAATTTTCTGTAACACATTTAGCTGTACCCTTTCGCAAACCCTCATCTTCTTTTCTATTTATTGTGCATTAAAAGCCACTGGCCCTTCCTGTTATGTAATATCACATAATAAATTGCTTTTGTCAGGGCACAGCAGCAACACATGCTCCAACAAGGCTAATAATGAAATGTTTGGAAACGTCGTCCAGTGATACGATTACGTTCCCCGCTTGTGTTGAATTTACTCCAACACTGCCACCTCGGGCCTTTGGCAGCACAATAACTGCCCAAATGTAATGTGTAGTGTGTTCGAATGGCTTTGAAAATGAAAGAATAAAGGTTTTCTGTCATCTAAATGAGCTTGTACCTATGCTCCTGTTATGTACCTCGTTTGTTGTCCACTATAATAGCACAAGGCGAAGGTGTTCTGTGAAAAATGCTGTTACTTTGGTTGAACTTGAATGTTTGTTTTTATGTTTCTCAGGTTTTATATGAGGAGAGTACAATGGTTGCGCTCACAATGCCGTACATGGCTGGGTTTCTGGCTTTCAGGGAAACGCCTTCTCTATTGGAGGCTCTAAAGAGACTACGATGCAACAAGCCGGAGCTCATGCCACAGGTTAGCAACTCACATGAATCAGCCTTTGAAAATGTTCACTCTGTTAGATCCAATTAAACCCGTTGACCTTGGATTACTTTGTGAAATAGTAAACGTACATGTTCACAGGTGGTGTTTGTAGATGGGAACGGTGTCTTCCATTACAGAGGTAAGACTCTGCCGTATATTTCACTTCACATCTCAAATTGTGATCCACTAACTGTGATTTAACAGCAAGCGGTGGCAGGTATCAGCAACCAGTCACACACCCACCCA